>SJYX01011002.1:0-27785 GCA_006410675.1 Oreotragus oreotragus
AAGCAAGAGAGTTCCAGAAAAACATCTATTTCTGCTTGATTGGCTGGGCCAAAGCCTTTGTGTGGATTACAAAGATGTGTATAAGAGACAGCTATTATACAGAGTGACAGAGAAGGCAATGGCACTCCACTGCAGTACTCTTGCCTGGAAAATCCCATGGGTGGAGAGGCCTGGTGGGCTGCAGTCCATGGGGTCGCTAAGAGTTGGACACAACTGAGCGACTTCACTTTCAGTTTTCACTTTCATGCATTGGAGAAGGAAATGGCAACCCACTCCAGTGTTCTTGCCAGGAGACTCCCAGGGACGGGGGAGCCTCGTAGGCTGCTGTCTATGGGGTTGCACAGAGTCGGACATGACTGAAGCGACTTAGCAGCAGCAGCAGCATACAGAGTGAAGTAAGCCAGAAAGAAAAACACCAATACAGTATAATAACGTATATATATGGAATTTAGAAAGATGGTAATGATAACCCTGTATGCGAGACAGCAAAAGAGACACAGATGTATAGAACAGTCTTTTGGACTCTGTAGGAGAGGACGAGGGTGGGATGATGTGGGAGAATGACATTGAAACATGTAAATTATCACATGTGAAATGAATCGCCAGTCCAGGTTCAATGCATGATACAGGGTGCTCGGGGGTGGTGCACTGGGATGACCCAGAGGGATGGGATGGGAATGGGGAGGGAGGTAGGAGGGGGGTTCAGGATGGGGAACACATGTACACCGCCATGGGGCGGATTCATGTCAATGTATGGCAAAACCAATACAATGCTGGGAGGGATTGGGGGCAGGAGGAGAAGGGGATGATCGAGGATGAGATGGCTGGATGGCATCACGGACTTGATGGATGTGAGTCTGAGTGAACTCCGGGAGATGGTGATGAACAGGGAGGCCTGGCGTGCTGCGATTCATGGGGTCGCAAAGAGTTGGACACGACTGAGCGAGTGAACTGACTGAACTGAACTGCAAGTAAATAAATAAATGGAAAAAAAAAAAGTCTAGGAGTAGACAGTCTGGGCTGATTACAGGTGCTTGAAACATTATCAAGGTTCTGGCTCCTTCTAACATCCTGCTCTGCCAAGCTATGGGTTTGGTTATCCCTGGTACAAATGGGCCAATCCACTGCAGACTGTGGATTGGCATCCCAGAAGAAAAGAAGGAACAAATGCTAATAAATGGAAAGAAAAACTTCCCTAGGAATCCCTACTGACTTCAGACTTCCCTTCTGTTCCACTGGTTAGACACCTCAGGGGCAGGATTGGGAGACAGAAGGAGGCTTTTATTTGTTAATCTGAGCACAGAGCTGTCTAAAAGTTTCTGAGCTGAAGAAAGAGGAAGGACCTGGATGTTGGATCAGCTGCTGGTGGTGCCTGCACAAGTGATACTGATACTATTCTCATTTTACACATGAGAAAACCTAGGTATTGAGAGTTAAGTCACACTTAATTAAGGCCATGTAGTTAATATGTGGGAAACCTGGACTCAAACCCAGGCAATCTGATTCCTGAGCCTGGATTCTTAACCCTGTGCTAGGATTTGAACTGCGAATAGAGGGAAAGGAACTCTGGGGGTAGGGGGATTGTGTTCCTGACAAAGTGGGGAGGATAGGGAGCAGGTGACTCTAAGGCTGGAGAAGGGAGCCACACTCAGGAGTCCTGGCAGATGAGGTGGGAGAGCTGGTTTGGCTTCATTCCCATCTGCCTGGTTCAGCCTTCATGAGCCTTGTCAGTGCTGAGATTGAAATAATGATGCCATAAATAGGCAAGTGTTTGCAAGAAGTGAACATCTTGTCCAGAAGGCAGAATCCAGGTCAGTGAATATGACCTGGGTCAGTACTTGGGGAGATGCCAAATATGAGCAGAGTCAGAACCCACAGTTTGTGGCAAATCCAAGGTTGAAGCTGGAACATGCTGAGAAACTGCAGCCAAGGTTAGGTCCAGGCATGTTCTGAAGGTTTAGATCCCTCAGGTGGTCTTAAAGATACAGGAGCTGGAGGCCAGGGTCTGGGTCTGATGGTTTGGGGTCAGAGGGTTGAAGAACTGGAAACCTGGTATATTACACACCTAAGGCCTGATTAATTTTACAGAAATATTTGCCCATTCCTGCAACATTGTTGGCAATTACTGAGCACCAGCTTTCAGCCACTATAGTTAACGCTTAACATTTAAGAGGATGTGATGACCTCATCACCAAAGCACCATAGAAGGAAGTGTTTTCCATTGGAATTTAGTTACTTTCAAGTATTACCTTCACCTGTATTACCTCCCAGGGTAACTGGAGTGGGAACACAAAGAAAAAGAATTCAGAAGGAGGGAGCCGGGCACAATGGTAGCCTCATAGCTTTAGACAATGTGCTGTTCTGTGCAGTTCCCAAGGGCAGAGCTTACACCGTGAGATTTCAGGTTCTCATGGGGAGACTTTACTTACGGTATGGAGACTTATGATATGGGAGGCCCTGTGAGGGAACATGTCGCCTCTTGGAGGGGTGAGCTCTTCACACTAGAAACGTTTGAGAATAGGCTCGAAGACTCTCAAGGGGAGAGATTTTGGAATTGTTCCCTGTATGGAGTGTGAGCCTGGAGCTTGAGGATTTCAAATCTGCACTTTTGTCATTGTATAGCATATTCTGATTTTTACGCTCCAAGTACTGATAGTAATCTGAGAGCATTTCAGTCCTGAGGCTACCAAACAGTAGGAGGGATTTGCAGAGCCTTCTTCCTCCTACTACAAAGTTCTTTCTCCTGAAAAACCTAAGAGTTAAAGTATTGTGGAAAATAGTTATAATAACTCTTCTCTATTAATTAAGAGAATGAAATTCAACTTCAGATGCTGTGCATTTATTTGAATACATGCATACATCTAGCCTTAAAAATGCTTATAATACATATATATGTATATATACATCCATACACATTTATAAGGAAAAGTAAACTCATGTTTGTTGTAGCAGCTAAGCTCTTTTTGAACATTGGAACAGTTGAGTTCAGATCCCAGCTTTTGTACTTTCTAGATCTGAATCTGGGGCAAGTTACTTAATATCCATTTGCTTCAGTTTTCTCATCTATAAAGTGAGGGTAATAGGCTGTTGAGAAGATTAAATGAGCTATTACCTTGGAAAGACTTAGGATAGTGACAGGCATATAAAAAAAGATAGCCATTTTACTATTGTAGACTTTTTAGCCATCACTACTGTAGACCTTTTAGAAAAAAGCATATAAATACGAAGAACTGAAAACTCACCCTTACACTGAAGGAGAACTGCTGTGAATTCTATGTTCCTACTCTTTTTTAATGCATTTGCCTTCTGTTTACTGTCACTCTGGCGTCATGCACCAGTGTCTAGAGTTCCAATGCATGGGGTGTGCACACATGTGAACACAAGGTACACATATACACACATCCCTTTATGCTTTTTATAAAGATAAGACTGTGGCTTAATGATGAGATAACCCTGCACAAATATGCATTCAGGATTAATCTATGCACTAAAAGATCACAACTTGTTTTAATTATTATTATGGAGTCATTTTTCAAAATGAACAACTATTTTGTCATTTTCCCATTAATCCTCAAGTCAAGGAAAGTGTATGCCCTACTACTGACTACTTGGTTTGAGCACTTACATATTTGAATAACATAAACATGAAACACTTATGTATTTGAGTTACATAAACACTCATCTCACACACTAATAAAGTAATGCTCAAAATTCTGCAATCCAGACTTCAGCAGTACATGAACCATGAACTTCCAGATGTTCAAGCTGGTTTTAGAAAAGGCAGAGGAACCAGAGATCAAAAACAATCTGGATCATCGAAAAAGCAAGAAAGTTCTGGAAAAACATCTATTTCTGCTTTATTGATTATGCCAAAGCCTTTGACTGTATGGATCACAATAAACTGTGAAAAATTCTGAAAGAGATGGGAATACCAGACTACCTGACCTGCCTCTTGAGAAACCTATATGCAGGCCAGGAAACAACAGTTAGAACTAGACATGGAACAACAGACCTGTTCCAAATAGGAAAAGGAGTACGTCAAGGCTGTATATTGTCACCTTGCTTATTTAACTTCTATGCAGAGTACATCATGAGAAATGCTGGGCTGGAAGAAGCACAAGGTGAAATCAAGATTGTCGGAAGAAATATCAATAATCTCAGATATGCAGATGACACCACCCTTATGGGAGATGTGTATAAGAGACAGTGCTTCTCCAGGGGATCTTCCCAACCCAAGGATCGAACCCAGATCTTCTGCATTGCATGCAGACGCTTAACCCTCTGAGTCTCCAGGGAAGCCTAAAGACAAAGTACTATAAGTCTATTGATATATCAATATTACTCATAATTCTAGTAAGTTCCCCAATGTATCCACCTGTTTTCAATATCTTACATATTTTTCCATTTTTAAATAAAATATTGAGTATTTTTCAACCCTAATGAAGTACTTTTGTATGGACTTTGAATAAAGAAAATAATGACATACTGGGAGTCTAGTTACTCTTCACTATCTGGGACTATGGAAACTGACAATATATGCANAAGAGGAACTAAAAAGCCTCTTGATGAAAATGAAAAAGAGTGAAAAAGTTGGCTTAAAGCTCAACATTCAGAAAAGTAAGATCATGGCATCTGGTCCCATCACTTCATGGGAAATAGATGGGGAAACAGGGAAACAGTGTCAGACTTTATTTTTTGGGGCTCCAAAATCACTGCAGATGGTGAATGTAGCCATGAAATTAAAAGACGCTTACTCCTTGGAAGAAAAGTTATGACCAATCTAGATAGCATATTGAAAAGCAGAGATATTACTTTGCCAACAAAGGTCCGTCTAGTCAGGGCTATGGTTTATCCATTGGTCATGTATGGATGTGAGAGTTGACTGTGAAGAAAGCAGAGCACTGAAGAATTGATACTTTTGAACTGTGGTGTTGGACAAGACTCTTGAGAGTCCCTTGGATTGCAAGGAAATCCAACCGGTCCATCCTAAAGGAGATCAGTCCTGGGTGTTCTTTGGAAGGAATGATGGTAAAGCTGAAACTCCAATACTTTGACCACCTCATGTGAAGAGTTGACTCACTGGAAAAGACTGATGCTGGGAGGGATTGGGGGCATGAGGAGAAGGGGACGACAGAGGATGAGATGGCTGGATGGCATCACCAACTCGATGGACATGAGTTTGAGTGAACTCTGGGAGTTGGTGATGGACAGGAAAGCCTGGCGTGCTGTGCTTCATGGGGTCACAAAGAGTTAGACACAACTGAGCAACTGAACTGAACTGAACTGAAACATGAAAGATTTTAAAATTGAAGTAGATGCCTCATCTATACAACTTATGTTTCATTTCAGAAGGGAAAGAGTCTATCAACAGCTGTAGTTCTGAATTCCCTACATATCAATAGTGAGCTGACACATCCTTTTTCCCATCTTGGTCTGCCCCTGCCTTCCCCACATTCCTTTTTTGTGTAGAGAAGTCCGGTGGCCTCTGCTCACTTGTTTATCCTTGAGGGAGGGTGGTTTCTCCCTTCTCTGACAGTTTGTGATTCTAGGCTCCTCAAATGTGATTAAGAACCATAGACACTGTTACACAGATCAGAAATCTGGGATGGAGGGTGATAACAGAGGTTTCCAGGGAAAACCTAGGAGTGGGAGAGAGTGACTAAGAGTTTGCTCTCTGTCCTCCAGAAGGAACATTCTGTGCTCAGTTTCTTTGCTTTACCACATGATGATTCTCACAGGTCCAGGGGTCATATTTTCATTGGTGAAAAACATCACCCCCTACATACATGGTGAGGAGCATTTGATGATGACAACCTGGCCTACTGATATTCCCCACAGTTCTAAGCCCTGAGTTTCAGCATCCTTCACTCCGGGCCTCATTTCCTTAGATCCCACCTTTGCTGCCACACTGAGTGAAAGGGAATGGCTCCCTTCTCTCTCTGATAACCATTTGCTTTATACCAGGCCTTTATGGAGACATAGATGATTTTATTGGGAGGACTTAAGTCATAGAGGAGGTTATTTTTATGCCCCTCAAATTAAAACCACATAGATGATTATTTACCTGCCCACAAAGACAGATGCTTTGACAAACAACTGCTTTATAATTTTTTTTGAATGACATCATTGCTTTTACCAGCACTAGAGTGTTAATGATGGAGTAACAAAGGAGGAGAATTTAGAGCTAAATCCGAGTGCTGGTCTTACATATTTAATAGCTAGGATGGCCCCATGCTATCAGTATTACACTGAAACTAAGTTGTAGCAAAACCTAGAAAAGTGAAAATACAACCCTCAGAATGGGAGAAATTAACAGCAAATGAAACAACTGACAGAGAATTTCCAAAATATACAAGTAGTTCATGTAGCTCAATACCAGAAAAACAAACAACCCAATCAAAGAGTGAGCAGAAGACCTAAACAGACATTTCTCCAAAAGAGACATACAGATGGCTAATAAACACACAAAAAGATGCTCAATATCACTCATTATTAGAGAAATGCAAATCAAAACTACAATGTGATATCACCTCACACTGGTCAGAATGAAAGTAGTTCATGTAGCTCAGTACCAGAAAAACAAACAACCCAATCAAAGAGTGAGCAGAAGACCTAAACAGACATTTCTCCAAAAGAGACATACAGATGGCTAATAAACACACAAAAAGATGCTCAATATCACTCATTATTAGAGAAATGCAAATCAAAACTACAATGTGATATCACCTCACACTGGTCAGAATGACCATCATCAAAAAATCAACACGCAATAAATTCTGGAGAGGGTGTGGAGAAAAGGGAACCATCTTACACTATTGGTGGGAATGCAAATTGATACAGCCAATATGGAGAACTGTACAGAGATTTCTTAAAAAAACTAGGAATAAAGCTACTGAATAACCTAGCAATACCACTACTGGGCGTTTACACTGTGGAAACCAGAATTTAAAATGATACATGCACCCCAGTGTTCATTGCAGCACTATTTACAATAGCTACGACGTGGAAGCAATCTAGGTATCCATCAACAGATGAATGGATAAGGAAGTTGTGGTACACATATACAATGGAATATAATTCAACTGGAAAAGGAACACACTTGAGTCAGTTCTAATGAGGTGGATGAGCCTAGAGCCTATTATACAGAGTGAAGTAAGTTAGAAAGAGAAAGACAAATATGAACGCATATATATGGCATCTAGAAAGATAGTACTGATGATCCTACTTGCAAGACAGCAACGGAGACACAGACTTTTGGACAGTGGGCGAAGGAGATGGGGGGATGATATGAGAGAATAGCATTGAAACATATACATTACCATATGTAAAATAGATAGCCATGTATGAAGCAGGGAACCCAAAGCGAGTATTCTGTGACACCTAGAAAGGTGGGATGGGGAGGGAACAGCAACGGAGACACAGACTTTTGGACAGTGGGGGAAGGAGATGGGGGGATGATATGAGAGAATAGCATTGAAACATATACATTACCATATGTAAAATAGATAGCCATGTATGAAGCAGGGAACCCAAAGCGAGTATTCTGTGACACCTAGAAGGGTGGGATGGGGAGGGATGTGGGCTCGAGGGGAAGGGATGTGGGCTTGAGGGGAAGGGGACATATGTACACCTAATGATGATTCATGTTGATTATGGCAAAACCCATCACAATATTGTAAAGTTAATTATCCTCTAATTAAAACAAACAAACAAACAAACAAAAAAATCTAGTCTGAAAACTCCAAGAGAAACAGAGATGCCATGTTTCTAGCTGGTGATTCAAGGATGTAAGAAAAGTAAAAATCCTTCTGTACTTAGCCTTATATTGCTAATAAACCAGAATTTAACATATGCATTCATGTAAGTTGATACATAACAAAGGTGAACATACAAAGAAAGTAAACTTTCCTTAATATGTAATAATGTTTATAATAAATTTTAGAAGATTAATAGCAAAATAGCCAAGAGAGTACAAATGGTTAGTGCTAAGGGCTGTATTGTATTCTCCCAAATATGTGTGTTGAAGTTCTAATCCCAGTACCTCAGAATGTACTGGCTCTGGAGACAGAGCCTTGAAAGAGGTTGTTGTTCAGTTGCTCAGTTGTGTCTGACTCTTTGCAACCCCATGAATGATAGCACACCAGACTTCCCTTCACTATCTCCTGGAGTTTGCTCAAATTCATATCCATTGAATTGGTGATGCTATCTAACCATCCCATCATCTGCCACCCTCTTCTCCTCCTGTCTTCAATCTTTCCTATCATCAAGGTCTTTTCCAATGAGTCAACTCTTCGAATCAGGTGGCCAAAGTATTGGTGCTTCAGCTTCAGCCTCAGTCCTTCCAATGAATACTCAGGATTGATTTCCTTTAGGATTGACTGGTTTGATCTCCTTGCCATCCAGGGACTCTCAAGAGTCTTCTCCAGACTCTCAAGAGTCTTCTCCAGCAAGAATCAGTTCTTCACCTCTCAGCCTTCTTTATGGCCCGACTCTCATATCTGTACATGACTACTGGAAAAACCATAGCTTTGACTATATGGACCTTGGTCAGAAAGTAGTGTTTCTGCTTTTTAACATGTTGTCCTGGTTTGTCATAGCTTTCCTTCTGTTGGGGAAGTGTGTAATTTCTTTGGTTCTGTCTCATCCCAACAAAAATTTGGAGTGACTGGTGGACCGGTGTTGCAGCCCCGTGTAATTTCCTCGGACAGACCAGTGTCACAGCTCCGTGTTACAGCTCAGTTTTATTTAGAAAGTAAAGGAAAATACATCCTCGAGGCATGAGGGCGGGCTGACTCAAAAGATGCAAAGAGAAGAGCAGCCCTGGCGCAATTTTGGCTCCTTTTTTTTATGTTTTTTTCTCCTCCCCCTGAGCCTGCCCTACGTAAACTGGGCTAGCCAGGAGGGCTGTTTGTTTTACCTGAGGTTCTCACTCCAGCCCTGGACCTTCCTTTGTTCTATTTTCATGGGCTTTTCTCTTCTTTGTCTTTTAGCCACTGCCATTCTGGACTCCTTTTTCCTATTTTAACTACCTAAACATTCCCCCCTCAAGAGATGGGAGGCCCAATTCTTTGGGAATAGGGGCATAGAGGTCTCTCTGGCTACTTCCTGCTGAACTTGGATGGTGAGGGGCATTGGGCCTGCCCCTCTTGCTAGTCTCAAGCCTTAGAGTCCTTACAGTGGTGTCCATCTAAGGATGGGTGATATTTTCTGTGGTCAGCTGTAGTTTTATAGATCCTTGTTGAACTGGCACTGCATGTTGTAGCTTGTTGACCTGAGCAGAGACAAAATGGGTTAGACAATTGATAATACATGGAGCAGTCATAGCAGCACCAATATGGGGATGACAGGGACTAGTAGGGGCATTAGCCAACTCCTAATGTCTCATCACCAGGAGGATCCCCCAAAGAGAGATTGTAGCCACCCTGAGAATTCTCCAGCTCATTCTTTGAGATCCTATAGTGTCTGAATGTTTTTCTTGAGGACTGTGAGACTTTCTTTAACTTAGCTGGAGGTATTTACCCAGAAACAACACATCTCATTCAAGATGGCTCAAGTCCTTCCTTGTTCAGGGATCAGGAGACCTATCTTTTGTCTCTTTTGGAGTACAGCCCCTGCCAAGCTGTGTTGGCTCTTTAGAGCTATCCTGAGAAATCTTATCCCCAGAAACTTAATTTTGGGAGTGTTCATTAGAATGGCACTCATTTGTAGTCCTGAATAGGTATCTGAGATCGCCCAGGGGCTCATAGGTGTTTTGAGTATCCTATTCTGTTTTCTTCCATGGCTTGACTCGTGAGTAGTGAATCCAGGAGTCGTGTCTTGGTACCTTGACTGCTGTGGGGGTACAGAGTATTACAGGGTAGGGATGCTACCATGTGGGCTGGAGTTGAGCCTTTGGGGACCTATCTGTCCAGATTTTAATTAGGACTTGGGTCTCTGGAGCATATAGTGGTGACTCTTTAGAATCTTTTGGGTTCTGGTTGACACCCCACAAACGTATATCCTGTTGGAATTGCCCAGTGGCTATGGTATAATATTGGAAGGTCTGAGCCTCTGGATCTAGGAAGAGGTCATTGATATAAACAAAAAGTCTCCCATATAGCATCTCATAAGGGCTAAGACCAACATGTTCCTTAAGGGCAATAAGGGTGCAGAGAAGAGCTCCTGGTAAAGCCTCTTTCCATCCCAGGGAGGTCTGCTGGATTATCTTTTTTATCGCTGATTTTAAGAACTGGTTGGCTCTTCCTACTTTTCCTGAAGACTGAGGCCTCCAGGCACAATGGAGATAATAAGTAATGTCCAATGCTTTAGAGACCCCCTGGGTGACCTTAGAAGTAAATGATGTCCCACTATCACTTTGTAATGACCTGGACAGACCAAATCTTGGAATGATTTTATGGAGCAGTTTTTTTTAACCACTGCCTCAGACTTCTCAGTCCAGGTGGGAAAGCCTTCAATCCATCCTGTGAATGTATCTACCATGACTAATAGGTATTTATACCCTTGATGGGCTTCCCTGGTGGCTCAGAAGGTAAAGCATCTACCTGCAATGCGGGAGACCTGGGTTCAATTCCTGGGTCAGGAAGTTCCCCTGGAGAAGGAAATGGCAATCCACTCCAGCACTCTTGCCTGGAAAATCCCATGGACGGAGGAGCCTGTTGGGTTACAGTCCATGGGGTCGCAAAGAGTCGGACACGACTGAGCGACTTCACTTCACTTTATACCCTTGATAAACTGGCATCTGAGTGAAGTCCATCTGCCAGTCCTCTCCTGGGTAGGTCCCATGTCGTTGGATGGGCTGGGGCAGCTGGGGTTTTGAGCTCCATGGGGGTTGTTTAATTGGCAAGTGGGACAAGAGGAGACCACTTGCTTTATGGTTGTTTGGAGGCCTGTTCCTCTGAAGGACCTTTCTAGTAATCTTTGGAGGGCCTTTTCCTCTAAATGAGTGGTAGCATGTAAGGAGTTAACCAACTTCCATTGGAGATTCCCAGGCAGAAATAGTCCCTTCTTGTGGAAACACCTGATATAATCTTCTTGAAAGCCCTTACTCTTATCTTTAAGAGTCTTACTTTCAGTATATGAAGGAATTTCTGGCAGACAGAGTAGTCTTACTTCCATAGTCTGTGGAACTAAGGTGGCAACCCCTATTAGGTCATTGTTCTGTAATGCTGCTCTGATAACCTGATAACCTGCTTGGTTCCCTCATGCCACTTCCGTGCTCCCTTTTTGGTCTCCTTTACAGTAGGAGACTGAAACCTCAGCGGGCAGATGAACTGCCTCCAACAGCCTATGGATTTGATCACCATATTTGATTGGGGACCCTCAGGTGGTCAAGTGGCTTCTTTATTTCCAAGTAGCAGCATGTGCATGTATCACCAGAAAGGCATACTTGGAGTCAGTGCAAATGGCTACTCTTTTTTCCTTTTCCCAGCTCTAAAGCTCGAGTCAGGGCTATGAGCTCAGCTAATTGGGCTGAAGTACCTGGTAGCAAAGGTTTAGTGTCTGTGGTCTCAAAATTGGAGACTACTGCATATCCAGCTCTGCTTTTTCCATCCAAGACAAAGCTGATTCCATCAGTATACCACATTTCCTCANTTTTTCCTTTTCCCAGCTCTAAAGCTCGAGTCAGGGCTATGAGCTCAGCTAATTGGGCTGAAGTACCTGGTAGCAAAGGTTTAGTGTCTGTGGTCTCAAAATTGGAGACTACTGCATATCCAGCTCTGCTTTTTCCATCCAAGACAAAGCTGATTCCATCAGTATACCACATTTCCTCAGGATTGGTCAGAGGATCTTCTGACAATCCCTCTTGGGATTTTGTCTAGTGGTCCAAGGTTTCTAGGCAAGAGTGAAAGGGGAGAGAGCTCTCAGGGCTAGGCAGGAGGATGGCTGGGCTAAGACCCTCACAAGGGGATATAGTGAGGCCTGGATGTTCCATCAGCACTACTTGATATCTGAGGATTCTTTGATCAGACACCCATAAATGGCCTTTCCCAATTACGAGTTGTTTCACTTGAAAGTTTAGTTGCTCAGTCGTGTCTGACTCTTTGCACCCCATGGAGGAAGGAGCCTACCAGGATCCTCCATAAATGGGATTTTCCAGGCAAGAGTACTGGAGTGGGTTGCCATTTCCTTCTCCAAGGAGGATCTTCCCGACTCAGGGATCAAAACCGGGTCTCCCACCTTGTAGGCAGATGCTTGACCGTCTGAGCCACCAGGGAACTCACCAGTTTCACTTGGTGACTGGAAAAAATAGTTTGCCCCCCCCCCCACCCCATCCAAAGAGAGTTTTAAAGCATCTTCTATCAGGATTGCAATAGCTGCAAGATTTTGAAGGCAAGGAGGCCAGCCTTAGGCGACTGGGTCAAGCTTCTTGGATAAGTATGCTACAGGCTGGGGCTCAGGTCCCAACCTTTGAGTTAACACTCCCAAGGCTATTCCTTCTTTTTAGTGGACATAAAGTTGGAATGCTTTTTCTGGGTCTGGCAACCTCAAGGCAGGTGCTTGAGTTAAGGCTTGTATTAGTGCAGCCTCTACCTTCTTTTGAGGAGTTACCCACATCAGTGGGATTGAATCATCCCATCCCTTCAAGCTTTCATATAAAGGCTGGGCAATTAGACCATAGCTGGGTATTCAGATTCTACGATACCCAGTTTGCACCAGGAAAGCTCGCAGTTGTTTTTGAGTTGTGGGGGAGGGCAACTTGAGGGTTCCTTGTACCCAATCAGGATAGGCTCCTGGACTCGTGTGTAATCTGAACCCTCAGGTAAGTGACCTTTGTCTCAACCATCCGTGCCTTAGTGCAGGAGACTATATCCCCTCTCTGCCAAAAAGTTTAGAACCTGAATTGCATGTTGTTGGACATTTTTTCTCATCTGGAGAGCAGATTAGTAAGTTATCTATGTATTATAATATCTTCCCCTTAGTTCCCAGGTCCAGATCTAGGAGATTTGGCTAAGAGCCTGCCCAAACAGGTGGGGGCTATCTCTGAACCCCTGAGGTAATACTGTCCAAGTAATCTGTTGTTGTTTTTCTCCTGGAGCCTCCCACTTGAGGGCAAAAAAGATATTGGGATTCTTTAGCCAGTGGTATGCAAAAGAATGCATCTTTGAGATCCAAGACTGTAAACCACTTGGCACTGGGTGGGATTTCTCCCAAGATTACAAAGCGATTGGGTACTGTGAGATGGAAGGGGGCCACAGCTTCATTTATGATCCAGAGATCTTGAGCCATTCGCCAGGTTCTGGTCTTTTTCTTTACAGGGAGGTTTGGGATGTTACACGGTGAATTGGTGGGGACCAATAGCCCACAGGCAAGGAATTTGTTTATTAGAGGCTGTAGTCCTTCCCAAGCTTCTCTTCTGAGGGGATATTGTTTCTAGTTTGGAAACCGAGTGGGATCTTGGAGGACGATGATGACCAGTTCAGCTTGGTAGGCTTGTCTAGACTCCCCTGGTCCCACACCTGGGGGTTAATTTTGTCCTCCCATAGTTTTTGGTCCCTTCCTATTGGAGAGGGTGTAATGGGTTTTTCAGTAGTAACCAGAAGCTATGGGGCTCTAGGGGCTGAAAAGCTTCCCATCACAAGGGTGGTCTGCAGTTTAGTGAGTATATCTCTTCCCAGTAAGGGAGTAGAACACTCAAGGACCACCAGAAACTGGTCCCAGGAACAAAGAAGTGCTCGGGTGAATCTTTTAGTAATTGTTTTTCCTGTAGCACCCAAAATGGTATAGGTTTGGGAGAAGGCTCCAGAGTAGGAGGTCAGGACAGAGTAGGTAACCTGTGTCAACCAAGAAATTCTTGGACTTACCTGCCATATCCAGTTGCACCCTTGCCTCCAGCCCCATGATGGTTATCTGTGACAGATGGGCTGGCTGGAGTGGGCCGCTTCAGTCCTGTTGAACCATTGTGAGGGAAGGCTTGGCGCTTGACCTTGAGGCTCTTGGGTCCCAAGGGCAGAGTGCCACCCAATGTCCAAATTGACGGCGTTTGTAGCAAGCAATTTTAGGAGACTTGTCACGGCTTGAACACTCTTTGGCCCAATGTCCTGCCTGCCTACAGATTAGGCATTTGCCTTATGCCTTGTGCTTCAAAGACTCGGGGTTTGCCATAGGGGTTCCCTGGAGGGCGCCCAGCCTCTGGGCATGCCTTGTCTCTTTCCTTTTCTCCCTCTCCTGGGCCTTGGCCTCCCTCTCCTGTACTCTGTTATAAAAGATATTGGTGGCTGTCTGGACCATCTCATCTAAAGAAGCAGCAGTGTCCTGCTGCTGTAGCTGTTGCAACTTTATCTTGATGTCTGATGCACATTGGGACAGGAATTTGTTCTTTAAAATCACCTGTCCCTCATAAGAGTCTAAGTCCAGATTGGGAAACTTTTGGAGGGCCTCTTTTAGCCTTTCCAGAAAGGCACTGGGATTCTCTTTGGGCTCCTGCATTATTGCTGAGACCCAGGCATAGCTGAATACTTTTTGCTGGGCTGCTTTCAGCCCTGCCTTTACACAGATCAGAAATTGATCCCTTTTCCAGATGTGCTAAGGGTCATTATAATTCCAATTAGGATATGAGGAGGAGACCGCAGTTTCCCCTACTGGGTATTTATCACTTGACATGTGAAGCCCCATAGCATACCTTTGGGCTTCCTTTAAGACCCTAGCATGCTCAAAGGCCAAGGTAATGTGTTAGAATGTATATTTGACTGGGTCATCTGTATAACTTCCCAGGTCTTGTTTGATCTGTCTTAGTTCTAAGAGGAAGAAGGGCTTATGGACCCAGGTTGGTCTGAATTCTCCAGTTTCGACTAAGGGACATACTTAAGTTGGCTTTTGTGGAGGGGGTACCCCCGGATATGGGGGCATGTTTGGATACAAGGAAGGAGCACCAGGCAACACAGGAGCCATGGGAGGTGAGCCTTATGTCCAAATTTTCTTCTGACTAAGAGATCTCTGTCCATTTCCCTTGTCTTTTGCAGAGTAAGTCTAGCTGCAGGATAGTTCAGTTCAGTCCAGTTGCTCAGTTGTGTCCGACTCTTTGCGACTCCATGGACTGCAGCATGCCGGGCCTCCCTGGCCATTGCCAGCTCCCGGAGCTTACTCAAACTCATGTCCATTGAGTTGGTAATGCCATCCAACCATCTTATCCTCTGTCATCCCCTTCTCCTCTTGCCTTTAATCTTTCCCAGCATCAGGGTCTTTTCAAATGAGTCAGTTCTTCACATCAGGTGGCCAAAGTACTGGGTTTTAGCTTCAGCATCAGTCCTTCCAGTGAATATTCAGGACTGATTTCCTTTAGGATGGACTTGTTAGATCTCCTTGCAGTCCAAGGGACTCTCAAGAGTCTTCCCCAATACCACAGTTCAAAAACATCAATTCTTCAGTGCTCAGCTTTCTTTATAGTCCAACTTTCACATCCACACATGACTACTGGAAAAACCATAGCTTTGACTAGATGGACCTTTGTAATTTAAACTCTCATCCTCAGGCAAGTGTTCCTTGTCCTGCAGAGGATACTGTGGCCAGGCAGTGGCACAAAAGAATTTTAAGTGACTTCTCCTTAGAGTTAGAGGATCAAACAGCTTCCAGTTATCAAGGGTGCATCTCAAGGGTGTCTGTTGGGAAGTAGATTGGTTATTTCCCATCTGAAAGACAGTGATAACAGAGGGGAAAAGAAAAAAGGAAAAACTAGTAGGCCTCCTTCAATTTCCATGGTTGAACTTCCTTAGGAGTGAGTCTTTTTTGAAGATTATCCTACCAGTACTGTTGCAACCTGCAACCTGAGTCAGGCGTCCCTGGGTCAGGGTGCAGATCCCTAGGCAGGCTGAGGTGTGACAACTTCCTGGGGATCGAATCCCCGGGCAGGTTGAGGCAGGTCGGCCTCCTAGGACCCCTGGACTGGTGGATCCCCAAGCAGGTTGAGGCATGACAACCTTTCAAAGACCAGATTCCTACGCAGTCGAGACAGGTTGACCTTCTGGGACCCCCGGACTGGAGTTGGGCATCCCCAAGGCCTCCAGTGTGACCAGTGCTGGGTAGGATTAAGGGGTTGTAATCTTAACTCATTGCCAGTTTAACTCATTCACCACAGATGGGAATAGATATTGTGATGTAAAGCAATCCAAGCCTGTGCCCTGAGACTGGGAACCTGGTGAAGCAGCCATTAGCTTTATCCTCTTATTGCTCTGAGGGAATGTAAGTCACTGATTTCTCCCCTAGTCCTCTATAAGAGCAGTTTAGGGTGTTTTCAATAGTAAATATTTCATTGTCATAGACCCACCTTAGGTAATAACAGAAGTAATGACAAAGGAGTGGGTTATCTGGTCCTGTTAGGGACATTAAGAATATTTTAATAATAAGCAGGGTGGTACAATGTTGCCTAAAAGGGGGAAGCATCCTGGTTGTAAGAGTTAGTAAGTGGCTTAAGAACAAAATGATAAGAGGCAACAAACCAGATGTTCCATAAAAGTGGAGTGGAGATTTGATCCGGGGTATGTTTGTAACTTTAGGAGAAAGGTGGTAAGGGTTTGGGCCCCAAAAGCCTGCAGGGCTAACACCCAAAGTGGCAGACATTATCCCTGGAAGCCCAATTGCCCTTGAAGAGATGTCACAAACAGATGAACTTCCAGCAGGCATCCTGTGTCTGTCACCCGCCCTAGTGGGTTCACTGAGAGATGCTGTTGTTGCACGTGTTGTAGGAAACATGGAAGATGAAGGCCTATATATCTAGAGGGACTGGCTATTATACAGTATTTCTCTCCCAAGGGCCAGCTAGTTTCTGGTTGTCCCTCCAGAAGATTGTAGAAGCAACACTGGGGGCCTGGGCGGGACTTAGTAAAAGAGCATGAAACATGAAGGGAGCAGGGCACAAATTTTGAAAGAATGACATAGCCCAAGAGCATAACATAAACCAATTAAAATCAGATGGGTCCAAGATGACAAGTCAAATTCAACTAAACCTTGATCCCCCAACCTGCAAGCTAAATGGCACACCCAGAGTTGCCAGGACAGTTCCAAGGCACTGCCAAAAGAGGGAAGAGCGGGTGGTTCCCCACCTGTTGGGGTGATCTTCCCACTCATTAGCATATGAAATCACCCAGCTCTTGACAACTAACCACACCACATTCCATGGCCCCTGCACACTCCTCTGTGATGGCCCACACCCTGTGGGCTGTGCTTCTCTCTGAATCTGAACAAATCCACCTCTTACTTATTGCTGTGCCTCTCACTGGATTTTTGCAATGAGACGTCAGAGCCTGAGCTTCACGAGGTCCTGAAGCCAGGGACCATGGGTTTTGGCAGGGCTCAAGTCCCAGGAGAGAGGAGCTGAAGGACAGGAGGAAATAACAGTGGGAATAACATGCTGAGGAATCCCCTTCATAGCCTGCCAAAAAATGTGCTAAATACCTGACCTGTGCTCAGTTTTCATTGTCCTGATCCTTGGATTAGGACAGAAGAACCCCCACCTGATTGGGCAGCAGTTACTAGGCACAGCAGATAGTGGAGCCTTTGGGACGCACTGAGGAGTTGCCCCTGCCAGAGTCCCTCAGTTGCACCCACTGCTGCTCGCCTATTCACAGGGGGTTCAAGGAAACAAGAAACAAGAGATTATAAAGGAATTAAGATTTTGTTAGCCATGTCTTTCCAGCCATAGTAGCGAGGACTTCCTACTTTAACCAGAGGTCTTCTGGAATCTGAGACTGAGCCACGTGAGCTTTCTGTTGAGTTTGTTTTTGCTGTCCCGGTTTCCAGCATGGTGGGTTTCTTGTCACTTCCAATGCGCTGGGTTTTCTTCACATTCAGCTTCCAATGCAGGAGTTTTCCCCAAGTTGGGCTTCTGCTATGCTTGGCCTCCAACTTGCGGGGACTGAGCCGAGGTTGTTTTAGCTGGGTTAAATCCGAGTCACAGCACCATAGATCTCAGTGGGGAGTGTACAATTTCCACGCTTCCGTCTCTTCACATCAAAAATTTGAAACGATGGACGGACTAGTGTTACAGCCCTCAGATGGACCAGTGTTACAGCCTGGTGTAATTTCTTCAGATGGATCAGTGTTACAGCACTGTGTAATTTCCTCAGACATACCAATGTTACAGCTCGGTGTTACAGCTCAGTTTTATTTAGAAAGTAAAGGAAAATACATCCTTGAGGCGTGAGGCCAACCCAAAAGGTGTGAAGAGAAGGAAAACCTCTAGCCCAATTTTGGCTCCTCTTTTTATATGTTTTTTCTCCTCCCCCTGAGCGTGCCCTATGTAAATTGGGCTAGCCAGGAGGGCTGTTTGTTTTATCTGAGGTTCTCACTCCAGTCCTCGGACCTTCCTTTGTTTTATTTTCATGGGCTTTCCTCCTCTTTGCCTTTTAGCCACTGCCATTCTGGACTCCTTTTTCCTATTCTAACTACCTAACACTTCCAAGGAGCAAGCATCTTATAATTTTGGGGCTGCAATTACCATCTGCAGGATTTTGAAGCCCAAGAAAATAAAATCTTGACCATTTCTACTTTTTCCCCATCTATTAACAAAGTGATGGGGCCAGCTGCCATGATTTTAGTGTTCTGAATATTGAATTTCAAGCCAGCCTTTTCACTCTCTTCTTTCACCCTCATCAAAAGGCTCTTTAATTCCTCTTCACTTTCTTCCATTATATTAGTATCATCTGCATATCTGAAGTCGTTGATACTTCTCCTGGCAGTCTTGATTCCAGCTTGTGATTCATCCAGCCTACCATTTTGCATGATGTACTCTGCATAGAAGTTAAATAAACAGAGTGATAATATACAGCCTTGGCATATTCTTTTCCCAATTTTAAACCAGTCAGTTGTTCCATGTCCAAGTCTAATTGTTGCTTCTTGACCCACACACATGTTTCTCAGGAGACAGTTAAGGTAGTCTGGCATTCCCATCTCTTGAAGAGTTTTTCACAGTTTGTTGAAAAAGGTAGTTAAGGTAAAATGAGGTCATATGGATGATTCTAATGCAATGTGACTGGTGTCCTCATAAGAAAAGGCTATTAGGACAGAGGCACATGCAGAGGAAGACCACGTGGAGACACAGAGAGATCACGGCCATCTAGGAGCCAAACAAAACCAGCCCTTGATCTTGAACTTCTAGCCTCCAGAACTGTGAGGAAATAAATTTCTGTTATTTAAGCTGCCCAATGTGTAGAACTTTGCGATGGCAGCCCTAATGAACTAACACAATCAATAAACTTGAAAATAATGAAATAAACGCAAATTAAACAACAATTTGATAATGGAAATAAGTACTGCTGTGTACGTCTGGGTGATAATATAATTTGGTATGCTTGAAAGGTCAATTTGGTAGTATCATTTGAAATTTGAAATATGTATTCAGTTTTTTTTTAGCAGCAATTTTACTTCAAGCAGAAATTATATACCATTCATAAAGATATAAATATATACACATAATCAGTTATATTTTGAAAGCTGGAAGCAAAGCTTACATTAAAAGAGAGTACATATTATGGATTATTCACAGAATGAAATAATGTGCAATTTTTAAAAAGAATGAGGTAACTTTGTACATATTGACAGAAAAAGATGTCTATGGCTTGGGAAGATGTCCATGATATATTATTAAATTACAAATAGTTGTGAAACTTGACTATAATTATTTATACCCAGCATATATATACTTTTCCACCAGTATGGGATACAAATTAAGACCATATTTATTTTTTTGAAAAGTTGAACTATATTTTTTTATTCTTTTATATTGAAAGTATAATTACTTTACAGCGTTGTGTTAATTTCTGCTGTACTGCATAGTGAATCAGCTATATAATACATATATCCCCTCCCTCTTGGGGCTTCCCTGGTGGCTCAGAGGTTAAAGCGTCTGCCTCCAATGTGGGAGACCCGGGTTCGATCCCTGGGTCAGGAAGATCCCCTGGAGAAGGAAATGGCAATCCACTCCAGTATTCTTGCCTGGAGAAGCCTAATAGGTTATAGTCCACAGGGTCGCAAAGAGTCGGACACGACTGAGCGACTTCACCTCACCTCACCTCCCTCTTGATCCTCCCCCCTAAACCATTCCACCTCTCTTAGGTCATCACAGAGCACCAAGCTGAGCTCCCTGTGCTATACAGCAGCTTCCCACTAGCTATCTGTTTTACACATGGTAGTGGGAAATTAAGACTTCCAGAAAATGAAAGTAGGTTTTCTTGATATATCCATTTAACTAAGATGATGGCAGTAATTCTAGAGAAAATGTTTCAACTGTATAAATCCGGTCTCTTTGTAAACCAGTTAGCATGACAGACACACACTAAAAAACTCTGTAAGTTCCAAAGAAAATGGGCATAAAGGGTTCTTAGTGGCTAGTCTAAGGCATTATTAGTTTTGAGAAGGAACTCATCAGACTGACTTGTGTTTTCCATGTCTAGGATATGCGAGGGAATGAATAATCACTTGAGCTGCATTGGCAATAAGAATTACTTTTATATCTCTTTGGAGTAAAAGTTACTTTGGGCTGCTATTTTGGAGAAACTGAAGACATAGGGGGGCTTCCTAGGGCTTCCTTCCACCTTATTTTTGGTGGCACAGTGGTAAAGAACCTGCTTGCCAATGCGGGAGATACCAAGAGATGCAGGTTTGATCCCTGGGTCGGGAAGATCCTCTGGAGAAGAAAATGGTGACCCACACTAGTATTCTTGCCTGGAATATTCCATGGACAGAGGAACCTGGCACACTAGTCCATGGGGTTGCAAGAGTTGGACATGACTGAACCTGTGTGTGTACAGACACAGGAGAAGCTCTGAAAATGGAATAGAAGTTATCCTTTTATAAGGATATTTACATTTTTAAGGGAAAACTCCATCTGAAAGGGTATCGCTGTCTCTGAAACAGGAAGAGGAGAATGACCAAATCTCTAGAAACTTATCAGTGGAGAAGAAAATTACCTAAATCTGTGTAATAACCTTACCTTTGTTTACCTGCTTTCCCCAGTAGCCTCTCATAACCAGCTCCTAACACCTTCTTTTGTAGCTTAAGATGGTATTTAAGGTGGTGATGTGGGCCATTTCTGGGAGTTACTCAGTTTTCCTGGGTCTCTCCCATATATTCAGGAGGTACACTTGTTATTGAAGGCAAACCATTCTATATCACAGTAATCCAAGTCTGTGCCCCAACCACTAACACTGAAGAAGCTGGGGTTGAACCGTTCTGTGAAGACCTACAAAACCTTCTAGAACTAACACCAAAAAAAGATATCCTTTTCATCATAGGGGACTGAAACGTAAAAGTAGGAAGCCAAGAGATACCTGGAGTAACAGGCAAGTTTGGCCTTGGAGTACAAAATGAAGCAAGGCAAAGGCTAACAGAGTTTTGCCAAAACACACTGGTCATAGCAAACACCCTCTTCCAACAACAGAAGAGAAGACTTTACACATGGACATCACCAGACGGTCAATACCAAAATCAGATTGATTATATTCTTTGTAGCTGAAGATGGAGAAGCTCTATACAGTCAGCAAAAACAAGACAGGGAGCTGACTGTGGCTCAGATCATGAACTCCTTATTGCAAAATTAAGACTTAAATTGAAGAAAGTAGAGAAAAACCACTAGGCCATTCAGGATGACTTAAATCAAATCCCTTATGGTTATACAGTGGAAGTGACAAACAGATTCAAGGGATTAGATCTGATAGACAGAGTGCCTGAAGAACTATGAACAGAGGTTCCTAGCATTGTACAGGAGGCAGTGATCCAAACCATCCCCAAGAAAAAGAAATGCAAAAAGGCAAAATGGTTGTCTGAGGAGGCCTTTCAAATAGCTGAGAAAAGAAGAGAAGTGAAAGACAAAGGAGAAAAGGAAAGATATAGCCATCCAAATGTAGAGTTCCAATGAATAGCAAGAAAAGAGAAGAAAGCCTTCCTAAGTGATCAATGCAAAGAAACAGAGGAAAACAATAACATGGGAAAGTCTAGAGATCTCTTCAAGAAAATTAGAAATACCAAGGGAAAATTTCATGCAAAGATGGACATAATAAAAGACAGAAATGGTATGGACCTATCAGAAGCAGAAGATATTAAAAAGAGGTGGCAAGAATACACAGAAGAACTGTACAAAAAAGATCTTCATGACCAAGATAACCATGATGGTGTAATCACTCACCTAGAGCCAGACATCCTGGAATGCGAAGTCAAGTGGGCCTTAGGAAGCATCACTACGAACAAAGCTAGTGGTGATGGCATTCCAGTTGAGCTATTTCAAATCCTAAAAGAGGATGTTGCTAAAGTGCTTCACTCAGTATGCCAGCAAATTTGGAAAACTCAGCAGTGGCCACAGGACTAGAAAAAATCAGTTTTCATTCCAATCCCAAAGAAGCACAATGATAAAGAATGTTCAAACTACCATATAATTGTACTCATTTCACATATAAGCAAAGTAATACTCAAAATTCTCCAAACTAGGCTTCAACAGTACACGAACTGAGAACTTCCAGATGTTCATGCTGGATTTAGAAAAGGCAGAGGAACCAGAGATCAAATTGCCAATATCTGCTGGATCACAGAAAAGAGAATTCCAGAAAAACATCTAATTCTTCTTCATTGACTACACTAAAGCCTTTGACTGTGGGGATCACAACAAACTGTGGAAAATTCTTAAAGAGATGGGAATACAAGACCACCTTACCTGCCTCCTGAGAAACCTGAATACAGGTTAAGAAGCAGCAGTTAGAACTGGACATTGAACAATAGACTGGTTTCAGATTGGGAAAGGAGTACATCAAGCCTGTGTATTGTTACCCTGCTTATTTAACTTCTAAGAAGAGTACATCATGAGAAATGCTGGGCTGGATGAAGCACAAGCTGGAATCAAGATTGCCAGGGGAAATATCAATAACCTCAGATATGCAGATGACACCACCCTTATGGCAGAAAGCAAAGAGCAACTAAAGAGCCTCTTGATGAAGGTGAAAGAGGAGAGTGAAAAAGCTGGCTTAAAACTCAACATTCAAAAAACTAAGATCATGGCATCTGGTCCCATCACTTCATGGCAAATAGATGGGGAAACAATGGAAAGAGTGAGAGACTTTATTTTTTGGGGCTCCAAAATCACTGCAGATGGTGATTGCAGCCATGATATTATAAGATTCTTGCTCCTTGGAAGAAAACCTATGACAAACCTAGATATTAACCTCTACATATTAAAAACCCTGCATGTTGAAAAGCAGAGACATTACTTTGCTGACAAAGGTACATTTAGTCACAGGTATGGTTTTTCCAGTAGTCATGTATGGATGTGAGAGTTGAACCATAAAGAAGGCTGAGCGCTGAAGAATCGATGCTTTTGACCTGGGGTGTTGGAGAGGACTCTTGAGAGTCCCTTGGACTGAAAGGAGATCAAACCAGTCAATCCTAAAGGAAATCAATTCTGAATATTCAAGAAAAAGACTGATGCTGAAGCTGACGCTGCAATACTTTGGCCACCTGATGTGAAAACTAACTCATTGGCAAAGACCCTGATGATGGAAAAGATTGAAGGCAGAAGGAGAAGGGGACAACAGTGGATGAGACGGTTGAATGACATCACCGACTCAATGGCCATGAGTTTGAGCAAGCTCTGGGAGATGGCGAGGGACAGGGAAGCCTGGCATGCTGCAGTTCATGGGGTTGCAAAAAGTCAGACATGACTGAGGGACTGAACAACAACAACGACGACAACAACAACAACAACAACACTTGTTATCAAACATCTCTTCGTGTTCTCTTGTTACTCTACCTTGTATTACATAGGAGTCTCAGCCATGAACCTAGAAGGGGAGAGGGAAAACCATTTTTCCTTCTTTATGTGTCATCAAGGGGCTATTTGATGTCCCCTCGCTTTTTGTATGTTGATGCTGTGTCCTGTGAGGAGCTGCTGGTGCTGGCTGTTTTATACAACCTTAAAAAAATTTTTTTTTAAAATTAATAACAGCCTATTTCAAACAGAAATTCTTCTGTTGTCTGTTACTCTCTGAATGTGCTCAGTCCTGCATGAAATTTGGCACTTTATGTAGTCACTCCCTTAATTGCATTCATGTTTGATATAGCAAACAGTTCTCAGATCTGTCAAACTTCTGAGCCTGAAGAAGAGCTCCCTTCAAAGCATATTTCAGTCCACATGAATCTCAAAGGTTTATATTACTCCTTATCTAATCCAAGCTTCCGGTCCATACCTTCCTCTGGCCATTGTTCTTATTTTGCTTTTTTTACTTTGAAAGCATCTTGTTTTTTCCTGGACAACCCTTGCATATTCAGTCACTTACCTTTCAACATGGATGTTCAAACAGTGTTATATTGGGTATAATGCATAACATGAGGTCTAGGGCACCTTCATGTATTTGAAAGGGGAGGAAAAAGAATTTAGGTCAAAGGGTTCCGTTTCTCAAAATATTGGGAAAAAATCTTCATTTACCTTTGCTTTTAAAACACCATCTGACAACCAAGCTAAACCTTCCTCTGGCCATTGTTCTTATTTTGCTTTTTTTACTTTGAAAGCATCTTGTTTTTTCCTGGACAACCCTTGCATATTCAGTCACTTACCTTTCAACATGGATGTTCAAACAGTGTTATATTGGGTATAATGCATAACATGAGGTCTAGGGCACCTTCATGTATTTGAAAGGGGAGGAAAAAGAATTTAGGTCAAAGGGTTCCGTTTCTCAAAATATTGGGAAAAAATCTTCATTTACCTTTGCTTTTAAAACACCATCTGACAACCAAGCTAAGGGGGTTAATATTTTATATAGTTCCTTCATATGGTTATGGCACTCCCTTATTTGAGACATCAGTGTTTTACAAATGTTTAATGCTAATGTCATATTATCACCTGCTACAGCTAATAATTTCCAGTGGTCATGTATGGATGTGAGAGTTGGACTGTCAAGAAAGCTGAGTGCCGAAGAATTGATGCTTTTGAACTGTGGTGTTGGAGAAGATTCTTGAGAGTCCCTTGGACTGCAAAGAGATCCAACCAGTCCATTCTGAAGGAGATCAGCCCTGGGATTTCTTTGGAAGGAATGATGCTAAAGCTGAAACTCCAGTACTTTGGCCACCTCATTCGAAGAGTTGACTCATTGGAAAAGACTCTGATGCTGGGAGGGATTGGGGGCAGGAGGAGAAGGGGACGACCGAGGATGAGATGGCTGGATGGCATCACCGACTCAATGGATGTGAGTCTGAGTGAACTCCGGGAGTTGGTGATGAACAGGGAGGCCTGGCGTGCTGCAATTCATGGGGTTGCAAAGAGTCGGACATGACTGAGTGACTGAACTGAACAGCTAATTGATTTCTAAAATCACAGTTCATAGTCCTTTTCTCTTTGAAGTCTATAATGAACTCAGATTCTTAGGGCCCTATTCTCCATGAAAATCACCCATGACACATTACAAAGTTGAGACTGCTTATTAAAAACATAGTTTACACATTTACATAAACATTCTGAGGAAAAATGATAAGGATATGGAAGGATGAGAAAGTAGAAGAAAGACAGAATCTTGGCTCCAGGGCTGGAAGTTATGGGAGATGAGATCATTAGGATAAAGTTCAGCTTGATGGGATACAGTCAGTCATCTTAATGTTCACTGTATGGTGGCACCTGGAACAAGCTATCCGGAGATTTTAATCATTTGTTAAAAACTGAAACAAAATAATTTTCTAGACAGTCTTATGATCAGAGTTACTCGGGACTTTGGAAGTAGAGTGAGAAACCTAAGATAAAGCGCCTGGTGAACTTGTGCTAACTGTCCTGTTGGCCTGTCTCCAGGCTGCATTAAGATGCTGCTCATTTCATTTCCAAGGTGCCAACAGAACCTTGTGCTTACAGGCATTCTAGATATTGTCACACTTTCTAGTGTCTTTTCACTGCTTACTTATCTGTTGATTCTGTTAGATTTTGAAGTCCTTCAGAACAAGGAACTCAACACTGTGTCTAGCATAAGCCCCTAATAAATGTTTGATTTCATTTGATTTAATATAATTTAATACTCACTAAAAATCTGTTCAAAACCTTTGCTTTTTTAAGAAACCTGACTAGACCTAGATTGGCCAGCACAGAAGAGGCTACTAAGAATGGATTCCCTTCAAACCCTCCTACCCTGTAGTGGGAATGTAGATTGGTATAGCCACTATGGAAAACAGTATGGAGGGTCCTTAAAAAACTAAACTAGAGCTACCATATAATCTAGCAACCCTACTCCTAGGCATGTATCCAGAAAAGATGGAAACTCTTAACTTGGAAAGATACATGCACCCTACTGTTCATAGCAGCACTGTTTGTAATAGCTAAGACAGGGAAGGAAACTATGTGCCCATCAACAGACACCTGGTTTAAGAAGATGTGGTACATATATACAGTGGAATATTACTCAGCCAAGAGAAAAACTGAAAGATTGCCATCTGCAGCAACACGGATGGATCTAGAGATTACCACACTAAATGAAGTCAGACAAAGACAAGTCTTATATGATATCACTTATATGTAGAATCTAAAAAAATACAAATTAATCTATATACAAAACAGAAACAGATTCACAGACATAGAAAACAAACTTACAGTTATGAACAGAGAAAGGGGGAAGTAATAAATTAGGGGAGTATGGGATTAGCAAATACAAGCTACTATACATAAATAGCTAAGCAATAAAGATTTATTGGGCAACACTGGGAACTACATTCAATACCTTATAATAATCTATAATAAAAAATAATCTAAAAACTATATCTGAAACACTTTGCTGTATGTCTGAAACTAATACAATAAGTTAACCATACTTCAGTTAAAAAAGCCTGGATTCCCTTCAAATACTGTAAACTCCCCATCATTTCCTTTGGCCATTTGGGGGTTTTAGGCATACAGTTGCTTGGACACACAGAATCTTGGGTGCTTGATTTTGGAGCTAGTTGCATACTTGCAGGAAATTCTTTGGTACAGGAGGCAAAGGCTAAGCCACATGTAAAGGAAGGAGGTGGTGGTAATATACCTAATACTCTGTTGCAGAAAGACCCAACATGACTATTTAAATTTCTTAAGCAAATGAACCACAGGGGGAATTATCTGTTTTATATGAAATGTTTTTCCCCCACAAGATTCTTTTAAAAAACAAGGATGTATATGTGCATTATTTTTTTTCCCCTGAGGAGAAACTAAGCATTTTACTGGATTCTCAAAGGGACCCTGAAAGATTAAGGTTACTGCTTGGTGTGAGTAAATAGAATTTGGCTTTCAAATGCCAAGCTTCTACTTTGATAATATGTTTCCTTACAGAAAAGATCACATCTGGGCCTCTTTGTACTCTCTGTACCTTGTAAAGCAGTACCCAGCTCAGCAATCCATAGGGGTTCATTTGGACAAAGCGCATTGGTAGGGAAAGCAAGGCTTACCTGAAAATCATCACTATCCCGGGCTGACATCTCTTGGCATTGCCACTTGCCTTACCTGTCATGGATGTGCTCATTGGTAGCAGTTAATAGAAAGACTGAATCACTGTCTGAAAGGGTAGTAATTCTCAATATATTTGTATACTTTGAAATGTCCATATTCTTTTCCATGTGCAGCTACTATCACAGTTAACTTATTTGTATGGTACTTAAATTGGTAATGCTTTTACAATAGATTCTTAAGAACTTCTATGGGATACATATCTTCCAGGGAGTGGGACTTCTGTGATGAGAAAACTGAAGGCTCCTTTCTCTCAGGCAGAAGCTCTGTTTCCTTATTCCTTCCCTTAAATGAAAAAAAAAAAAAAAAAGAGCAGAAGTCCTGTGAGATCCCAGAGATTCAAGTGTTTTTTTTTTTTTTT
>SJYX01011002.1:29597-48279 GCA_006410675.1 Oreotragus oreotragus
AACTTCTGACTTTAGCTCAGAGGGTGAGGTAAACAACAGGACTATAAATAGCCAAGTTTCTCACTGTGGCTTTGTGGAGCCGCCCAGCTGAGCAAAGAGAAAGGAGGCAAGCTGGTCGGAAGGGGTTGTGTAAGTAGAAACTTTGTGTTTTCCAAACATGATTCCTTGAGAGTTTGCTAAATGATTTGATTTTCGGGTCTTGATAAAATATTTTTGTCCTTAGAATAGATTTTTAGAAAAGAGATGGGTAAAGAAAATAACACAAGAGTCTAAACTCCGGGTGCGGTGGGGGTGGGGACATTGTCAGTTCTAGCTGATTTTTGCCCTGCCTTCTGCACAGCTGAGGATAAAGATAGGGGCAGAGGAGGCTGGAGAAGTGGAATACTTTTCCTCTGTAAAAAGTTGTGTTGTTATATAGGCAATACTATGTGTTTAAGCTTAAGTATTTCCCACTGAAATACGAAGGAGAGCTCTAATGGCAAAACAGCTGGTGGGTTTGAGGAGCAGAAGATCTGGCCTGTGTGGGGTGCTGTAGGAATGTCCAGGGATATTGTGAGCAATTTCAAGGTAAGAAAAAGAGAAAGCAGGTTTGGTTCACTGTGCAAAATAGTCATCCTTGAAAGAGTTAAAACCCATGTCAAAATCAGTGGTTATTGGTGCTTTTAGGAGAATGAGAAGGGGACCCTCAGAAGCAGGTCTGAGGATGCGGGGTTGGGGAAGAGGGTGGAAAATATTGCTGCACATTTTGTCTTTAAATGGGGAATTTTAAACAAATATAGTTCTGTTTGTGGTCAAGAAATCCAGGCTTGTGATTGGAAAGTGGTGAGATTAGTGAAATTCACAACTACATTTTAATTGTTACTGTATTAAGTGAAGTCTGTCAGTAGTGTCCGACTCTTTGTGACCCCATGGACTGTACCTGCCAGGCTCCTCCATCCATGGGATTTTCCAGGCAAGATTACTGGAGTGGGTTGCCATTTCCTTCTCCAGGAGATCTTCCCAAGATTGAAGGGATTGAACCCAGGTCTCCTGCATCGCAGGCAAACTCTTTACCGTCTGAGCCACAAGGGNCCAGGCTCCTCCATCCATGGGATTTTCCAGGCAAGATTACTGGAGTGGGTTGCCATTTCCTTCTCCAGGAGATCTTCCCAAGATTGAAGGGATTGAACCCAGGTCTCCTGCATCGCAGGCAAACTCTTTACCGTCTGAGCCACAAGGGCTTCCAGTAAATCTAATTTTATTTATGTCATTATTTTATATAGTTGTCTGACAGCTGTAATCAATCATCAGTTTCTTATGTAAAAAGTTATTTTAAGAAAACAAAGTTAACAGCTTCTTGATTATAGTGATGGGAAAATTTCGAAGTGTGAACTCTGTAATCTACTACCCTCTGCCAATGGCTTTAGTTATTTTTTCATCAAAAAACTAAATGAGTGAAATAACTTTTCATTTACATTCACTCTTCAGCCAGTTGGAATGGTGTGCAGAGTGAGGGTGCCAGGTGCTAAGTTTATGCTGAAGGGTCTGTAACTACTGAATTTATCTTCTATAAAGCGGGGAAAATCTAGTCATTCTTGTAAGAAACAAAAAAAGCCTAATAATTCTGATGTTTTCTTTGTCATCTTAGGGCGTAAAAAACTCAATGCCCTCTGTCCTAACCTAGAGGGGTCGGGTGGAGGAGAGAGAGGGAGGCTTAAGAGGGAGGGGTATATTGAACATACAGCTGATTCCTACTGTTGTGAGTGATGGAAAGCACAAAAGCGAACACAACGTTGTAAAGCGGTTACACTGCAAATAAATAAATAAAACCCCCAAATTCTGGCTACTGTAGTTGCTAAAATGTAGGTAAGAGATCATGTGTTGGAATCGGCAGAACTGATTTGAATTCAGTTTCCCTGTGACTTAGTACCTGTGTGGGACTTGGGCAAGCTGCCAAGTCTAAGTCAAACTTAGCCAGTTTTCTCAGCTGCAAAAAGAGATAGTGGTCATATAGTTGTACTCAGGTTTTTAAAAGCTCTCTCCACAGCTACTAGTGCATGAGAGCCCATATCAGTCTGATTTTAGCTTCTCTGCTCCCCTCTTAACTCTGGGCTCACTCTAGGTAGTTTATCATTAGCTGCCTCCTCTCCCCCAACCACCCAGTCCCCAAAGTACTTTTACTTTTTTAATCATAGCTGAACATGTGCCGACTTCCTAGTTCTGGAATTTTGCCTTGATCTGTCTCCTACCAACCTTCATGTCAAAATAAGGACGCTTATCATGATGACCCGATTCACTTGGTGTGTCTGAAATTAAATATTAAATGTATGGATCTTCTCTCTGCTCATCTCTGCTGAATATGGTTTTTTTTTTTTTTTCCACCACCTGTCTACAGTTCATGTGTTTTATTTGTACCTCTCTGCAGAGAGCTCTGGCCTTTGTTTTGGGAATATTTCTCATCATGTATTTAACTTTCCTACTCAGAGGGGCATTTTTTTTAACCCAGGAACACGCCATCTAGTCACAGGAACTTCCTGAAAGTAGTGGTAGCCAATAAGTAGACTCATAAGAGTGTAGATTTCAGTGACTCTTAAGTGGTACAAGGCCCAGTGATTTGTAGTATTTCTTCCTGGCCAGGTGTCTTCTCATTGGTCCGCATTGGTCTTGGCTATGACAGCAATATTTTGTCAGGCAATAATATCTGAATCCCATGTTGGCAGACAGCCCTCACTGCCACCTCCTTTCTTCCTAAATTCTCTTCCCATGATGTCTTTTCATTTCTGTGCAGAATTCCCTATGTACCCTTCCTGTGCTTAGATTGGCAGAGGAAAGAAAGAAGCAGTGAGAACTTGTTGTATCTCAAAAATCAAATCATGTCTAGAGAATGTTACTTGGTTGTAGAGACCGTATTCTCAGAATTTCCCTAGACATATGTATTTTCTCCACATATATCTTCTACTAGAGAAGCACTTGACTGCCTGTTCAGGCTAATCTTCATAGCAGGCTTATTCAAGTATCTCGCTAAGCCAGATAGTTAAGAGGTGCTTACGCAGCTTCCCTGACTCGGGCTGATCTTTCCCCTTTACAGGGAGATTTGGTGCTAAGATGCACAATACAAAGAACCCAACAACATGGAGAGAGAATCCACTGGCTAGATATTTGTAGAAAGTAGAATTATACCTGCTGGTTTATAGAGATTCCTTGTTACAACTGTGAAGATGACAGAGGTTTTCTCTTTTACAGGACAACCCCAGCCATGTGGAGAGGCCTGGGGCTGGCTCTGGCTCTCTGCCTCCTCCTAACTGGAGGAACAGAGAGCCAGGGCCAAAGCTCCTATTGTAAGCAGCCTCCAGCCTGGAGCATAAAGGATCAAGACCCTATGCTGAACTCCTATGGCTCAGTGACCGTGGTTGCTCTTCTTCAAGCCAGCTGATACCTGTGCATTCTGCAGGCATCTAGGTAAGGTAGTCTTTCTGTGGTTTAGAATTTAAGGGGATAGCTATTCAATAGATACATGCATAAAACAATAAAAATAGAAAAGATATATTTACTAAATTGCATTAAAAAAAACTATTTGTTGGCCTAGAACATGTTAGAAGAGAGAAGACTAGGGGGATGTTTACAGTGGCTTTCCTGGAGCTATGCAAATTTTTTTTCTTTTTGTGTACCTATATTTTTATAGTAGCCTACTAAATATGTATTACTTGTGTAAGGAAAATGTTTTAAATTGTACTCCTGCAAATGGATTGCTGCTGCTGCTGCTAAGTCACTTCAGTCATGTCCAACTCTGTGCAGTCCCATAGATGGCAGCCCACCAGGCTCCCCCGTCCCTGGGATTCTCCAGGCTAGAACACTGGAGTGGGTTGCCATTTCCTTCTCCAATGGATGAAAGTGAAAAGTGAAAGGGAAGTCAATCAGTCATGTCCGACTCTTCACAACCCCATAGACTGCAGCCTATCAGGCTCATCCATCCATGGGATTTTCCAGGCAAGAGTACTGGAGTGGGGTGCCATTGCCTTCTCTGCAAATGGATTAGTTATTTCAATATAGGAAGCAGATATGAGAGCTTTGCCAGAGTAGAACAAACACTATACTTGCCACCAAAGGTCTTCAGTCATTTAATGAATTTATAAATATATATATTTGTTGGGTTATTTGCCAAATACTTATTGTATACAATTTCTCTGTAACTGGAAGATGGATTAAAAAGATACACACTTCATAGCATTATTTTGAGGACCATATGGACTAATGTTTGTGCAAGCACTTGGCATATAGTTTTTACTGAATATCAGAGTTCAATAAATAATTAGAAAAAATACAAGTTTTAGTCTTTTAAAACAATATAAAAAAGAGGTCTGAGTAAATAAAAAATAACAGCAGAGTTTCATGTAGGAAAATAGAGGAGAAAGGGAGAAGTCACTAATTAAATTATTCCTTTTTAAAAATATTTTTTCCAAATATTTTAGATTGGAAGCATATAGTTTTTACTGAATATCAGAGTTCAATAAATAATTAGAAAAAATACAAGTTTTAGTCTTTTAAAACAATATAAAAAAGAGGTCTGAGTAAATAAAAAATAACAGCAGAGTTTCATGTAGGAAAATAGAGGAGAAAGGGAGAAGTCACTAATTAAATTATTCCTTTTTAAAAATATTTTTTCCAAATATTTTAGATTGGAGGACCTGCGAGTAAAACTGGAGAAAGAAGGATATTCTAACATCTCCTATGTTGTTGTTAATCATCAAGAAATCTCTTCTCGATTAAAATATGTGCATCTTAAAAATAAGGTTTCAGAACATATTCCTGTTTACCAACAAGAAGAAGACCAACCAGATGTCTGGACTCTCTTAAATGGAAATAAAGATGACTTCCTCATATATGACAGGTGTGTACCCACCTGTATACATACGTGCATGCACACCCACCCCCAAATCACAATATACCTGCTTCATAGTTAATAAGTGATTTAAAATAAGACATCTGCTTTTATCTTGTTACCAAATACTCAGTTTCAAAGTGAGCCCATTAGAATGTTTGGTTTTCCAGATGACTTCCTTTTAAACAAAAGAATTCACCACTCCAACAGGGAAATAAGGAAAACTGAGTATACTTTCTTCCCCCTGTACATTAGCATTCTGATTAAATAAAAAGAAAAATCAATTTGTACCTTACGTACAATTCTCACTTAAAAATTTTGCAGATGAATAACCGTACTTTGCAGACTACTGGCTTATCTCTAAAATTACTATTAATATATTTTAAGGTTATATATCTGCATTTCTTAACTATAAAGTATGTTAATAATTTAGGCATAATCTCTATGAATCTGCTTTTGATTCCATGAATGAATAAAATATTTGTATTATGAAATAACTTCAATGCATATATTATTTGCTATCATCATTTCTAGTTGGTGCTGGTTTGTTTTTTTTTGGCTCTTCAGGGATGGTAAGCCAGACTCTGCCTAGGTCTGAGACCTACTTGGTCTTACTCTAAGTATTTTTAATATTAAATGTTATTCTTTTAGGACTGCAAGCTTTTAATTTAATCTGTTGCAAAGTTTGCTAAGTCGCTTTAGTCGTGTCTGACCCTGTGCGACCCCATAGACAGCAGCCTACCAGGCTCCCCTGTCCCTGGGATTCTCCAGGCAAGAACACTGGAGTGGGTTGCCATTTCCTTCTCCAAGGCATGAAAGTGAAAAGTGAAAGTGAAGGCACTCAGTCGTGTCCGACTCTGCGACCCCATAGACGGCAGCCCACCAAGCTCTCCCGTCCATGGGATTTTCCAGGCAAGAGTACTGGAGTGGGGTGCCATTGCCTTCTCCAGTTGCAAAGTTTAACCTTTTGATATTCATATAAAATTGTATATACAGGATAAAATGGGGACAAGAAGGACATTTAAACTCCACCGTTTCTGAAAATGCCAAGTGTTTTCCATTTCTTTCATTCTGCTGAAATTTTTGCTGCATCATATTCTTATTTAAATCAGTGGGAAAAAAAAAATCAGTGGGCTACTGGCCAAGACTGGAGGATCTTTCTGATTATGCTGTGATTTCTTATTGTGTGGAATTTGTGCTGCCTTACCAGTTATGAAAAGATCATGTGATTTGCAGGCCTGATTTATGAGGTCAGTGGTTTGAACTTTGATAGAATTTATGAGTCAATTACAAAACTGTATTTGACCAAATCACAATAACTAACCACATAATTTTGACATTATTTATTGTGATATATATCTATTTCATTTTTCACAATGCTAGTATCAGACTCACTGTAATCTTTTCTTTGAAACTTTCTATTTTGTATTGGGGTATAGCTGATTAACAATGTTGTGGTAGTTACAGGTGAACAGTGAAGGGACTCAGCCATACATACACATGTATCTGTTCTTCCCCAAGCTCCCCTCCCATTCAGGCTGCCACATAACATTGAGCAGAGTTCCATGTGCTATACAGTAGGTCCTTGCTGCTTATCCACTTTATAGCAGTGTGTACATGTCCACCCCAAATTCCTTTACTATCCCTCCCACCTGGCAACCATATCAGACTCACTATAGTCTTGTCATGACCTGACCTGGTATGCAGTGCCAGGAAGCTTGAGATCCCCTTCAGGGAAATTTACTAAAGTTATGAAAGGGTCTTATAACAGTTATAACACCATGAAACCTACAGTCTCACGCCAGATGGTGCATGAGTAGAATCATGACACTGAAAATATTGTTCACTTTAGTCACTCAGTCATGTCCAATTCTTTGTGACTCAGTTCTTTGCACCAGGTGGCCAAAGTATTGGAGTTTCAGCTTCAGCATCAGTCCTTCCAATGAATATTCAGTACTGATTTCCTTTAGGATTGACTGGTTTGATCTTACAGTCCAAGGGACTCTCAAGAGTCTTCTCCAAAATCACATTTCAAAAGTATCAATTCTTCAGCGCTCAGCTTTCTTTATAGTCCAACTCTCACATTTTGACTAGATGGACCTTTGTCAGCGAAGTAATGTCTCTGCTTTTTAATATGCTGCCTAGGTTGGTCATAACTTTTCTTCCAAGGAGCAAGCATCTTTTAATTTCATGGCTGCAGTCACCATCTGCAGTGATTTTGGAGCCCCCCAAAATAAAGTCTTCCACTGTTTCCCCATCTATTTGCCATGAAGTGATGGGACCAGATGCCATGATCTTAGTTTTTTGAATATTGAGTTTTAAGCCAAAATATTGTAATGACTGTTATATTTTTCAGATGTGGCCGCCTTGTATATCATCTTGGTTTGCCTTATTCCTTCCTAACTTTCACGTATGTAGAAGATTCCATTAAGACTGTTTACTGTGAAGATAAATGTGGAAACTGCTCTCTTAAGGTATTTTTCTCAATTATTTTTCTTTGGAGAAAAGAGGAAATCTTTTCAGAGCTACCCAAGTTAGTGTTTCATGACTAATTAGCTAAACCAGCGTTTCTTTTGGTATACAAGAAATAAACTACGATAGTCATTTTTATAATTACCTACACTTGCTGTTATGTAACATACACTTTAAAACATCTTTTCAAGATTCATATTGCTTTTATCTAGGAGGAGTTTAGAGAACAAAAATCAATGCAGATTATGTATTTTAATTACCACCAAATGATATTGCATGACTTTAAGTGCTTAAAGAACTCAGCCAACATAAAATACACTATTGCAATATTATGAATGTGCTCATATAAGAACATAGTGATAGCGAAGATTATCCATGGCATTACCTGAAGTGGAACAGGCCAGATAACTACTTAGTTCACTGAGAATGTAAGACTGTCAGCTCTTCTGTGATGCTCTTACACAATGCACTTGAAATTACTGATACTTAAAAAAAAATCATTTTATTTATTTTAAAATTAATAACTTTTATTTTTTACTTCTTCACAACCACTAGAATATTTATTCTTTGTTATGAGAAACACTGTATATATGTATGATTTATAAAAAAGATACTCAAAGAATTGATTTTAACTTCTATTAACTAAACTTCTTATATTAAACAAACTTCTTTTCCTCTCAGATTGAGAAGGAAAATAACTCCAAACAGTGTTTCCTTGACAAAGCAAGTTGGCAAAATTTGAACTCAGGTTCAAAAATAATTTAAAAGTTTTATTTATGAGCTCTGCTTCCTTTAGATTTTTCCCAACTCTAAAGAAAGCCATTCACATTCTAATGACTCACTTAATAAGAAAACCAACAGTTTAATTAGTTTAACTTAGTTGTGTCATTCTTCACATTTTAATCTGCATAATAATACTGTGAGGGCTATTTTACTGCTTTTACAGATGAGACTGAAGTAAAGCAAGTAAAGTACTAACTCAGTGTCTAACTTATACTCAGTGCCTAATGAATGTTAGCTATGTTGATTCCTATTTGGGGATTTGTTTCAGTATTTTGAAATTTTGAAAATGCCTAGTAATTATAAATATTAGCAGAGTTAATTTTATTGGCTCTCTTGAGTTATCAGAGAGGAATTTGTTTGTTTCAGAAAATAATATTAGATTCAGTGCTTTGCTGACACTGGTGTGAAAGGTTCTGTTTGGTAAACTGATTTTAGGATTTGATAGTTGTTTGATTTTGCTGCAGTCAATCTAAGTTCTTTTAACCAGTTAGTTTATTTAGTTTTGCTTCTGCAGATATAAATATAGTGGTTTTGTTTTCTTTTTAAGACTTATGTATCAAATTCTTCCTCAGAATTCTTAAAAATTTAGGAAATGCTTTTAAAGGAAAATTTGAATTCTGCTGTTGATTTAACTAGTATAGAAGCTTAAGTAAGTTGTTAAAGCTTACTACATTTTAAAAAATCTATTTTCAAAACATTTACACTGATTTATTCGCAAAATATTTGAAGATTCTTTAGTTAAATGCAAACTTTGTACAAGAAGCACTTTATAATTAGGTATGGATGGGAACCAAATTTTAATAAAAAGTCTAGGTGTTGAGGCTGAGATAAATTTTTTTTTCTCTTATTAATATGATGCTGGAAACACAAAACCAGTTCAAATCTAATTAAGCAGTTTGACTTTCATATATGTTAACTCCAGAATTCATTTTTTCATGCATTCTTGCTAAATCTATAAATTTGTTAAGTGATTTATAAAATGTTTTCCAGACACTGGAAGATGAAGACTTCTGTAAAAATGTATCTCTGGCTACCAAGGAGAAAACAGCTCAGGCTTCACAGCGACATCACCATCACCATCACCATCACCGTCAGCATCTCCATCCCCACCCCCATCCCCATCATGGGCATCAGTTTCATGAAAATGCTCATCTTTCAGAGTCTCCAAAACCAGACACACCAGATACCCCTGCGATTCCCCCTCCTTCAGGTCTTCATCACCACCACCATAGGCACAAGGGTCACCAAAGACAGGGTCACTCAGATAACTGTGATACACCAGTGGGAAGTGAAAATTTACAACTTTCTCTTCAACAAAATAAGCTCTGACGAAAGAGATGCATAAATCAGTTACTCTGACAGTTTCCCAAAGATTCAGAATCTGCTTTGAGTAGCTGCTGTTGCCACTGTCGACATCTGGTATTTGAAAAAACAGGGTCTGCAATCACCTGACAGTGTACAGAAAACCTCCCCTCTTTATGTAGCTGACAGGGCCTTTTGGCAGAGGAGAACGTCATTGAATCTTGACAGTGACGTTTGCCTCCAGCTGCCTGACAGGCAGCAGGTCAGCAGCTCAACCCCACAAAACCCAGCACCAAGTGAAGCTGAAAAAATAAGGCCAAAATGTGAAAATGACCTTCAAATTAAATATATGAAATTGGATATATTCCCCAAGTCAATCTTCACAATTACATTTCCAGCATTTGTATAAGCTACCTAGTTAATAATGATCCAAAAATAGGAATTGGATTTGTGCAAACATGGAGAAATTGACTTCCACATTTTAAAATTTAAGTCAAAGAAATCTTGACCCAAACCATATTTTTATTCAGCTGAAAGGTGGTTGCAGCATTTGGTTAATATGTTTTTCTTTTTCTTTTTCCAGTATTCTACTTGCATTAATGAGAACAGAAACGTAAACTATAACCTAGGGGTTTCTGTTGGATAGTTGGCAACTTAGAATGGAGGAAGAACAACAAAGACATGTTTTCCATTTTCTTTACTTATTTCTCAAAACAATATTATCTTTGTCTTTTTAATCTTATGTTTTTAACAGATTAAACCTTTAAAGCAAGAAGTGAATTCTGTCTTTTCAGACCCAGAAATACTCACACATGAATATTTTGCTATGATTACATTTTAGATATCCATTTATACTTTTTTATATATAAGACTCATATCTTGATTTTTACTATCATATATGAATGAAGCCTTTATATCTTTTTTTAAAATCATACTCTTTAAAATTTGAGATTGCCAATCTTGAAAGATAGATGGGAAAAGATAAAAGAATGTTGTCTAACTCTTGATTGCTTAGAAAGTATTTCCATAGTCAATGATGGTTCAATAGGCAAACCAGGTCCTATAAACCTGAATTTTTTTAATGGTTAATACTATTAAGCAGAAATGTAGAACAGGACTGGCAAAAATGTGGATGTTTAAATTCAATAAAAAAGTTTAAAGCTTTTTGTTTTCATTGTTGTTATTACTTAGTATGTTATATTGACAATCAAAGTTAATTTTCAACTGCTTTTAAAGAAATTAAATAGCAATTAATGAATCTACTCAAAACCGTCTACGCTTAAAGTGAGGATCTTTGCCAACAAGTTTAACTTGAGAATCTTTGCTGACAGAGAGGCGTTGTTCTAAATCACGAATGGTGTTACGAAGAACTGCAATCTCCTTGTCTTTTTCTTCCTGAAGATGCTGAAGTTTCTAAATGGAGCAGAACAATTTTGTTATTGCAGTTTATAAATAATACAATTAAGTATTAATACAAGGAATAACAAAACAGCAAAAACAATGCTTCTGGTTTAAGTAGAAGTAGATATTTAAAAAGATAGCATATTTTAAAAGGTCTATAATTTCGTTTTTGTAGGCGTTAACAGGGTAAAACTGCTGTAAGGACAAAAAAACACACATTAGCACTATTTGTTGAACAAGAAGAAATATGCCATCTGAGTACCTAAACAACTTCAGAGTAGTAAGTCAGCTTTAGTTCAAAATACACTGTGGAATTCCTGAGATAGTCCAAAGAGTCAAAGGACTTGTCTAATGTTTTAATTTACTACAAAGATTTACTAGTTTAAATTGAAAGTGACTTACAAAGATTATTAAAAATTTAATGTCTTTCTCATAGTGGGATAAATATATTTTCAGGAAAACTGCTAAGTATATTGTTTTAAATATAACTTTTATGGAAACACATTAAGAATTTTTTTGAACAACAGTCATGGAAGAAAAACACGTACCCTTTTGTAGATACTGTGTGGTGAAACAGTAGAATCTGGATATGATTTTGTTTTAGTTTGAACTCTTGTGAGCTTGGCATCAAACTGAATCAAGTTTAAAAAGAAAGTTGAGAACATTCTAGTTAAATGAAACAATTGTTTCTATAAATTAATCCACTATATTTTTAGATGTATAATCTGGAGTTCAAGTGTATTCACTGTATAACAGAAGATAGAAAAGTCTTCAGAACAAGGATTACCCAAACAAGATTGACCCCAGCTGCACTTTAAAATTATCTGGGCAAGTTTTTTAAAGAACCAAATACCTGGATACTACCTTAGAGATTCTGGGGTGGGGTCAGGAGCATTTTTCCTCAAGACATCTGTTGATTCTGTCATGTAGGGTTAATAATCTAGTTATCTAGGGTTGAGAATCTCAATAACTTAAAGGTAGGTAAAAATACTTTCATGTTACTATGGGTGTATTTTGTAAAGAAAATGTAGTGTAATCAACAGTCATGGGGAAACATTTAAATACCCTTCTATAGAAACTGTGAGGCTAAATAGTAGAATTTGGATATGATTTTACTGATTTAGTTTGAATGCTTGCTGGTTTGACATTCAGCTGTATCAGGTTAAAAAAATTCTCATGGGCCACTCTTACAGGTCATGTTTTTTTTTTTTTTTTGCAAAATCTTCCATTATTTTTCCTTCAGGTTGAGTTTAGTGTAGCCTCAGTGTGAACTTAGAATAAACTCAGTGAGATCGTGTTCTGGTTTGGGGAGAGAATGGATAATTACAATGAAGATAAATAGCAAGTAAAAGTAGCTCAGTCGTGTCTGGCTCCTTGTGACCTTATATAGTCCATGGGATTCTCCAGGTCAGAATACTGGAGTGGGTAATTGTTCCCTTCTCCAGGGGATCTTCCCAACCAAGGGATCGAACCCAGGTTTCCTGCACTGCAGGCAGATTCTTCACCATCTATCTTTCTACACATTTATTAGGAAAAAAATAGTTATTTATTGTAAATGAAAAACTTCCAGTTGGTTCATCAGGGTTTCACAATTACTGCTGAGGGGAGAGTAACATTAAGGATTAAAAACTCCCTACTGCTAGAACGGTAATCCTAAAAAGGCTGCATAGACTCAGCTGTCAAATGTAGGTAATCTTTGAGCTGTCTCTGCAGCCAGAGATAGTACCCTCTGTGGAAATCAGCACCTTTTGAATGACTGAAGAGTCCCACCTTGAGGCCAAGTGCTGAAAGGCAGTAACTAACAGTTGTGCAGGGTTTGAGCATTGCATGCTATGGATGAAGAATAAGCATGTGTGAAACTGTCTCACAGGGTTGTTTCTAATCCTGAAATTTACCTCACTGTGATGACAAAGCGGGGAAGGCAATGGCACCCCACCCCAGTACTCTTGCCTGGAAAATCCAATGGACGGAGTAGCCTGGTGGGCTGCAGTCCATGGGGTCGATAACAGTCGGACAGACTGAGCGACTTAACCTTCACTTTTCTCTTTCATGCATTGGAGAAGGAAATGGCAACCCACTCCAGTATTCTTCCCTGGAGAATCCCAGGGATGGGGGAGCCTGGTGGGCTGCCGTCTATGGGGTCACACAGAGTCGGACACGACTGAAGTGACTTAGCAGCAGCAGCAGTGATGACAAAGAATGGCCTAGACTAAGGGATACATCCTCAAATTAAACACTTACCTCTAGCTGTAGTTTGATCATTTCATTTTGTTTTTCCCTTTCTTGAGTTCTTAACTTTGCGTTTAACTCGGAAATTTCCAACTCCTTTTTCTCTATCAGTTCTTTATTCTTTTCTTCACTTAATTTGACTGAATAAAAAAAATTCACCTTAACATTTCAAAAATCTTAGAAGATTACTTTTTTTGTATTTAAAAACATTTTAGAAACTGTTTATGTGCAGGGTAGCTTTTATATATTTTAAACAAGTCCCTTAAAAATGATTGAAACAAAAGGGCTGCCCGTTGAATGCTTTTGAATGAGTAAACTAATTTGTACTCTTAAATATCTAGAGAATAATGTTCTCTGAAGGCCTGGAGAATAGGAGAGTTATTGGTTAGAGACACAAAGCCTGGGTTCCTATGTATAGAGGGCTTCACATCACAGGATGACTAGAGCTTTACCAGCTTGTTCTGGCTCCCTCACTATTTCCCTTCATAGGCATTTTTGTCCAATAAATTTCTTTGAATTTCTACTCTCATCTCAGTGGTTCCTTGGAGGATCTGAATTAGCACAAGAAACAGGATGGGCACTTACCACGTTGTGAGGAAGAGGACACCATCATCACAAAAGATTACTTTTGTTCCTAGTACACCACAGGGGTCTGGTTACTCAAGATTTTGTTGTTGTTTAGTCGCTAAGTCATGTCCAAATCTTTTGTGACCCCCACGGAGTGTAGCCTGCCAGGCTCCTCTGTCCATGGGATTTCCCAGGCAAGAATACTTGAGTAGGTAGCCATTTCCTTCTCCAGGATCCTCTCCAGAGGATCCTCCCAGTCTAGGGGTTGAACCCGTCTCTCCTGCATTGGTAGGCTGATTCTTTACCACTGAGCCACCAGGGAAGCCCACTGAAGGTTTTATCAGCAGTTATCTGGGAAAATGTCCTGGTGGAGGTGAATGCCTTGTAGGTATAATAGTTCAGGCATTTGAAAGATGAGAGAAACAGATCTCAAAAAGACAGGAGAGTTATTTATCGCTAAATTAAATTGACCTCCTGTGTGTGCATGCTCAGCTGGTTCAGTCGTATCTGACTCTTTGTGACCCCATGGGCCACCAGGGTCCTCTGTCTCTGGGATTCTCCAGGCAAGAATACTGAGATGAGTTGCCATGCCTTCCTCTGGGGGATCTTCCCAACCCAGGGATTGAACCTGTGTCTCTTACATCTACCTGCATTGGGATAATAAGAAACAGAGCTGTTAGAAGGTAAAGATTTAAAGAACAGGTGTGAGAGTCAGAGGGTCTCTTTGGAAGCCCACAGACAGACTCTTACGAACTCTAGTGGAAGCGCAGGCACAGCTGAGCAACAGAATCTAATCATTAAAGTTGCAGAACTCCAGAATGGTTTAAATGCTCAGCCGAAACAGGTGTGCCATGCTAAATTAGGATCCTGGTTGGAAACACCTAATATCCTAAAAAATAAGACAGGGATATCTGGATCAATGCCTTTGAGGAAACTGTTTTGACAGCTCCCCTAAATGCTCAGAATTCGCAGAAGTGACCTACTTTTTCCTAGTAAGAGCTAGCCTGCTGGGGTCCAGCCCCAGTGGATCCAGGGAATTCGAAGCGGGAACAGAATCAGCAAGGAAAAACTTATTTATTTAGAAATATAAAGAGAGATTAGGAAAGAATAGTGTAGTAGGAAAATTAGTGAAGAAAAGAGGCTGAATAACTTGGTTTACGTGGAAATCCAATAAAGTTCCAAGAAAAGGAACTTGCACCGTCTATGTAGGCCACCAGTGCCTGCTTGAATAGCAGAGGGTGCCCCGCCTTGGGCTCCCTCTCGTGTGGGTCTTAGAAGCCAGGGCAAATAAGTAGACTCGGTGAGCCTCCGTGTTCCAAGGGATCAGCCTGAAAAGGAGAGGGAGAGAGAGGGAGAAAGAGAGAGAGAGAGTCAACACCGGGGAGGCCAAGCTTGTGCAAAAACCCCATAACTTTTTTTAAAAAAGGTGTTTATATACCCTAAGTTTTACATAATGGAATATACAGAGTCATGCAGGGGCAGAAGTCCTGACCCTTTCTGTATATCTTTTTGTATACAAAAGATCTCAGGTGATTTATCTTCTGGCCAAGAGGCCTGTTAAACACTTTATGGCTCTCTTCCTTAATGAATGTTAATCTCACTTCCCCTGAAGTGTTTTTCTTTAATCTGCATCAACCTCAAAGCACTAAAGTTACACCCCTATAGAACAAAGGTGCAGTGGGTTACAAAGAAGGTACTTAAAGATCTATGTTGCTATTTGTTTTTTTTTTAATATACCAACTCTATCAACAAATAAAAGATATGAAAATTTGGCAGCAAGTATTGGCTCAACAATGAAGCCCTTAATCAGCCCTATTCTAATGATTTTGACTCCTCGGAAGCCCCTACATTCCTAGGATGTTTTGAGCTTCCTGTGCCTCTAGCGGTCAGGAGGCTGCAAACAATCACATGTGCAGCTGTAAGAGTCCTGCAGGCAGGCTAGAAAACCATCAGAGGGGTTTTTGTATTGAAACACTCTTATTATGCCCAGGAGACTTATTATCTAAAAACTCTAAATTAACTTTTTCCAGAAAAAGGTGGTGGGGGAACAGTCTCCTGTTAATGTCAGAAAAGTAGGCAAAAAGCACAATGCAGTAAGGCAGGCAGATGCACGAGCAGATTCAGCAAGGCTCCCTTAAGGCCGGACTCGCCTTTGCCTGTCAGACCCCTTAACCTCATGACCTTTGCCACGGGCGGGACTCCACGGGCGGGACTCCTCGTGCTGGCTCCCGGCATCAGCCCTTAGTTTAGCTGATGAAAGATGCTGCAGAGGCTCCTCTTCAAAGTGGCCGTGGCCTCCTCTTTTGGTGGCTAGGCCAATAACTAGGGTTAAAGCTCAGTATCACCTGGCTGGGGGAATACTGGGGCTGGTAAGTGGGGAAAGTGAATATATCCCAAAGAGTTGCAAGAATTAGCTAGATTGTATTGGGAAGAGCCATGTGAATACCCTTGAGAAGGCACTTTGAGGGTGCTGGATAGAAGATGACAGAAATTAAGACTAGGTAAGCAAGAATTCATGGACTTGAAGATACTGTTTAGGGTCAGGGGACATAATACCGTAGCAAGGACCCAGGATATGGGGCAAATTCTGTTGGAGTAGCCTTAGACCTCTAGAGAAAGCACTGGCCAAAACAGAGTGAAGTGGCAACACCTGAGATGTCCTGGCAGCTAGCGAGAAAGGTATAAGGAAGCTCTCAAAAGTTGGCATGCTTGAGTAGATGTATCTTGTGAGGCAAGAAAATGCACCAGAGGATTATGTTTTTTAGGAGGACACAGAAGACACACTATTAATCAAGCCACAGGGAATGTGCTGGTGTGAGACAAACCAGCATCACCAAGAAGTTCAACTTTCACTCTTATCTGCAAGCTAGGTCTGACAGTAAGAGGTTATAAAGTTGGGCTCATCAATATTCATGAATGGTGTCTCTCTTCCCCCACCAAGTTATAGAAGCCAGATGATGGTGCTTAACTGCCAGAAGCCAGGAGGCCACAATTATCATAATGACCAGAAAGGTCAGAAAGCAGCCAAAGGGGTGTTTTTGAGAATCGTAGAATTAGTTAACAGATGAGAAGTAAATGCTGCTTAACAAGTACAAAAGAAATAAGAATGGAGGAACAGGAGGCTGAGGGCACATGGCCCCATTAATAATTATTCTTTGCTTGGTTCCCTAACCTGAACCAAGGTTTTGGTCTAGAACCTGCTGGCTGAAAATACACAGTTAGGTCCCTAGGAGGAAGAACACTTCAACAACCCCTCTTCTAGGTTTCACCTGAGGAAGAAACGTCCACAGAAGTATGGAGAACCTGCTGCCTGAACTCCTATGGAGAAGGAGGTATGTGTAGCATAAGGAGGGAACTGCTGTGCCCATGAAAATGCATCTTTCAGATCTCCAACTTCAGGGAATGTAACTGACTCATTGGTTTTCATGACCATGTTGATGTTGAGGTCATGATTCCCAAGAGCTGCTCCTAGCCACTGACTGAACTTGGCATTGATACTAAAGCAGATTTGTTCCTGAGAGTTCCAGAACTTGGTTGATGGGCAACTTTGGCCCAACTTTGCTGACTTTTTTCTTATAAATGTGTCACAGACTGACTTCTCCTGTCCAGCACACCTTTCTTCCTTCTCTTTTTCACATCGATTTGACTTGTAACAGCTAACCCATCTCCCCCAGTTTCTACCTATCTACCCTCACAAATATTTTCCTTTATAAATCTCTCAAATGTCTAATTCTATCTAGGCATCTGCTTCTCAGAGAACTCAAAGAAACTGCAAAACTCTTTTCTAAAGTGGTTGTGTAATTTTACAGTCCCACTGGTAATGTTTGAGAATTCTAATTGCTCCAAATCCTCACCAACACTTGGCATTGAAGTTTTGAGTCCATGGGGTCTCAAGAGTCAGACATGACTAAATGACTGAACAATAACAGAAGGTGCAATGTGGTATCTCACTGTGGTTTTTGTTTTTTTTTTTTTCACTGTGGTTTTAATTTGCATTTTTCTACTAATTATGTTGAACATGTTTTCATGTGTTTATTTTCACCTGTATATATTATCTGTGTCCAAATATTTTGTTCATTTCCTTATTGGGTTGTTTGACTTATTATTGAATTCAGAGATCCTTATAGATTTTTGAACATAAGTTATTTATCAGTTATGCATTTGTAAGTATTATCTACTAGTCTGTAGCGTGTCTTTTCACTTTCTTTTGTGTTGGACAGAAGTTAATAGTTTTTGATGTTCAATTTAGAATTTTTTCCTTTATTGTTTGTGCTTTTTGTTTCTTCGTAAGAAATTGTGGCTAACTCAGGGTCACAAAGATTATCTGCTATGCTTTCTTCTAGCTGTTTTATAGATACAGGTTTACATTCAGACCCATTATTTTAGTTAATTTTTGCATATGGTGTGCATCTAGGCTTATTAAGAAACTTTTTAATACCTTTATGAAACCAGTTAACTCTCAGCATTAGTTCATGAGACCTACTTTGCAGAAGGAAGAATATTTCATTAGTGAAATTATATTGAATATAATGAGTATATAAATATCAAAGCTAACTTACATTTTATATTAATTTTACAATAATATTAACTATCTCACATTAAATAATGTTAAATTCAAACTCCATGAGTCCAATTTATAAATGTAATTTATATCACATAAATATATAGAAAGCAACAGACCTACATTGAGATGTGTAAAGGCAGTGTTTATTCAAGAATATTGGTAATTACTGAAAAAATTATATATGCATATTAGTTTTTTTATGGTATCTTCAGTTCAGTTGAGTTGCTCAGTCTTGTACGACTCTTTGCGACCCCATGAATCACAGCATGCCAGGCCTCCCTGTCCATCACCAACTCCCGGAGTTCATTCAAACTCAAGTCCATTGAGTCGGTGATGCCATCCAGCCATCTCATCCTCTGTCGTCCCCTTCTCCTCCTGCCCCCAATCCCTCCCAGCATCAGTGTCTTTTCCAATGAGTCAACTCTTTGCATGAGGTGGCCAAAGTATTGGAGTTTCAGCTTTAGCCTCAGTCCTTCCAATGAACACCCAGGACTGATCTCCTTTAG
>SJYX01011002.1:57641-72170 GCA_006410675.1 Oreotragus oreotragus
ATTCCAAGGCCAAATTTGCCTGTTACTCCAGGTGTTTCTTGACTTCCTACTTTTGCATTCCAGTCCCCTATAATGAAAAGGACATCTTTTTTGGGTGTTAGATCTAAAAGGTCTTGTAGGTCTTCATAGAACAGTTCAACTTCAGCTTCTTTAGTGTTACTGGTTGGGGCATAGACTTGGATTACTGTGATATTGAGTGGTTTGCCTTGGAAACAGACAGAGATCATTCTGTTGTTTTTGAGATTGCATCCAAGTACTGCATTTCAGACTCTTTTGTTGACCATGATGGCTACTCCATTTCTTCTAAAGGATTCCTGCCTGCAGTAGTAGATATAATGGTCATCTGAGTTAAATTCACCCATTCCAGTCCATTTTAGTTCGCTGATTCCTAGAATGTCTTCTCCTCTAGTGTAACCTGTAACAGCCCCAGAGTCCAATCCTTTCTTCTTTTTAAGGGGACAAAATTCCAACAGGTTCTTGTTGATTGCCTTCTTTTCATTTGCTTTCTTGCTGCTGCTGCTGCTGCTGCTGTATTCTTTCTTTCTTGAGAACTTTAAATTCCAAGGGACAGCTTCTGGTTATATCTTCTTATAAAACATAAGCATTTTTCATATACAAGTTACAAATCTTCCAGTCTCATAAATATGGCTGTTAAGTAACTCCAAAGTTTATTTCTAGGGAGTGGTTCTCCATGTCTTGGATGTGCCTGGAGCTGTTTTACTAGAGAATGTTCATTAGATTGAGGTAATCTTTAGTTTGCTTTGGACAGCAGTTAATAAGCTCAGAATCTTGGGTTACGGTATTTATTCTGTCATTCCCATCCCTCTGAAAATTCATATTATTTTAGACAAAGAAGTATTCTACAGTCTGACATTTTAGAAGAGGAGGCAAAAGTTTTCTCCCTTTCTGTTCCAATTACATCCTGACTACATTTATTGTTGAAATGTAGAGGAAAGATATGAAAGGATGGAAAAATAAAGGAAAGATATAAAGAAAATATAAAGAATGGGATATAACCCAGGGATATTTAAATTATTTCAAAATTGGTGATGAGAAGCTAAATTTTCCAAGAGTACATTAGATGTCATTCATTACTCCCGAGTATTACCTAGAAGCCCTGGCATGTTTACACAATTAGCCTGTGTTTCTTCAAAGGCTCTTTAAGTGAAAACCAGATTGAAACAGAGATGATCCTTCAAGTTGAAGTTCTAAGGTGGATAGAGATCTAAGCTGAGTTTTGGAAATCTTAGATCTGCCAGAGTTTGACATATTGGCTCTTGGGAGATGAGAAAAAACTAGCATAATAAACCTCCCAAAGGGCAGAGGGGTGGGAACTTATATTCACTGAGGATATTTTACGTTCTAGGCACTAGGTTTTATGTTCTATAATTACTGTCATGATGCTGTTCTTATAGGAGATAAGAAAAAGTAGCAGAGTGTATGCTGGCTCTTGGGAGAAAATTAATTGGTGACCCACATAAAATGCTCTCTTCATTTGGATGGTGCCATAAAATTTCAATAGATCACTCAAATCATAAATACTGAAGGCATTCACTTTATCATAAAAAAGCTTTTATAAAGTGCTAACTCAGAGTATACCGAAGAGTAAAAACTCTAACATAACGTTAAAATTAATGGCAAAATTGTTGTATCCCTTTTTGTTCAAAAGAAAGTAATGCAAGCAATATACTAGTGCATTAGTTTGTAAAACACTGAGGGTCTTCAAAACTTGTATCTTTTTGGCTGCCTGTATTAATTAAAAATGATTTTTTTCCCTACTTTTGGAAGACAATGCTCCACAGGTATTTGATTGAATATAAAGACACATAAACTCACCTGTTCATGCATTTTAAACTTTTCTTTCATAAGATCAGCATTTCTTTTTAGTTGTTCATTTTCACCTGTGTAAAAGTCATCGAAGAGTATTTTAATATATAGAACTTTTCAATTAATATGGGAATATTTTTAACCCATCAAGTTTCTGTTCATGTATGTATTAAACATATGAATACAAAATCTACTACACATTAGGCAGGCTCTGTGAATGACACTGGGAATGCTGAAACAAAAAAATTATTGCTCTTCAAAGAACTTACAGCCTAGTGGTAAGACAGATAGATGTGTAAGCAGTTATGATAATGCTGTGATAATTGTTTGGTAATGGCAGTGTGTCTGAAATATGGTGGGGTGATACAGAAGGAAAGCTTAGGTCAGTTCTAAGTCAGGAAAGGGTTTGTAGAAGAGGAAGCACTTGATCTGAGACTTAAATAGTAAGTTGGAGGGATGCATTCTAGATACAGAAAAAGATCCAGAAGACTTTGGGCTTGAATCAGTATAGCACATTTGGGAAAATTACAATTCAAGTACACTATTGTTGGAGCTTAAATTATAAGGAGAATGTGTTAAATAGATTGGAAAAGTAACTTTATAGGAGGTAGACAGATTCTAGATGAACAACTCTGAATTTTATTTTATAGGTTATAGATTCATCAAAGAATTCTGAACAGTGAAATGAAATGATTAGTTACATGTTCAAAAAGATTATCTGGCAGTGCAGAGGATGAATAGGGAAGGGGTTGACCCCCGAGGATGTCCACACATCAGTAATAGATCAAGTAAGAAATAATGGAGCCTAAATTAGGTCACTGGCAGTAGGAGACAATGGAAAATAAAGATAACTATATAGATGATAGAATTACCAGGAAACTTAATGCTGATTGGATAGCAGTGGCAAAAGCAAAAGGGGAACCTTTGCCTTCTAGGTTTCTGATATGAGTGGATGAAAACTGTTAATCAATTTGGGAAAAATTTAAAGGGGAAGATTTTAAGGAGTAGAATGATGGATCTCTATCTTTATCATGCCAAATTTGAAATGCTTGAGATATCCAGGAGAATATTTCTTGTAGGCTGAGAAACACTTAAGAGGTGGCTAAAGGAAAACTATCCTATAAAGGAGACTCTGAAGTGTCCAGAGATGCAGGAGAGGGTGTTACTAAGAGAAAAGAGTTTATGGGGGTTATTTCCATGGCAGTAAATGCAATAAAAAGGTGAAATTAGAGAACACTGAATCTGAAATCTTTGGCAGATGCCCAATTGTTCTAAGTTGAAGACTAGATGAAAAGTGAAGTGAAAGTGAAAGTAGCTCAGTCATGTCCGATTCTTTGCAACCCCATGGAATGTATAGTCCGTGTCTGACTAATCCAGCCCAGAATACTGGAGTAAGTAGCCTTTCCCTTCTCCAGGGGATCTTCCCAACCCAGGGACTGAACCCAGGTCTCCCACATTGCAGGTGGATTCTTTACCAGCTGAACCACAAGGGAAGCTCAAGCATACTGGAGTGGGTAGCCTATCCCTTCTCCAGTGGATCTTCCTGACCTAGGAATCGAACAGGGGTCTCCTGCATTGCAGGCGGATTCTTTACCAACTGAGCTATCAGGGAAGACCAAAAACTAGATGAAGGTAAGGAAATAGAGATACTGAGTGTAGACTATTCCCTTGAGATTCTATTGCAAAAGGAAAGAGTGAGGGTAATTGGAGGGTATAAATCCAAAATCAAGGACACTTTGTTGTGTTTATTGAAAAGATGGGAGAGATCTGAGTTGCTTAAAAGCTGAGAGGAATGACCAATAGAAAGAGGGAAATCAAAGAGAGAAAGGAAGGGACAATAGAAGATGCAACATCCCAGAAGAAAGAGGTGAAGAGAGATGAGAGTTAAGTGGGAAGATAACTTTGGATAGGAAGAAGGATTTTTTTTTCTTCAAAGCTAAGGAGGAAGAAGTAAGGATATGTCTGTATATGAATACACTGGAGGAAGTGCAGTGGGAAGAAGGGATAGTGGGTGACAGGAAATCAGGTAGTTCATGTCTGACAGCTTTCATTTTTCCTATGAAATAGAAAGTAAAGTAGGTTCAAGGTGAAAGAAATATTTAAAGTTGGGGACTTAAAGAATGAAAAATTTTAAAGCCTGGATAAATTAAGGGCACATGTGAAACTGGGACTCAAAATGACTTTGCAATTTATGTTTTTTACCAATAGCCTTCAGTGCCTATAGCACTGTAAGTCAAGCAAGTATATGGCTGGATTGATCTGTATTTGAGGATTAGTATAGTTTGTATTCTAGGATAGGTGAGGGAAACAAAACCACTGTACAAAAAAGATGAGGGACTTCCCTGGTGGCCCAGTGGCTAAGACTCTGACTTCTCAATGTAGGGAGTCGGGGTGGATCCCTGGTCAGGGAACTAGATCCCATACACTGCAACTAAGACTTGGTGTGGCCAAATAAGTAAATAAATATTTTTTAAAAGAAGGTGAGTTGATATAGTAAGCTAAGCTAAACTAGAAGGAAAGGAAGATTTAATCTTTGAACAACATTATTGAGAACCATAGTTATATAATGCCCTATTAAGTAAAATTTAGGAAAAAACGAATTTAAGTAAAATACAGTTTGCATCTTCAATTTGCCCTATTATTTCATACCTATCATAATTTTGACATTTTTTTAAAAACCAAAACTCTTCTCTTGACAAGGCATGATGGAGAAGGAGGAGTGCTTCACATTTTTCTATATTCACTCTTGTTAACCACTAGGTGTTTTAAGGAAAATCAGATATACTTAGATCAGGAAAAAGTCAGTCCTGATTTAGTGTGTAGTGAGGGTTTGAAACAGAGCAAGGATATGTACCTGAGCCAGACATTAAAGGTGCCCATTTAAAAATTCTCTTTGTTCCTGCTGATCAATCTGTAGAGCTCTTTGTATTGTAGATATAAACTACATTGGTATTTGAAAACACTTTTATTTCAAATAAATTATTTGCTTTTGGACTTTTGTTTCACACATAACATGCAGAGTTCTTTTTACATTCTTGTTGTCTGTACTTTTTTGCATTGTTGTTAACAAGGTGTGCTAGGTCTTTTTTTTTTTTTTCTTTATATAGTAACCGAGGTTCTCAGATTGGTTAAGATGATATCCCTCAGCTCCAGGTTGTATGCTTTTCCTGGATGTTAAGTTTTTATTGTTCTTTTTTGTCTTTTTTAATCCATCTGGAATTTATTTTTGATCTGGTTGAAAAACTTTCCAGGTGGTAAGCTAGTTGTGCCAGTACCATACTTTAAAATATCATTCTTTTTCAATAAATTGAAATATTCCTTGCATCATACATTAAGTTAGCAAATATTGGGGCCTATTTCTAGACTCTAGATCATTCTTTCCATGGATGTATTTTTCACTTTCTATGCCAATACCATATTGATTTCATTACAATGGCTTCAGAGCATGCTGTTTTCTGGTAGTGGAAGTCCTCCTCTTTTATGTTCTTCTTATTTTTCATACTTTCTGTTTTTGTTTGTTTCTTCTGTCAAATGAACTGTAAGATTAGCTTATGCAATCCTCTCCTTTACCCCTAAATTTAATATTTTAATTTAAACTACATGAAATGTGTATATTAAATTCAGGAAAAATGACATTTTAATGATGTTAAGCCTTCCCTCTGCCAGAAATATTGATCAACCCATCTAAATGTTATGTTAGTATCTAGCTTTGGTATATTTGTAATTATGCTAAACAGAAGCATATAACTTACCAATGTATTAAAGTCATCTACTGAAGAAATAGCTAACCTCCTTAATATTTTATACTGCACCTCAGTTGGCTTTTTGTTGGCTTTCATCTGTAGTATAATCCATGTTATATTATTATAATTCATGTTATATTATTATTGTTGGCACTGCTCTTTTTCATCATCTTCCCAGATTTTACATTAGATTTTCAAACACATATCTCCACTTCCTTAAAGCTACTTCCTTAAGGTATAAGGCTCTTGCTGCACTGGCTGGAATAGAGAGAGGATGCATTCTAGATACAGAAAAATATCCAGAAGACTTTGGGCTTGAATCAATATAGCACATTTGGGAAAATTACAATTCAAGTACATTATTGTTGGAGTTTAAATTATAAGGAGAATGTGTTAAATAGATTCGAAAAGCATCTTGATCACTGTAGAGTCCACCTGATCCTGATATTTGACAAGGAATTGCTGTCTAACCTGAGCTAGACTTTGCTTTAAATTCAGAAAGAAGGAAATGGTCTTCTAAGAAACATGAATGACCAAGCAACTCTATCATATCCTTTCTTACGACTTCTGTTACTTCTCTCTATTAGCCAAACAAAAAATGATGACATGGAACAAAAGGGAAAAATAGAGAAATTCATAGTTATTTTTCATTTAAGTCTTTGTTTTACTCATCAGTAAGCAGAAGGTAGAGAGTGTTGGTCTCAAGAATTAAAATGAATGAAAAATGGTTGAGTTAGTTTTGTGCAGCATTTCCACTATTCTGGTAAGAACGAAATAGATATACATGTATAAACTATGAAGTATTAATTGTGTACTTCTGTACTTCCACATATGAGTTGTGTTCTTTGAATTTAAAACTAGTTTGTACAATAGAAAGATGAATAGTAAAATTCATGCTCATAATTAAAATAGAAAGCATTTTTCACTGAGAGCGATATTAAACAACAAATTTCAGAACCTTTAATGTTATTTTTTTTTCTGATTTTTGAACACGGGCTCCACGTTTTCACTTTGCACTGTGCCCTGAAAATTATTTTGGTGGCCACAAATATTTATAGGTTTTGTTCTTTACCTTCCTTTTAATGTTCCTTTAGGAAGTCTCTCTTGGAAGGTGCCAATTTTTAAATAATGAAGATTCTACAGTATATATTCATAAGTCATTTCATTTTCCTGATTTTCGAACATGGGCTCCACGTTTTCACTTTGCATTGTGCCCTGAAAATTATTTTGGTGGCCACAAATATTTATAACCTTAATATTTTTAACCTTCCTTTTAATGTTCCTTTAGGAAATCTCTCTTGGAAGGTGGCAATTTTTAAATAATGAAGATTCTACAGTATGTATTCATAAGAAGTCATTTTCCCATACTTAGAAGATGCTTATATAAATATGATAGCATTCTTCAAAAGATATACTATAAGCTAACAAGTCTGATTATTTTAAGAAGGTCTTTCTCACAATTATGTTGAAAGAAGTATTTCTGCATTTTTCAAACTAATTTTCATGTAAGCATTTTTTTTTCTTAAGTAGTAGTTGATCATGGATTAGCTGTTTCTTATACAATTCTTTTATAGGATAACACTGAATATATGCTTTTGCTTTTTTCAAAACATTCTGATCAGTGATCAGTTTGGACTACATCATTTTGTTTAGCACAGTTTTGTACAGTAAAGTTGCACTGTCCATAACAATGTCTTTCTTAAAATCCACTCTTTTAGAGTATAAGGGCTCAAGTAATTTAGATCATGGATTAGCTGTTTCTTATACAATTCTTTTATAGGATAACACTGAATATATGCTTTTGCTCTTTTCAAAACATCCTGATCAGTGATCAGTTTGGACTACATCATTTTGTTTAGCACAGTTTTGTACAGTAAAGCTGCACTGTCCATAACAATGTCTTCCTTAAAATCCACTCTTTTAGAGTATAAGGGCTCAAGTGATTTTAAGTTATTCAGGCTCAGTTCAGACAGGAAAAAAGCAATATTAAGTTGTAATAACTTATTTAGAGAAAAACTGGCAAATATGTTTGAATTCATTTCGGAGGTGCTCTGTATTTTGGGCTGATTTCATGTCTATATTTTTTTTCTCTTTTCACTGCCCATGTGTTTAAATTCCTAAAATTCAATTGATCTAGGGCTGGTTATATCACAATAATTCTCCTCTAGTGGAAAAAAGACTCTGGATCTTGTTTTCTTTGCCCAGGCAGTAATAGTCACTGATGATAAGTTAGCAGGTATAATGTCACTATCTCTCACATAGTGAATTACTGAGATTCTCCTAAAGTAGAATATAGAATAATGTACTTACAATAATATAAGAAATAATATAAAAATATTTCTATCATTTATGATATATTGTGATGAACCATATTCTATTTTATGTTCATATCCTGAACTCCAAACACATATTACTTCAAAGATAGAATGAATTCATTCTTTGAAGTATAAAGACCAAATTGGGAATCAGAGGATAGGGTAATGAAGCAGCAAGAAAACAAAGGCTTAGAGTATAAAGGGTTGCCAACACTCTTGCATAATCTACACAATGGGCCCTTGCCTTTCTCCAGCCTGATAGATGGCATAACAGATGTCATTAAATATTGTTTCATGACTTTCCTTCTCTTTGTCAGGTTATCAGTAATAAATGAAGAGCTTCTTTGGTCCTTGACAATGAGAACATCTCAGAAAATATATTTAACTTAATCATCCAAACACTCATGAGAATGAGAGACTCAAGTTTTCCCTTAAGTTACGAAATTCCAATGCTATTGCCATAGATGGTTTGTTGTTGTTTAGTTGCTAAGTCATGTCTGACTCTTTGCAACCCCATGGACTATAGCCCATCAGGCTCCTCTGTCCATAGGATTCTCTAGGCAAGAATATTGGAGTGGGTTGCCATTTCCTTCTCCAGGGGATCTTCCTGACCTAGGGATCAAACTGAGTCTCCTGCATCAGCAGCCAGATTCTTTACCACTGAGCCATCAGGGAATGGTAAGGAGGATCATCCACTGTCTCACATGTAACTGGTAAATATTAGGAGGGAATAGGCAGGCCAACATAAATAACAAAATCACAAAATCTAAAAAGTATTGACAAACAGATAAAGTGTTCTAAACTAATAGTCTCCAAACTCTCGTAATTGTGTGCCCTGTTAATGAAAATAATGAGAATGTACACCCCAATTCTTGTCTAGTTATTTATAAATTATATATATATATCACTTTATTACTGTATATAATTCTTAAAATGGATACAAGGAGAAGTTAAGAAGGTGAACTAAAGAGGAAAAATGCTAATTTATTCTAATATTTTTAAAGCACTGTTATGAAACTTTAAAATTATTGAATCACTATTACTGTTAATAAAAATGCCACTGGAAATGCATCAGTAGCTTTTACAATGTTGATTTAACTCTTTGATTATGAAAGTTTTTTTAATACTCATGCTGTTTTGATACTTGGATTTGATTCAAATGCATCACTGGCTGCACTTACTAAATCACAACACAGGCATCCTTGGGTTTTCACTGGAGATTAGTTCCAGGACCACTGTGGGTACCAAAATTCATGGATATACTCAAGCCCCTTACATAAAATGGTGTAGTATTTGCATATAACCTATGCACATCCTGTATATCTTTTTAATATTTTTTTATCTCTAGATTACTTATAACACCTAATACAATGTAAGTGCTATGTAAATAATTATAAATACAATGTAAATAGTTACTTTTGTTGTTGCCAGTCACCAAGTCATGTCCAACTCTTGGCGACCCCATGGACTGAGGCATGCCAGGGCTTCCTGTCCCTCACCATCTCGTGGACTTTGCCCAAGTTCATGTCCATTGAATCAGTGATGCCCTCCAATCATCTCATCCTCTGTTGCCCTCTTTTCCTGCCTTTAATCTTTACCAACATCAGGGTCTTTTCCAAAGAGTAAGCTGTTCGCATGAGGTGGCCAAATCATTGGAGCTTCAGGATCAGTCCTTCCAATGAATATTTAGTCTTGATTTCCTTTAGGATTGACTGGTTTGATCTCTTTGCTGTCCAAGGGACTCCCAAGAGTCTTCTCTAGCACCACAGTCTGAAAGCATCAATTCTTTGGTGCTCTGCCTTCTTTATGGTCCAGCTCTCACATCTGTACATGACTACTGGAAAAACCAAAGCTTTGACTATAGTGATGGACCTTTGTCAGCAAAGTGATGTCTCTGCTTTTTAATACACTGTTTGGTTGGTCATAGCTTTCCTGCCAAGAAGCAGTCATCTTCTAATTTCATGGCGGCAGTCACCATCCTCAGTGATTTTAGAGCCCAAGAGGAAATCTGTCACTGCTTCCATGTTTTCTCCTTCTATTTGCCATGAAGGAATGGAACTGGATCTTAGTTTCTTTAATACTGAGTTTTAAGCCAGCTTTTTCATTCTCTTCTTTCACCTTCATCAAGAGGCTCTTTATTTCCTCTTTGCTTTCTGCCATTAATAGTTACTAGCCCTTGGCAAATTCAAGTTTTGCTTTTTTAAAACGTTCTGAATTTTCTTTCAAGTATTTTCAGTCTAGGTTGGTTGAATCCATGGATGTAGGACCTGCAGATATGAAGGGCCGACTGTACTCATTTTTCAGTCCTGAACACTGATTATGCACAAGTGATTTGTTTTTGAAATTCTATCAAATCCATCTTCCTTGATGTTGTTATAAGCCTCTCAAAAGATTTTTGAAAACAAACATTTAACGAAGGATTGAGAATCATTGTTAGATCATTGTTTGAAGAATTTAAAATTGAATTTAGATTTCTATGCCAAGTTTAATACGCAAGTAAGATATTTATTGTGATCCACACAGTCAAAAGCTTTGGCATAGTCAATAAAGCACAAGTAGATATTTTTCTGGAACTCTCTTGCTTTCTTCATGATCCAGCAGATGTTGGCAATTTGATCTCTGGTTCCTCTGCTTTTTCTAAAACCAGCTTGAACATCTGGAAGTTCACGGTTCACGTATTGCTGAAGCCTGGCTTGGAGAATTTTGAGCATTACTTTAATAGCTTGTGAGATGAATGCAATTGTGCGGTAGTTTGAGCATTCTTTGGCATTGCCTTTCTTTGGAATTGGAATGAAAACTGACCTTTTCCAGTCCTGTGGCCACTGCTGAGTTTTCCAAATTTGCTGGCATATTGAGTGCAGCACTTTCACAGCATCATCTTCCAGGATTTGAAACAGCTCAACTGGAATTCCATCACCTCCACTAGCTTTGTTCTTAGTGATGCTTTCTAAGGCCCACTTGACTTCACATTCCAAGATGTCTGGCTCTAGATTAGTGATCACATCCTCATGATTATCTGGGTCATTGGCAATTTGATCTCTGGTTACTCTGCCTTTTCTAAAACCAGTTTGAACATCAGGAAGTTCACGGTTCACGTACTGTTGAAGCCTGGCTTGGAGAATTTTGAGCATTACTTTACTAGCATGTGAGATGAGTGCAATTGTGCAGTAGTTTGAGCATTCTTTGGCATTGACTTTCTTTGGGATTGGAAGGAAAACTGACCTTTTCCAGTCCTGTGGCCACTGCTGAGTTTTCCAAATTTGCTGGCATATTGAGTGCAGCACTTTCACAGCATCATCTTTCAGGATTTGAAATAGCTCCACTGGAATTCCATCACTTCCACTAGCTTTGTTCGTAGTGATGCTTTCTAAGGCCCACTTGACTTCACATTCCAGGATGTCTGGCTCTAGGTGAGTGATCACACCATCATGATTATCTGTGTCGTGAAGATCTTTTTTGTACAGTTCTTCTGTGTATTCTTGCTACCTCTTCTCAATATCTTCTGCTTCTGTTAGGTCCATACCATCCAGTAAATAGATAGATGATAGATTTATTAAGATGAATTGTGTCACATGCTTATGGAGACTGAGAAGTCCAACAATCTTTCATCTTCAAGCTGGAGACACAGGAAAGCCAATCATATAATTCAGTCTGAGACCCAGGGAAGTCAATGATGTAGATTCCAGTTTGAACTGGAAGGACTGAGAGCCAGGAGCACCAAGAGCAGGAAAAGCTAGAATGCCCCAGCTGAAGTAGTCAGGCAGGAAAAAGGTAATTCCTCCTTCTTGTACCTTTTCTTCCATTCAAGCCTTCAATGAATTGGATGATTCCCATCCATGTTGGGAAGGACAATCTATTGAATCCACTGACTCAAATGCTACTTTTATTCAGAACCCCCTTGCAAAAACACCCTTGTTAATCTGGTTGCCCAGTAGCCAGTCAAGTGGACAGGTAAAATTAACTATCACAGTATTCTTTTGTGCCTGGCATGTTTTCCTCAAAATTATGTTGTGAGATTCAATTTAATTCATTCAGTTTTAGATTGTTCATATTTCTATTTCATGGTGTTAGAAATTTGGGCAGTTTCTAATTTTTACCTATTAAAAATAATACACATGTATTCTAGTATACTGATTTTGATAAACATGTATTAATTTCAGTTGAACATGTATAAGAATTCGAATTTCTGGATCCTGGAAAAATATTTAGTTAAAGTAGATACTGCCAAACTATTTAATCTTCCACTAGGCTTTACTACTGGACACAGAATCAGTAAAGGGACACACCAAAGAATGCCATTCATAACCTTCCTTACTTGTATTATGTAGCAGAAACCTCAGTGAGTACGGGCATACCTCAGAAATACTGAAGTTTGGTTCCAGACCATCACAACAAAATTAGATGGCAGTAAGGTGAGTAAAAAAAAAATTTTGGTTTCCCAGTGCATAAAGAGTTATGTTTACAATATCCTAGAGGCCACTAAATGTGCAAATAATAGCATTATTTCTAAAAAAAGAATGCATATATCTTAATTTAGAATTTCTGTATTGCTAAAAAAAAGGTTAACCACCATCTGGGACTTCAGCAAGTTGTAATATTTTTGCTGGTGGAGGCAACCTGATGCTAAAGGATGCTGACTGTCCAGGGAGTGGTTGCTGAAGGGTTATTAATGGCTGTGGCAATTTCTTAAAATAAGACAATAGTGAAGTGGGCCACACTGATTGACTCTTCATTTCACGAAAGATTTCTCAGTAGCATTCAATGTTGTTTGATAGCATTTCACCCATAGCAGAGCTTCTTTCAAAACTGAAGTCAATCCTCTCAAACTCTGCTGCTGCTTTATCAACTAACTGTAGGTAATATTCTAAATCCTTTACTATCATTTCAGTCATCCCCACAGCATCTTCACCATGAGTAGATTCCATCTCAAGAAATCACTTTGCTCAGCCATAAGAATCAACTCTTCATCTTGTTAGTTTACAATGAGATTGAGCAATTCAATCACATCTTCAAGCTCCACTTGCAATTCTAGTTCCCCTACTATTTCTGCCACATCTGTAATTTACTTCCCTCATTGAAGTCTTGAGTCCCTCAAAGTCATCCATGAAAGTTGGAATCAGCTTCTTCCAAACTTCAGTCAGTGTAGGTTGATATTTTGATCTCTTCCCACAAATCATGAATTCTTCATGGCATTTATTAATAGAATGGTGAATACATTCTGGAAGGCTTTCAGTTTGGCTTTGCCAAGATCCACCAAAGAAATCGCTATGACACCTATAATTGAATGAATATGTCTTTAAAAATAAGGTTTGAAAGTGGAAACTACTTCTTGACTCATGGGCTACAGAATGGATGCTGTGTTATGCAATGCCAGCTGCTTTTTATTTATTTATTTATTTATTTATTTATTTATTTATTTTACAGCACCATATGGTTTAAAGGATCTTAGTTCCCTAACCAAGGACTGCACCCAGTCCCTCAGCTGAGAATGCAGAGTCCTAACCATTAAACCACCAGAGAATTTCTCCCAGTTGTTTTTAGATATTAGAGTATATGGGAAGACCAGTGAACTCAATCAACATAAGCTTATTATAAAATATATTTTGCTGATATAACCATGATCAGAAACAAGGCTGTGTGAAGCAACATGGTAGTAAATAACTATTTCATAAGTTTTTCATGGTGCTGCTAGCAGAAGCATTGTAACCAAAAATGGCAATACAATCTCTAGGATAAATTTCTTTTTCAGTGAATTATCTAATGCTCTTTTTTAAGAAAGGTGAATTCAACTGCCATTCAAATTCTACAAGGAGCAATCAAATTTCAACTTTGATATTCAATGGTTATAGTTCTTTAGCTTTTGTTATCTTCCTATGTTTTAGTTATATGAGGGACTGGCAAGAAATTTAAGGGTGTGAATTGCTCATTTTCTCTCTGGAAATTATCTAACATAGTCAAGAAATGGTGATTGTTAACATTATTGAGGTTCTGAAGGAAGTCACAGGATGGCAGAGAGTGATCAACTACATATACAGGGCAAAGCGTGAAAGCTAGAAGACCTCTTTAGCAGTGTAGAAAAACATCTCATCTTCAATTTGGCACCTTCTCAGGACAGAGCCAGGACCTTGAGAGTTCTGGACAAAGGCATGTAGCCTATTAAGCTCTACAAATCCAGGAAAAAAGACTCTATGGTGATGGTAGTTTTCTTCCATAAAATGAGATTAAACACCCTGAAAAGGAGCCTGGTAAATGGTGCTGTCTAGAAAGGATCCTGGAAACTTAAAGAAAGTGGTGGTCCACATCAAGTAAGGTAGTAATTCCAGTATGTCTGGAACCAATTATACAGAGTGAAGTAAGCCAGAAAGAAAAACACCAATACAGTATACTAACACATATATATGGAATTTAGAAAGATGGTAATGAGGACCCTGCATGCAAGACAGCAAAAAAGATACAGATGTGTAGAGCGGACTTATGGACTCTGAGGGAGAAGGAGAGGGAGAGGGAGAGGGAGGGATGATTTGGGAGAATAGCATTGAAATATGTATACTATCATGTAAGAAATGAATTGCCAGTCTATGTTCAATGCAGGATGCAGGATGCTTGGGGCTGGTGTATGGGGATGATCTGGAGGGAAGATGTGG
>SJYX01011002.1:83759-95548 GCA_006410675.1 Oreotragus oreotragus
CAAAGAATATAATCAATCTGATTTTGGTGTTGACTATCTGGTGATGTCCATGTGTAGAGTCTTCTCTTATGTTGTTGGAAGAGGGTGTTTGCTATGACCAGTGCATTTTCTTGGCAAAACTCTATTAGTCTTTGCCCTGCTTTATTCTGCATTCCAAGGCCAAATTTGCCTATTACTCCAGGTGTTTCTTGACTTCCTACTTTTGCATTCCAGTCCCCTATAATGAAAAGGACATCTTTTTTTGGGTGTTAGTTCTAAAAGGTCTTGTAGGTCTTCATAGAACCATTCAATGTCAGCTTCTTCAGCGTTACTGGTTGGGGCATAGACTTGGATTACTGTGATATTGAGTGGTTTGCCCTGGAAACAAACAGAGATGATTCTGTTGTTTTTGAGATTGCATCCAAGTACTGCATTTTGGACTCTTTTGTTGACCATGATGGCTACTCCATTTCTTCTAAGGGATTCCTCCCCGCAGTAGTAGATATAATGTTCATCTAAGTTAAATTCACCAATTCCAGTCCATTTTAGTTCACTGATTCCTAGAATGTCGACGTTCACTCTTGCTATCTCCTGTTTGACCACTCAGATGACCATGTGCTTGTTAGCCATCTGTAATACACACTTTTAAAATCAGTCTTTAAGTTAAACACACTCCATGATTTAGTTATGAGTTTTCTAAGGCATGAAAAAACCAGTAAAGTAGGGATTCCCTCTATGTGCCTTTAGCAACAGCTGCCCTAGAAATAAGGCACATTTGGACATGTCTGGAGAACTGTGAAGCACGTATCCAAGTGGTTTTTCCATAAAAACAACATTCCGAGGAAAGAGAATCAGAGCATTCCAAAGAAAGAGAGTCAAAGAACATGAAGTTCTATTCAAAGATACAGTGAGAGCTGGTGAACAAGAGTCATTTGGGAGAAGATAATGCTTTTCTTCCTCACTGTCCTCTAACTTGTCCTCTTGCCTGAGTCCTAGGACAAGGGAGTAGCGACAAAGAGTAAAAACCCAATGTGTTGGGTTACAAGGCATCAGCAACTTTGGTCCCAATGTTTTCTTGCATAATGGGAGAATTCTGTGCAATCAAGCCTGAAATGTGCAAATAAGCTTTCAGTATGTATATTCTTGGTATCACCAGCAACAGCTAAACATTTGAAGTGGGCAACAGTGGTGGAGACTTCTGTAACTTTAAGCAGCCCTTGGCTGTAAGCTTCAGGATAGCAGGGACTATCTTCTGTCTTGTTTACCATTTCTCTCTACTACTTAGAAGAGTTGTGGTCCATAATAGTCATTTCATAAATATTTGTTAGTGATTTGATTGACAGGCATTATAATGATAAGAAAGGAGTAAACAGAGAAACTGTGGTATGAAAACAATAACACACTGCTATTTTAAGTGCTTAACTCTTTTAATTCTATGACACTGATTCTAGTATTTGCCTCATTTTTACATATGAGGAAATTGACACATAGTAGTTTAGCAAATTGTCCAAACTCACACTTAAAAGCAGTAGTGGTAGAGCTACAACATGAACTCAAAGCAGTCCAGCAGTAACGTCAATGATTCTAACTACTTTAATGTACCACCAAGACTGGCGCAGGATCACTTCTTCTGACTAATCTGAGTAGGTGAGAGGCCCTGGAAAGAGGGCAGGAATAGAGCCAGAGAAAGATTTTGTGATAGTTATTGCTATCACATTTTTACTATAATGTTGAGAAACCCAGGTTGCACCAGTTTAAGTTTACAATTATAGTAGCTAAATATATAATGATGAAAACTTCACAAAGGGTAACAGTATTTTTAAAAAGAAAGATTAAGCAATTTTGTTTTTATGTGCTTGGCTTAATGGCTATTAAATATTGAACCTTATTCTCTTTCTTTCAGTTATAGAGACCCACAGTGGATATTCAGCCACTGTGCATTAGTGTGACATACTTTTATCTAACAATAAAAAGTTGTCTAGGTACATTAAAGTATTTTTATTGAATCTTTACCTGGTCAGGCATTACATAAGTACATTATAAACATTATAATCAGTATTCAAACTGATGCCTAGAAGTTGGCATCATTATCTTGATTTCACAAAGGGAGGAAGTCACCCATAGATATCTGGTAACTTAACAAAGCATTCAACAGAAACTGAAAGAAGGTCTAAGTTTGAAGACAGGTTTTTCACATATCAAATCCTGTGCTCTTAATTCAAGACTTCCTTAGGAATTGTATAACATGCTGATGAAACCATGAAATTTGGAATCAGAAGAACTGGACTAGAGTTTTTTTTCTTCTTTGTAACTGTGACGCTCTGGGTAATGTACTTTTCTCCTATATTAGGTTGTTCTGACAATCAAATGAGAAAATATACTTTCTAAATTCATTCACAGATATTTAACATTGTTACTGTTTCTCTCCTCTGGGTCCCGCAATTTGTATATATTGCTTTTATCCATTGTTCACATCACATTTTAGTTAGATGGTTTCTCCCACTAGATAGTGAACTCTTTCAGGTAAAGATATTTGATAATCCTTACTTCTAATGTGATGACTATTTCATAAGTGTTCAATAGTTTTTGTATTTATTAACTAAATGAGAGAATCAATACTGTGAGGGGAGAGTTCAAAGCTTCCCATTTTCAGTTAGAGGTCCTATAACTGTCTCCATGTACTTCAACTACATTAATAGAAATGAACGTATTCGGTAAAAGTTAAAAGCTTTATGCAAGTACAAGGTTCTACTCCGCCTTTTTCCCAGTCTACCTCCCCTACCACCAAATTAAAGTTCCCACCATCCTTCATTTTGTTCTGTTGCTGAGTCCCAGTAACAGAATGATGGTTAAGTGACAACTGACATTACCTACTTCATGTATATTACTGTATTAGCTGCTGCAATTAAAAATAGAGGCATAGATCCTGCCATCACTTGTTCTTGCACCTTTAAAAGCATGAATCCAGCATGCATAAAATATGTTATTTCAGTAATTAGCAAATTGAAAACAGAACCCTGAAACTGAAAGTATAGTTTCCAAACTGTGTATTTTCAAATTTAGAACACAAGGTGGCTCTCTAAACACATTTTTTAAAACAGGAAACTGGCTCAGTAAGGAATTTTACCTGGGTCTCCTGCATTGCATGTGGTTTCTTTACCAAATGTGAGCCACCAGGGAAGCCCCATAAAATAGAATATCATTCATTATTTTAGAATAATAGCTTTTAATTCTCTTTGCAAAACTTCTCCTATGCATCATTTCTGTTGGATTTTACAGTATAATTTGAAGAACTATCATATCCAATTCTTAAAAACTAGAGCTAAGAACATTAAGCTATCACTTATATTGTGTAATTTAGTAAATCAGTGATTGTTTTAAAGTCAAATTTAGGCTCTACCATTACAACCAATTTGGGTATTAATATCTATATCATAAATCAGTTGGAAATATTAAATAAAATGTGCATGAAAAGGCTTTTTTTAATAGTACTTGATCTTCAATATCAATATTGTTACCATCTTGAGCTGGCAAAGGCATTGTTTATCTGATATCAAGCAAAGAAAATAAAATATAAAGATATCATGATTTACTTTTGAACAAGTCCAGTCACATATATGGTTTGTCCTTCCTAAGTGAATTACTACACACTTTGCTTTCTAAGAGATCATTCTCACTTGTTCTTTAACTTCTACTGTGTATTATTCAGAAAAAGGTCATTAGATTTAGAATAAGTATAACTAATTTTTAAGGAAGTATTTGATTATGTTTTTCAAATAATACACACACATGAAACACAAGTTTAGTGATAAGTGAGTATCTTGACAATCTCTGCCCCAAAACTAACCAGTTTCCCTCCCCTCAAAACAAACACTGTTACTAGGACACTGTTTATCTTTCCAGGGATCTACAAACATACAGGGGAGAGGGTGTTTGTGTTAAGATATATTTTTGTAAAAATGATAATACACTGCTGTGTACATTATTATTTTCATTTACTACATGTGGGAGATTGAAAGTTATGACCAACCTAGATAGCATATTAAAAAGAGATATTACCTTGCCAACAAAGGTCCGTCTAGTCAAGGCTATGGTTTTTCCAATGGTCATGTATGGATGTGAGAGTTGGACTGTGAAGAAAGCTGAGCGCCGAAGAATTGATGCTTTTGAACTGTGGTGTTGGAGAAGATTCTTGAGAGTCCCTTGGACTGCAAGGAGATCCAACCAGTCCATTCTAAAGGAGATCAGTCCTGGGTGTTCTTTGGAAGGAATGATGCTAAAGCTGAAACTCTAGTACTTTGGCCACCTCATGCAAAGAGTTGACTCATTGGAAAAGACTCTGATGCTGGGGGGAATTGGGGGCAGGAGAAAAAGGGGATGACAGAGGATGAGATGGCTGGATGGCATCACCAACTCGATGGATGTGAGTTTGAGTGAACTCCGGGAGTTGGTGATGGACAGGGAGGCCTGGCGTGCTGCAGTTCATGGGGTTGCAAGGAGTTGGACATGACTAAGCGACTGAACTGAACTGAACTGATGCTATATCATATAAAGATACTTCATTCTTTTTGTCAGTTATATAGTAGTTCATTACAAAATACACCATAATTTATTTAATCAGATATCCACTGATAGATGTCACACTTGGAAAGGCTTTTTTCAGTCTTAAAAACATAAAAACAAAACTCCCTATATTCTATTGTGGCTTCACTTTTTGACCTTTAATTAACTTTATTATTCAGAAAAGTTTTAGATGTAGAGAGGGGCTTCCCAGGTGGTAGTGCTAGTGGTAAAAATCTGCCTGCCAGTGCAGGAGTCATAAGAGATACTGGTTTGATCCCTGGGTCGGGAAGATCCTCTGGAGTATGAAATGACAACCTGCTCCAGTATTCTTGCCTGGAAAATCTCACGGACAGAGGAGCCTGGTGGGCTAGTCTGCAGGGTTGCAAAGAGTCGGGCACAACTGAGTGACTGAGCACAGATGTACATAAAACTTGGGAAGATGCTACAGAGAGTTGTGACATATCCTAAGCTAAGTTTCCCCTATTATTAATATCTTTAGTACAGTATGTTTGTTACAATTAATGAACCAATGTTGATACATTATTATTAACTAAAATTTAACTTTACTCAGGCTTCCCAGGTGGCGCAGGTGATAAAGAAACTGCCTGCCAATGGTCGGGAAGATCCCCTGGAGAAGAAAATGGTAACCCACTCCAGCATTCTTGTCTGGAGAATCTTATGACAGAGGCGCCTGGTGGGCTATGGTCTATAGTGTTGTACAGAGTCAGACATGACTGAAGCAACTTAGCATGCATGGATACTTCACTCTGATTTTCTTAATTTTTACCTAATGTCCTTTCTCTATTCTATGATTCCATCCACAATACCACATTACATTTAGTTGTCATATCTTCTTCAGGTCCTCTTTGCTGTGAGTTTCTCAGAGCTTTCTTGTTTTTGATGCACTTAAGTTTTTCAGACTACTGGCCAGGTCTTTTGTAGATATCCCTCTATGTGAATATGATGCTTATCTCATGATGAGAAGAGGTTACAGGGAGGAAGAACATAGAAGTAAAGTGCCATTTTCATCACATCATAGCAAGGGTACCTACTATCAACATGACATCAAGCTGACCTTGATTTCGTGCCTTACATTGTGCATGTCAGATTTCCCCACTATATAATTACTCTTTATCACCCCCTTTTCCATTCAGTATATGTTTCACTATAGTGAAGAAAATCACTATACACAGCCCACACCTGATGAGTGCCATGTTATAATTGTATTTCCTTGAGGCCAAGTTATTTACATAAGCTATTTGGAATTCTGCAGAGATTTATCTCTTCACCCCATTTATTTATTTATTCATTTATTTTTATGAATATGTACTCATGGATATACCTGGGGTTTTAATCTAATACTGCTTTGTTTTGTTGCTCAAATTGTTCCAGCTTTGGTCATTGAGAACTTTTTCACTTGAGTCCTGTATCTTTGACATATCCCATTATTATGCAATTTTTTCCTTTTTGAGTACTTTATTTCCTGATACTACAAGATGCTTTAGACTTATACACTTCTTGCCCCAGTCTTAGAATCAGCCATTTCTTCAAGAAGTCCTGGTTCCTTTTGTAATAAGATAGTATTAGAAACTTGGTGCTAGTTTTGCTTGTTGCTATGGATTATGCGCCCTCTCAGTTGACATAATAAGGAAGTGTATGTATATGGCTTCTTTTTTTCTTTTCCTGATACCCAGCACTTTATTAGTAAGAAGCCTTGGTCAGCGAAAGGGGAGGCTGGGATGGAGAGGACTAACATTCATCTAGGGGGATTTTCCTGGTCATCGGGTGGTTTCTCCATGCAGGTTTAGAAGAAATATGGATGAAACCCACACAGAGGGTACCACTGTGACTGGCAGGTAGCAGAAGTAGGAGGGGAGCCCTAGGCATAGCTGGGCTCCTGAGACAGCAGTGTTTCCATGCTGGGCACAGATGCACCTTCCGGAACTTCTCCAAGTTCCAGGCAGCATTGCTGCAGCACACAGAGACCAAGCGATGAGCTTGGAATCTGTTGAAACCAGTGGTTGTCGGGGGGCCAGGGCAAGGCCTTCCACAGGAAGGGGCAGAGCAGGTGCATCTGCATGCCACTCACCATACACTTCTGGAAAAGCCTCTGAACTTGACGGAACTCAGGCTCTCTTTGTACCTAGCGTTCTCCTGACACCAGGAACGAGTTTCATGGGAAGACTAGCACTACCAGGCCTGGGGTGAAGTTGCGAGGCAGCTTATTCAACTGAGTGTAGTTCCAGACCTTTGTGCTGCAGAGCAATGCCACTTTCTCAATGAGTAGCATCATGCCAGGCTGGGTGCCCAGGCTCCCACACTCCCTGAGGGCTAACGGGTACACAGAGAGGGGGCAGAGGAGACACAAGGGGGGATGGTGGCAGCTGGCAGCTGAGCAGAGCACATGGCATGGATGTCTGAGAAGTGAGCAGGTCTAGGACAGCGTCTTTCTAACACTAAAATTTTTGACCCATCTGAAATTTCTTCTGGTGTAATTGTGAGGCAGGAATTCAACTGTACTTTTTCCATGTGTTTGAAGGCCTGGACTGAGCCTTGGATTTGTCATTTCTTTTCTTTTTAGTAAATTTATTTTAATTGGAGGTTAATTACTTTACAATATTGTATTGGTTTTCCCATACATCACCATATATCTGCCACAGGTATACACGTGTTCCCCATCCTGAACCCCCCTCCCTCCTCCCTCCCCGTACCATCCCTCTGGGTCGTCCCAGTGCACCAGGCCCAAGCATCCAGTATCATGCATTGAACCTGGGCTGACGACTCATTTCTTATATGATTTTATACATGTTTCAATGCCATTCTCCCAAATCATCCCACCCTCTCCCTTTCCCATAGAGTCCAAAAGATTGTTCTATACATCTGTGTCTCTTTTGCTGTCTCGCATACAGGGTTATCGTACCATCTTTCTAAATTCCATATATATGCGTTAGTACATTGTATTGGTGTTTTTCTTTCATTTCTTAGCTGACTGGATGCAGACAGATTACCCTCCTTTGTTTATGTTTCTTCATTATCAAAGTGGAGTAATAATATCAGCCCTATTTATATAGTCTTTCAGGGCTATATTAAGGACAAAATGAAATGATACTCTGAAACATTCTTTGTAAATTAAAAATATTTTACAAATGTAAAATTACTGTTATAGCAAAAAGCACACTCATTAGAATGACTGTTTCTATAGGTAGCAAAGAACTAACCTTGTTTCATTGCAACCTCTTTTGTTTGCATTACTCTTAATAAACAGTTAGCTTTTTCCAACTGCATATCCAGGATATTGTTCTTCCCACTGGATTCTATCATTTTCTATAGAAGAAACAGAATACATTTTATGATCCAATCAATGCCGCTGTTTTGATTTTTTTTTAACCTAAGAATATGAAAGTATAAAACATTTAACACCTGAAAGTCTAATAATTAAGTTTGGCACACATTTTAAAATAAGTCAACTTCCTAATTTATCTTTAATTTAAAGAGTAACATAATAAAAAGTTAAAATAGGTGAACAGTTATGAAAAGTTATAAAAAGTAAAAATATGACCTAATTTGAACTCCCTTCTTTCCAATTATTCAACCTCCAGTCCTAAAACTAATCATTCCTTATAAATATTTCCAAAATATTTTATGACTATACAACTATAGGAAAGGGTCACATTATACTGTGTTCTGCACCTTGGATTTTCCACTTAGTACTACTTTCTCAGAGATGATGGCATATAAGCATGCAAAAGTCTTACCTCATTCTTTTTAACAGCTGCATTGAGTTTCATTCATGAATATAATTTATTTAAATAGTTCCCTCTTGAGGAAAATTTGTGCTGTTCCCATTTTATGCTATTACAGTCAATGAATAAATATTCTCAAACATACATCTTTGTGAATAATCTAATAACTGCCATGTACCCTTCAAACACCTTCAAAAATCATCAGTTCATAGCCTATCCTGTATAATCTGTACTTCTACCCATTCTCTATTCTCATCGCTTCTGAATTTATCTCAAAGCAACTCCTTGATGCTATGTTGTTTCATTGATAAATATTATCATTTACATGCCTAAGAGATAACTCAAAAGTACAATCACAATACCATTATGACATTAAAAAAGAACAATATTTCTAATTTAAAATATCTAAGAATATGAGAGATAATCCCAAGCTAAGCTCCAAACGCTTTGTACCAGTTCCTCTCCCACCAAAGTGTTTCCTTCTCTCTCCTCTCTTACTTTGGTCAGAATCACTTGGTTTAAAAAAATACAAGTCCATTGTTGGAAAAAAGCTCATTATATGAAAATACCCATCATCATGAACATTTTTTTATGATGGCAATACTACGTTGTACAGAGGAAAAGAAGGAATAGAGAAGGATGATAAGAAAAAGAGAGAAAATAGAGGTAGGGATTATTCTTCCTCCTATTCCTATTTCACAAATCCACTTCCCAAATCTGATTTATCCACTTACATTTCTCAATAGATATTCCTACTCCCCTCCCAGGCAGAGAAGACAAAAAGCCTAGTATATACTTGAGGATATGGTCTGACATATAATTTGTGTAGAGTTTGGGAGGGGGACTTCAAACAGGTCTTCTTTTAGGCGAAAGAGAAAAGGGAACAGATAGAACAGGAAAGACTAAAAAGGAAATTAGTCATAACAGTAAGAGATTGAAGATTGAATCTAATTCAATCCTTACTAAACCATTCTTGAGTTTATGGACATCCTGGGTATATACATATGTATTTCCCCTTTAACTTTAGCAAAAGTAATCAGTTGTTTGCTCCCTTGCCCCCAAAACATTCTGATACTAGTATTAATGACTTACAACCACATACATTCTAAATACAGATTTTAAAAATGAGAGAGAAGGGGCTTAAAAAGTACATTTCCATTATTTTTACCTTGCTTCTTTTTTGTATATTTTTTCCTAACTCCCTCCATTGACAAAATCTGTTACACTTTCCCTTATATTCTACAATTGTTTGATATCTTTACATACCTTTTCTATCTGTGAAAAGTCATTTATAAGTTTGTCAAGATTCACACTGCTAATCTTTTTCATACATCCTTCGCTGTTTTGATTCATATCTAAACTAGTGAAGAGTAGATAGTGTTAAAACAAACAAACAAATAAAATACAAAGCACTATAATAATGATAATAGTTCAAATACTAAAGTTCCTGTATTCCACTCATATAGCACATACTTGAGCTCCATTGCAGTCAAGAGAATTTTTATTATACCCCCATTATTAACAAGGATCAAATGAATTAAGGCTTCTCTACTCTTCTGCACACCCACTCCAGCCAAGTTTTCTCTAAACAAATCTATAATTAGTGCAATGATATGTGCATATGTAGAAATTATTTGTCCCTATTACATAAAAATTATGTCACCATTCATCACTCAGCTCTTTGCCATCCGTATGACTGCATTTAAAATCTGGCATATTACTAAATCTGATGCATGGCTTTTAAATATAGCTACCCATTTCCAGTATTCTTGCCTGGAGAATTCCATGGACAGAGAAGCCTGGCAGGCTACAGTCCATGGGGATGCAAAGAGCTGGACACAACTGACTGACACTTGTATTTGTATGTATTCTCAATTTAAACTGTTTAAAATATTTAACTATCATGCCACAAATAATTTTTACTGTATTTCTTGGTAGTCTGCTTGTTGCTAAGAATTGAACTATGTCTCCTTCAAAATTTATATGTTGAAGCTCTAAACCCAACTGTGACTATAATAGGATATAGAATATTTAGGAGAATATTAAGGTTGAATGAAATTATAAAGGTGTGGCCCTAATCTGATAAGACTGTGGCCTTATAAGAAGAGGAAGAGAGTGATTTTGTTCTCTCTCCACATGTTCACACTGAGGACAGGCCCTGTGAGCACACAGTGAGGTGGTGGCTCTCTGAAACCCAAGGAGAGAGTCTTCATGAGGTATCAACACTGATGTCACCTTAATTTTGGACATCTCAACTTCCAAAGCTATGAGAAAATAAATTTCTGTTGTTTAAGCCACTGAGCCTGTAGTATTTTGTTATAGCAGCAGCCTGAGTAGACATATACAATTAATTTTCTTATTTTGTTTGGCTGGCAACCTGTTTGGTAAATAATGAACATAAGGAAATTAATATGCTTAAAGCAAGCACTAAGTATTTCTATTCTTTTATTTTACATAAGAATACTTTGGGGTATAACCAACTAACTGCTAAAGTGAAGAATAAGAGTTCCAGTTTCAGTTCTATGGAATCAATCATTAGAAATTCTGCAGAATTCCAGAGGTAAGGTCAGTTTTCATTCCAATCCCAAAGAAAGGCAATGTCAAAGAATACTCAAACTACTGCACAATTGCACTCATCTCACATGCTAGTAAAGTAATGCTCAAAATTCTGCAATCCAGGCTTCAGCAATACATGAACCATGAACTTCCAGATGTTCAAGCTGGTTTTAGAAAAGGCAGAGGAACCAGAGATCAAATTGCCAACATCTGCTGGATCATGGAAAAAGCAAGAGAGTTCCAGAAAACATCTATTTTTGCTTTATCGACTATGCCAAAGCCTTTGACTGTGTGGATCACAATAAACTGTGGAAAATTCTGAAGGAGATGGGAACACCAGACCACCTGACCTGCCTCTTGAGAAACCTCTATGCAGGTCAGGAAGCAACAGTAGGACTGGACATGGAACAATAGACTGGTTCCAAATAGGAAAAGGAGTATGTCAAGGCTGTATATTGTCACCTTGCTTATTTAACTTGTATGCAGAGTACATCATGAGAAGATGATGGGCTGGAAGAAGCACAAGCTGCAATCAAGATTGCTGGGAGAAATATAAAAAGCCTCAAAAATGCAGATGACACCACCCTTATGGCAGAAAGTGAAGAGGAACTAAAAACCCTCTTGATGAAAGTGAAAGTAGAGAGTGAAAATTTGGCTTAAAGCTCAACATTCAGAAAACTAAGATCATGGCATCTGGTCCCATCATTTCATGGGAAATAGATGGGGAAACAGTGGAAACAGTGTCAGACTTTATTTTTTGGGCTCCAAAATCACTGCAGATGGTGACTCCAGCCATGAAACTAAAAGACGCTTACTCCTTGGAAGAAAAGTTATGAGCAACCTAGAAAGCATATTGAAAAGCAGAGACATTATTTTGCCAGCAAAGGTCCGTCTAGTCAAGGCTATGGTTTTTCCAGTGGTCATGTATGGATGTGAGAGTTGGACTGT
>SJYX01011002.1:98889-109810 GCA_006410675.1 Oreotragus oreotragus
TGAGTCAGCTCTTCACACGAGGTGGCCAAAGTATCAGAGTTTCAGCTTTAGCATCATTCCTGCCAAAGAACACCCAGGACTGATCTCCTTTAGAATGGAATGGTTGGATCTCCTTGCAGTCCAAAGGACTCTCAAGAGTCTTCTTCAACACCACAGTTCAAACGCATCAATTCTTCGGTGCTCAGCTTTCTTCACAGTCCAACTCTCACATCCATATGTGATCACTGGAAAAACCATAGCCTTGACTAGATGGACATTTGTTAGCAAAGTACTGTCTCTGCTTTTTAATATGCTATCTAGGTTGGTCATAACTCTTTTTCCAAGGAGTAAGCGTCTTTTAGTTTCATGGCTGCAGTCACCATCTGCAGTGATTTTGGAGCCCCAAAAATAAAGTCTGACACTGTTTCTCCATCTATTTCCCATGAAGTGATGGGACCAGATGCCATGATCTTAGTTTTCTGAATGTTGAGCGTTAAGCCAACTTTTTCACTCTCTACTTTCACGTTCTTTTTTTTCTACTTTCACTTTCATCAAGAGGCTTTTTAGTTCCTCGTCACTTTCTGCCATAAGGGTGGTGTCATCTGCATTTCTGAGGTTTTTGATATTTCTCCCGGCAATCTTGATTGCAGCTTGTGCTTCTTCCAGCCCAGCATTTCTCATGATGTATTCTGCAGATAAGTTAAATAAGCAAGGTGACAATATACAGCCTTGACGTACTCCTTTTCCTATTTGGAACCAGTCTGTTGTTCCATGTCCAGTTCTAACTGTTGCTTCCTGACCTGCATACAGATTTCTCAAAAGGTAGGTCAGGTCTTCTGGTATTCCTGTCTCTTTCAGAATTTTCCACAGTTTATTGTGATCCACACAGTCAAAGGCTTTGGCATAGTCAATAAGGCAGAAATAGATGTTTTTCTGGAACTCTCTTGCTTTTTCCATGATCCAGCAGATGTTCGCAATTTGATCTTTGGTTCCGACAGGGCATGTGCAAATGCCTGGTGTGTGACAGTGGCAGTGATAAGTAGTCCAAAGTAAAAGGTAAGTAAAATTCCTAAAGTAATTACTCAAAGTAATTTTGGGGATATATTGTTTAAAATGAGGTACCCCAAAACATAGACACTGTTTGACAATTTGTTACTTTATAAAGAAATCCCATTTCCTTCTTTTTATATTATACTGCATTAACAACTATTGGTGGTTTTAAATTTGAATTTTAGCTGTGTATTTTCAGTTTACTGAATTATTATCCTCTGTATCACATATAGTAGTAAAACTCTAAAATAGTTAAAACTTGATCCTTAAGACAGAAGACTAACTGTAATAGCATCCCATGATGCTATGAAAAATATTTAAATGCAGTAAAATTCCTTTTGGGGCAAAATTTAGAAATCATCGCAATATATATTTTTGTTTAATTTATAGGATAATCTGAAGTAATGATGCAAAATCTTTCCTCACAACTTTTCCCCTTAATTTCTAACTTTTAATCAAAAAAATTTTTTATTGAAATACAGATGATTTAACAGTGTTGTGTCATGCTCTGCTATACAGCAAAGTGACTCAGTTATGTACATATATTCTTTTCCATTATGGCTTATCACAGGATATTGAATATAGTTTCCTGTGCTATACAATAGAATCTTGTTCTTTGTCTTTCCTACATATAACAGTTTGCATCTGCTAATCCCAAACTCCTAGTCTTTCTCTCCCCTACCCTCCTCCCTCTTCGCAAACACAAGTCTGTTCTCTATGTCTGCAAGTATGTTTCTTTTTTATACATAGGCTCATTTATGCCATATTTTAGATTTCACATACAAGTGATACAGTATGGTATTTCTATTTCTCATTCTGACATATTTCACTTAGTATTATACTCTATAGTTGCATCCATGTTGCTGCAAATGGCATTAGTTCATTCTTTTTTATGGCCGAGCAGTATTCCATTGTGTATATGTGCCACATCTTCTTTATCCATTCATCTGTTGATAGACATTTATGTCGTTTGCATCTTTTGGCTATTGTGAATGGTGTTGCTATGAACATAGGGGTTCACAGCATGTATCTGAATTACAGTTTTGTCTGGGTATATGCCCAGGAGTGGGACTGCTAGATCATATAGTAACTCTACTTTTAGTTTTCTGAGGAAGCTCCACACTGTTTTCCATAGTTGCTGTAGGAATTTACATTCCTACAAGCAGTGTAGGAGAATTCCCTTTTCTCCACAACATATTCAGCATTTGTTACTTGTAGACTTTTAAATGATGGCCATTCTGACCAGTGTGACTTGGTACCTCATTATAGCTTTGACCTACATCTTTTCATGTATCTACTGGCCATCTGTATGTCTTCTCTGTAGTTCCTAGCATTTTAAATAAATAAAAGGTTTTACTACAGCTTTGTCTCAGAATCTGGCTCCTGAACTATGTTTTAATTTGAACTTGATTTCTCCCAACTCCTTCCTCCTAACGAGACCCTTGAGGTGCCTTTCCTCATAAAATCATCACTAATATTACACTGGCTATCAACACATGCTATCACTTTTGTCACACTGGCCAAGCCATCTGATTGTTTCTAGATGTCTTCATTACCTCTCCTCCAATGCAGGAGGGACGAGAGCAAGATCTCTTCAGTTGGTAAGGTCTTCTTGCCCGGTGAACTAGGTCACAGGCTGCTGATTCAGTGATTGGCAAATTCTTGATGAGAAGCTGGAACTGACTTGTGACCTCTCCAACCCCAAATTCAACCACCCCCACAGTGGGCGGCAGCCCCATTTCCTTCCTTGCCCTCGCCCCCACCCTGCTCAGGCCGGCCCTCCGCCCCCAGGATAGGTTTGTGTTATCTCCCCAGCCCCCCTCTTCACCATACTGCGTGAATTCACCCTCAGTCCTGAGGTCTAGGGCTCCTGGTTTCCTCTACTCCCATTCTGGTGAACCTAGGTGCTCAACTCTACAGCACGACAAAAATCCCCCGGGATGGGAGAGGTGGCTGGGTCCAACTTCTGTCTCGAACCAGGATAGTGTGAAGAGAGCCTGGTGGGCTTCCGTCTATGGGGTCGCATAGAGTCGGACATGACTGAAGCGACTTAGCAGCAGCAGCAGCAGCAGGCTTATAAAGTACCAGACACTGTGCTAGGTGATGGAGATGAAATCATGGATATAATACAATCTGTGAAGTCTGGAGTCAGGTATGATCTGACTTCAGATCTCCCTTCTACAGTTTTGTCTTAGCAGCTCAGTGTTTAACAGCATGGGTTTTAGTGGGTCCAAGCCCCAACTCTTCTATTTACCAAGAGGGTGATCAGTGAGCAGATTCTAAATTATACCTGCTTCAGTCTCTTTGTCTGTAAAAATAGACATTAGTCAATGCCTACTTTATGGTCTTTCCTGGTGGCTCAGCTCATAAAGAAACTGCCTGCAATGCAGGAGACTTGGGTTCCATCCCTGACTTGGGAAGATCCTCTGGAGAAGGGAATGGTTACCTGCTCCAGTATTCTTGTCTGGAGAATTCCATGGACAGAAGAGCCTGGTGGGAGACAGCCCATGGGGTTGCAGAGTTGGACAGGACTGAATGACTAACACTACAGGCTAATGCCTACTTTATAGGGCTGTTGTAATGTTTAAATGAAATGATGCACTTTAAAAGTGCTTAATGTACTTCGTGACAAACGTTAAGTGTTAAAAGTATTAATTATTATAATTAAAAAAATTTGATAACCATTTGAAAGTGTATCCACTGCCATCTTTTCTCTGTCTACTCTTTTTTTTAATTTGAGTGGGAGAGGGAAGATATATTAATTTGATTTTTCTATGAACAAAATTGACAAGCAGAAAAATGCAAATTGTAATAAGATAAACCACGTATTATTATCTGAAAGGTATGATAGCATGGGGGCAACAGAACTAGATCAAAGTGGGAAATATGTGGGTGTGAGGGGGGAAACCTCTTCATGCTGCTGACCAGTTAGTAATCTTGGAACGATTGAAATTCTCAAGTCTTTTTTTCCCCCTCACTTTAAAATAAGGAAAGTGGACTAAAGAACAGATAAAATTTTAAGATTTTAAATTTGTCTCATGATAAAACATAGCTCATCAAAATTTTTTGAAAATGTTAGCTTCTCATAATCTTTACTGTATTGATTTCACAAAATTCACATACACAAACACACACATAGTTTAATTTTTAGAGATCTTACAAGTGATGAAACTTCTGACTACCCAAGAGGCTTTCCTTGACATTAGTAACAACATATAGGGATATTGAAAATGGCCTTTTAAATTGCTGATTCAAAATAATTGTTGTTGTTTTGTTAGTCACTCAGTTGTGTTTGACTCTTTGCACCAGGCTCCTCAGTTCATGGAGTTCTCCAGACAAGAATCCTGGAGTGGGTTGCCATTTCCTTCTTCAGGGGATCTTCTGGACCCAGAGATCAAACCCAGGTCTCCTGTATTGCATGCAGATTCTTTACCACTGAGCCATGAAGGAATCCAATTCAAAATAATAAGTATGCAAATAATGTTCTGTGTTACTTATATTATTTATTGAGATGAACCCACTTTAAGACCTTCCTAAAATATTACCTTCTCCATGAGGCATTCACTGATTTTATCAACCATCAATGACTTACTTTTCCTTGTTCTATGCTTTTATTACTTTTTTTCCATTACCTTGGATCATACCGGCCTTATTTGGTATTTGTTAGGGCTGTTTGAATTGATATCTTATCTTTCCTGCTGCACTGTCTGTTCCTTGGAGAAAGAAACTATGTGTTTGTGTATTTATAATATTATATGTATCTATTTCTGTATTGTGCCAGCATAGTTAGGATAAATAGATGAACCAACATGCCAGAAACAAATCACGAAAACCTGGCTTGATTTTTCTAGTTTGAAATGAGTCACAAGCTTCTCTTCCAGTTTGTATATGTTAGCTTTTTTTTTTTTTTTTTTTTTAAATCCTGGTGAGTTAAAAATGTATCTGTGGATGAGAAACTATATGAACTGCCCATGGTTTCATCTTTAAAAAGGAAATGCCTCTCACGGTTGTATTCAATACCACCTGACTGAGAAATAGAAAGGACTCATTGAACATTTGCTCAGAAACTGTCTAGAAAACCATAAGAGAGAAATAACTTACATTATTATAACATGGTAACAAAGGGAGTAGAAAGAAACTAATGTTAGAATCCATTAAAAACTACCTTGATTTGGAAAATAAATGCAACTGAAGAAAATTGGAAATTACCAATTAATGTATGTAAGGATCTTAAGATGAATGATACATTAATGTTTTTCTTATAACAGACAACTTCATTTATTAATCCATTTAAAAATATTTCAGTTCTTTCAAGGTATCAGCTACTAAGAGTCTAGGTGCTAGGGAGAGCAAGACAATACATTCTCCTCTGCTTCAGAGCTGACAGTATCTTGAGACGGCCTTTTTAAGATCATCAGCACTAACTCAACTATTTGTTAAAAAAAAAACATGTTGAGCACCAACCATGTTTGGGGATCTATGAGAACACTAGGAATAAACAAAACAGACATGGTTCATTACCCCAGGGGACTTACAGTGTAGAGAGGAAAATAGGTAATTAACAAATAAATAAATGATAAATAAAAAAATATAAGTGCAAGGAAAGAAACACAAATCCATAATTTTGATTTAAAAAGTGAACAGGAGTTACATTAAATATAGTGCACTGTCATGGAGAATGTCTCAGAGCAGATAAGATGGAAGTAAGCCCCAAGGGATACATCAGAATGTTAGCTGGGGGCAACAGATAGATGCTGGGGTTGCTTTTATTTGCCTCTCCTGTACTCTTGGCACACTTCTCTATGCTGTTATCTCTGTATTTATCTGATTCCCATATTTCACTATCTGCTACTGAACCATCTTGTCCTGTCTTCAACTACAATTTCAGGTCCCAGTTCTGTGACTCCCTGGTTTTCAGCATTATTTGCAATAATTTGGTAAAAGCCACTCTGTACAGAGTGTGTACAGGGTCTGTGACCCCATGGAACTATGTTGGTTGGACTTCTCTCCTTCTCCACGTAGAGGGAAGGATTTGGGCATGACTCCAGGATAAATCCTAAACCATGAAATATTTGGACTATTTTTCTTGAAACAATTAGCCTTATATATATAAATATTCCATCTTTCAACAGGCTTCTGTTAAATCTAGAATCACATTGCTAACTGGGCAGAATTTGCATTTTTGGTTGAGGACAGAAAGTACAAATATTCTATTTACTCAGAAGAAACCAATATAGCTTAGACATGAGCATATGATAAAGGTGACTTATTTATGTGAAAATTAAGGAATCTAGCCAACTCTTGGTAGCTTGGTCTTCCGTAGTTGGTTGGAGGTGACTACAGGGATACTCTCAGTAGAAGTCAGATTTTTTTTTCTCAAAATACAGTTTTAAGTTTGCACAGGTACATAAACAAGTGATCCATGATGGCTTTAATGTCATAGCATGAATGTTTAAAATGGATAACTAGTAAGGACCTACTGTGTAGCACAGGGAACTATGCTCAATGTTATGTGTCAGCCTGGATAGGAGGGGAGTTTGGGGGAGAGTGGATACATGACTAGGTATGGCTGAATCCCTTTGCTGTTCATCTGAGATTATCACAACATTGTTAATTGGCTATACCCCAATACGAAATGAGTTTAATGGCATAAGTCTAGAATATTCCTTTGCTCCTGAGAACATCAACTTTTTCATAACATACCTTAGTGATAACTTGGTTGTGGGTCAAGGGAATAAATAAATGGTTAGGTATCCATGGGCTTGCAAAGAGTTGGACACAACTGAGCACCTAAGCACAGCACAACACAGCTTCAATCCTGGCTTTGCACCTATGAGCTATGTGATTCTAGGCAACCCAGTTTCTCTCTCTACCCCTTAGTTTCATAATTTTCAAATGAGCACAAACTTCTGAAGATTGTGGAAGAGATAAAATGAAAGATTATTTCTTATCAGGGCAGGCTTAGAGTATGCCACAGATATTTGTTGAATGACTTGGTGAATCAATGAACAATGTTAGTTTCTGAATCAATAAGCTGTTGTGGTGTAATAAACTACTCTAAAGCTTAGTGATTTGAAACAAACATTTATTTACCTAATGCTATTTCTTCTCAGAAATTTAAACTGAGCTCAGTGAGCAGTTTTTCTGGTCTTGCCTGGGTTTGCTTATGAACTCTGGGTCGGCTGTGGATCAGGGATGTGCTGTAAGTGGCTTTGTTGGTCTTGATTGGGCTCTCATGTCTTGGGATAGGACCTGGGATGACTTTTCACTCTGTCTCTTGGTCTCTCATCCTCAAGCAGGCTTAGTCTGGCTTGTTCTTAGGGAGTGTCAGGTTTTCAGGACAGAAGCTGCAGTATGCAAGGCTGTCTAGAGGGCAATGCTCAACACTGCCCCCAGGGACTTCCGCACCCTTATATTGGCCAAAGTGCATTACAGGGCCACCCAGATAGAAGTAGTGAAGGAACAGATTCCGCTTCTCGATGACAGCAATTTTGAACAGGATAAATACAGAGAAGGTAATGTTGTAGTCATTTTTCAAATAAAAAAAAGAGTTTATCTTTAGGTACATCTGTCAAACTAAAATTGTTACAGAATGCATACTTCAGTAAAGAGGAAAAAATGGCCTGTTGTGTATAATGGTTAAGTATAAACCCAATAAAATTTGGAGGACATCTGACAAATGATTTTTGTGTTAAGAAATTGAAATTTGGTCATTAGTTCTAACAGTGGTTAGATAGCAATGTCTTCTGAGACAACTCCTAGTTTAAATCATCCACATGCAGGTGTGTATGTATTCTCCTAGGAAGTTATAAATAATCAAACAATATTAAAAAGAAATGGTGAAAATGAGGCAGGCAATTCTTAAAACAGAGGTAAATGGGATGTCCTCTGCCCTCCTGCCTTCCACCAAGGGAGTCATTAGCAGCCTTGCCATTGGGAACTCCAGAAAGGATTCAGGAGTAAAAAAACAAAACAAATAAGCAAAAAACTAACACACTGAAGCTAGATATATAAATAGGCAATATAGGTAACTATACCTATACTTATACCATAGCAGTGTAACTGTAAACATTAGAGATAGAACATTCTTCTTGAAACTGAGTCAGGTCAGAAAAGAAATCAATATTATTCTATGAGTCTAGACTTTTAGTGAAAGTCCTTCTTTTTCTTCACCATTTTATTTGTCTTTGTTTAGTAAATCCTCAGATAATTACCCTCTTATAATCTCTTTAATAACTCCTTTCTACTATACTTAATTGGTGCCCAGTAAACTTACGAAGGGGGCTTCTCTGGTGGCTTAGACCATAAAGAATCTGCTTGCAAAGCAGGAGAACTGGGTTTGATCCCTGGGTTGGGAAGATCCCCTGGAGAAGGGAATGGCAACCCACTCCAGTATTCTTGCCTGGAGAATTCCATGGACAGAGGAGCCTGGTAGGCTATAGTCCATGAGGTTGCAAACAGTTGGACGTGACTGAACAACTAATACTTCACTACTTCAGTTCAACCTTGAGAAGAGGATGGGTGTTTGCTATGAGCAATGCATTCTGTTGGCAAAACTCTGTTAGCCTTTGCCATGTTTCATTTTGTACTCCAAGGCCAAACTTGACTATTACTCCAAGGTGCCTGTCACCCTCCTCCAACAACACAAGAGAAGACTCTACACATGGACATCACCAGATGGTCAATGCCAAAATCAGATTGATTACATTCTTTGCAGCTGAAGTTGGAGAAGCTCTATACAGTTAGGAAAAGCAAGACAGGGAGCTGACTGTGGCTCAGATCATGAACTTCTTATTGCAAAATTCAGACTTAAATTGAAGAAAGTATGGTAAACCACTAGACCATTGAAGTATGACCTAAATCAAATCCCTTACAATTATACAGTGGAAGTGACAAATAGATTCAAGGGATTAGATCTGATAGACAGAGTGCCTGAAGAACTATGGATGAAGGTTCCTAACATTGTACAGGAGGCAGTGATCAAAACCATCCCCAAGAAAAAGAAATGCAAAAAAGTGAAACAGTTGCCTGAGGAGGCCTTACAAATAGCTGAGAAAAGAACAGAAGCAAAAGACAAAGGAGAAAAGTAAAGATATACCCATCTGGATGAAGAGTTCCAAAGAAGAGCAAGGAGATATAAGAAAGCTTTCAGGGTGAACAATGCAGATAGAGGAAAATAATAGAATGGGAAAGACTAGAGGTCTCTTCAAGAAAATTAGAGATACCAAGTGGACATTTCATGGAGAGATGGGCACAATAAAGGATAGAAATGATATGGACCTAACAGAAGCAAAGATATTAAGAAGAGGAGGCAAGAATACACAGAAGAACTAGTCAAAAAAGATCTTCATGACCCAGATAATCACGATGGTGTGATCACTCACCTAGAGCCAGACATCCTGGAGTGTGAAGTCAAGTGGGCCTTAAGAAACATCACTCCAAACAAAGCTAATGGAGGTGATGGAATTCCAGCTGAGCTATTTCAAATCTTAAAAGATGATGCTGTGAAAGTGCGGCACTCAATATGCCAGCAAATTTGGGAGACTCAGCAGTGGCCACAGGACTGGAATATATCAGTTTTCATTCCAACTCAAAAGAAGGGCAATGGCAAAGAATGTTCAAACTACTGCACAATTGCAAAAGCTAATGGAGGTGATGGAATTCCAGCTGAGCTATTTCAAATCTTAAAAGATGATGCTGTGAAAGTGCGGCACTCAATATGCCAGCAAATTTGGGAGACTCAGCAGTGGCCACAGGACTGGAAAATATCAGTTTTCATTCCAACCCAAAAGAAGGGCAATGGCAAAGAATGTTCAAACTACTGCACAATTGCATTCATTTCACATGCTGGCAAGGTCATGCTCAAAATTCTCCAAGCTAGGCTTCAACAGTACATGAACCAAGAACTTCCAGACGCACAAGCTAAATTTAGAAAAAAGACAGAGGAACCAGAGATCAAATTGCCAACATCAGTTGGATCATCAAAAAAGCAAGGGAATTCCAGAAAAGCTGCTACTGCTGCTGCTGCTGCTGCTGTTAAGTCGCTTCAGTCATGTCCGATTCTATGAGACCCCATACACGGCCTCTCACCAGGCTCCCCTGTCCCTGGGATTCTCCAGGCAAGAACACTGGAGTGGGTTGCCATTTCCTTCTCCAATGCATGAAACTGAAAAGTGAAAGTGAAGTCGCTCAGTTGTGTCCAACTCTTAGAGACATGGACTACAGCCTACCAGGCTCCTCTGTCCATGAGGTTTTGCAGGCAAGATTACTGGAGTGGGGTGCCATTGCCTTCTCCAGAAAAGCATCTACTTCTGCTTTATTGACTATGCTAAAGCCTTTGACTGTGTGGATCACAACAAACTGTGGAAAATTCTTCAAGAGATGGGAATACCAGACCACCTTACCTGCCTTCTGAGAAACCTGTATGCAGGTCAAGAAGCAACAGTTAGAACTGGACATGGGTCATAAGGCAGTTCTATTTGCAATTTCTTAAGGCATCTCCACACTGTTCTCCATAGTGGCTGTACTAGTTTTCATTCCCACCAACAGTGTAAGAGGGTTCCCTTTTCTCCACACCCTCTCCAGCATTTATTGCTTGCAGACTTTTGGATCGCAGCCCACTGCTGGGCATACACACCGAGGAAACCAGAATTGAAAGAGACACATGTACCCCAGTGTTCATTGCAGCACTGTTTATAATAGCCAGGACATGGAAACAACCTAGATGTCCATCAGCGGATGAATGGATAAGAAAGCTGTGGTACATATACACAATGGAGTATTACTCAGCCATTAAAAAGAATACATTTGAATCAGTTCTAATAAGATGGATGAAACTGGAACCGATTATACAGAGTGAAGTAAGCCAGAAAGAAAAACACCAATACAGTAT
>SJYX01011002.1:119105-138155 GCA_006410675.1 Oreotragus oreotragus
CTTTTGGTTCATTTTATTAATTTGTAATGTGGTGAGATTCTGTCATCATTTTATTATCTCCCATCTTTACCAAGAAGCATTAATAACAATTTGATTGTAAAGCAATTGTGCATACAGTTTGAAATGATTTAAAGAGATATATAGTATTTTAATATTATTATAATTCATATGAAACAATTTATTCATTAGTTTCCTATGACATTGCATGATTTTCAATTTGAGTCATCTCCTCAGCTATACAACATGAACTAAGAACCACTTGGTGTCCACTTCTTAATTGACATTGCTGCAGAAAGGTGATTAATAGTTCCATTTAAGCTGATATTGTAATCTCTACAGAGTTTATGTTAACGATTTTATTTTATTATTATTATTTTTTTAATGTTAACGATTTTAAAGGGAGAATCCAGGTCAGAGGAAGAAGTGGCAACCTGTGACTTGACCCCTTTGTCCGCTGCTCTGTGTGACTGCACCTTGCAACCAGGTCCCCATCAGGAGCTTGGTTATTTATTTGCTAAAACTTATTGAACTCTCTCAAAGCCATGTCTTGGAACAAAGAAGATAATAGTGGAAAATAAAATATCTTTGAGAACCAAAAGGACTCATTTCAGTTTTAGGAACAAGAAATACTACAGAAACCTAAGTTACAGAGGGCTCACAGACTCAGCTGAAGGGTTAAACACCTCTAAACTGCTGGGCTGAGGGTACCAACCTCTCCATCTGAATCTTTAGGCCAAAACACACAAAGCCAGCTCCCGACAATGAAGCTTTTTCCATCATCACTGTTGGGGAATATTGGAAAATAATATTGCCCCACTCCCCCAAAAAAGAATGGGAAAATAAGTACACGGGAAACAAAAGGAGATAACTTCCACCCGGATCCTTTTGCTTACTGAAGGAATCACAGAAAATCACGGAAAACCAGCTGCCAGGGTTAGCAAGTTGTATAAAATGAATACTGGTGAGATAGCTGTAGGGTCAGGCCCTTCAGGATGGCTGTTCTCTTGCTCTCTGTGCATCCCCTGATTGACCAGGCTCTGCTTCACTCATGCTGTAACCAAGCAGGACCCCACGGGGCCTTGAGGGGGAGGGAACGACAGGCCTTCCCCCATATCCTCTGCTTTGGTTCCTCTCTGAAGTACCTGCTGCTGCTGCTGCTAAGTCGCTTCAGTCATGTCTGACTCTGTGCGACCCCATAGATGGCCTCCCCCATAGATGGCTCCCCTGTCTCTGGGATTCTCCAGGCAAGAACACTGGAGTGGGTTGCCATTTCCTTCTCCAATGCATGAAACTGAAAAGTGAAAGTGAAGTCACTCAGTCGTGCCTGACTCTTAGCGACCCCATGGACTTCAGCCTACCAGGCTCCTCCATCCATGGGATGTTCCAGGCAACAGTACTGGAGCGGGTTGCCATTGCCTTCTCCCCTGGAATACCTAGATAATAGTATTTGATGCACATTTCCTGGGTTGTTTTTGTAACAGCTCCCCCTCTCCAACAAACAGAAGACAGCTACTTGATGACTATGAGCACATAGCCCCAGGCCCCCTGCAGCCTAAGGACTGATACTGTGAACCTCTGTGACACCGCTCTGCTACCTCACCATCAGCCAGAGAGTTGTGCAGAAGCTGACCATAGACCCAGCAACCCTCTCCCTTCTTCACCTGGCCTTTAAAAGTGTTATGCCAAAACCCTTCAGGGAGCTCAGGACATTTCAGGGCGTGAGCCACTCGTCTCTTCACAGGGCCCTGCAATAAAATTTGTTTGCTCTAAACTCTGAAGTTTCAGTTTGTTTGGGCTCACTGTGCGTTGAGCATGTGAATTTGCATTAATAACATGACTATCCAGTTCTCTTAATTACAGGGCATCATAAGTGACTGCCTACCGTGCTTGCCCCCCTCCCCCCAGCTGCAGGTTTCCCTGGTAACTGATGAGCCATGCTGACGTCAGTGGCCCCGTAAGTGGTGCATCCTCCTCTGCTCCGGGGCCGTGAAGGTTCCTGCAGTCGTTAGTCCGCCACTCCCAGCCCCAGTGAGGTGTAGTTCCATGACCTTTCGCTTCAGACAGGTAAGACTCCCTTCCCAGTAAACAGCTGATGTTTTTGTTGCTATTTCCGGGCTCTTTCTTTGGTCTTGAGGCTGGCAACTACAAGGCTTACAGTTCTGTGGGGTGCAGCCCAACAATTGATGAGTGAACCAGGAGGCCGAAGAAACTCCTGTGAGAGCCAAGATGTCGGGAAATGAGAACGGGGAACGGAGAGGTGCTGGGGGGACCCTGGCGTGGCTGTGCACTAAGGAATGGGTGCCCACAAGAGAGTCCAGATGGTCAGGGCCCGTCTGAATTGGGACCCCCAAGGGGTGGGACCCTACTGAGGGCACTGAAGAAGAGGAAGAAGGCTGGGAGGGGGCCACAGAGGCCCCGTCTAGCGGGACAGAGGCGAAGAGCAGCTCCCTTCTTCAGAGCGGAGGCAGTTGACTACTGCGAGAGATGCTTATCATGATACTGACGATATCCTGTTAACCTCAGAGTCTCCTTTCTACTTTTAAAAGTAGCAGCCCTGCATTTGTGCTCATCTGACTGCACAGGGGTGGCCGCTGAATACAGACAAAATGCAGGAACCTGGATTATTTAGCAAATACTTGGGTGTTATGTGGTTGGGTGAGATAAGCGTTTACACTACAGAATTACAGACACAGGTTTTAGGGATATTAACCCAGGGACAGGCTTGTGAATTCGACGTGGCCAGTTAACCGGAAGAGTTTGGTTGGGGCCTGTGGCAATGACAAAATGAGTGCCTTTGGTCTTCTGGTCCCAGCTATAGAAAGGGCAGAGTAATGGCAGTGTGTGTAGGAGCAACCGCTACATGTGGGCTGGTGTGTGACAACAGGTGGAAGGCATTACGAAAGGCCTACCTGAGTCCTTGAACAACACACTAAAGCCACTATTTGGGAGCCCATAACAGCTGTGCGTGGTGCATGGGACTCTCCTGGACTTAAACAGAGACCAAGGGGCCCGCTTTGCCAGCCATGAACTTCAGGTTTGGGCCAACAGAAATGACACACACTGGCCTTTCCACTTGCCCTGCAATCCCACTGCTGCCGGGCTCATGGAAAGTGTAGGTAGACTACTTAAACGACAGGATGAAAACTTGCTCAGGACCAGGCAGATAACCAAGCCCTGTGGACTAATGTCCAGTGTTTGCACCATGAACCCAGAGGCAATGAGGTCCTTCACTCAAGACAATAACTCACTTTCACCCTTGCCTCAGGATCTAACCCCTCCGCCTCCACCCTGCCAGGGGAACAAACCATAAAATGGGCCTGAGACTGGCAGGTACATCCCTGGTAGTTTGGGTTTGCTGCCTTTGGGGGAATAGGATCAAAAAGGGACTTAGATTTCACCTGTCTTCTACCTGGTCACACCTAAAACTACTAAAGTATTCTGGGCCCTTACGGGAGAGGTACCATTACATTAACCTTGGCGTCTGTTGAAGTGTGTGGTCTCCAGTCCTCGGCTCCAACTGTGGCAGCTGAGGCTGGGCAGGGAGTGTGGCGCTGCCAGCCAGGGACAAAACCCCAGGCAGGGGTGGTATTGTCTCAGAAGGCTGTGACTGCCTGGACTTTGCAAAATGGTCACGTCTCCCCTGTACTGTGCCTGTCAAACCTCTCACGTTTCATGCCTAGTCCGAGCAGAGGAAATCTGTTGAGTTCTGGGTGACAAGGGTGGTCTCACTGTGGAGTGAGTCTGACTGCTGGGTCAGCAGTGAGCGCTATGGAAAGCTGACCAGGCTAATGGTACCACGTGGGGACAAATGAAAACGCCTACCTCCTTCCTGTCCTGAATGCCAGGAGTCTGGCTCCAGAATTTGCCCACCTCTTGGTGAATCACTGTTTTTAGCATACTAGGTATCTTAACTCTTGATACCCTTTAGCTGCTATTGTTTGTATTGCATTTGTGGTATTTGGTGTCAGCGCACTTCTGTATAGCTGACCCCAGGGATATCATGGAAGAGGGGCAGACCAAGACTGTAAGGGTTGTACAGTGTATGTAGGGGTGGAGTGGAGTGAATAGTCAGGCCACGTAAGATGACTGTTCTCTTGCTCTCTCTATACATCCCTCACATGACACTCCAATCCTCTTAATTATAGGGCTTAATCAGTAGCTAGACCACATAGTGAAAGTTGTGCAAGAATACTGGAGTGGGTTTCCATTCCCTTCTCCAGGGGGTCTTCCCAACCCAGGGATCAAACCCAGGTCTCCTGCATTATAGGCAGATTTGTTTACCATTTGAGCCGTCAGGGAAGCCCTCGTGCTTGCCTCTGCCCCAGTCGCTGGTTTCCCTGGTAACTGATGAGCCCACCTGATGTCAATTTCACTTATAAATGGTAGCCTCCTTCTCCACAGGTAGTGAAGGCTGCTGTCGCGTTCTGCCTGCTCTCTACCATAGGTCGTGGGTTTGTCACTCCAGAACATTCTGCTTTGGNGCCCCAGTCGCTGGTTTCCCTGGTAACTGATGAGCCCACCTGATGTCAATTTCACTTATAAATGGTAGCCTCCTTCTCCACAGGTAGTGAAGGCTGCTGTCGCGTTCTGCCTGCTCTCTACCATAGGTCGTGGGTTTGTCACTCCAGAACATTCTGCTTTGGACTGGTAAGATTCTCTAGTCAATGAACTGTTTGTCTCTGTAGCTGTTTCCAGGCTCTTTCTTTGGTCTTGAGACTGGGAAACAAGGCTTGCAGGCCTGCGGGGTGCAGCCCGGCAACACCTTATAGCTAGGCTTAGATGTGACTGAAAGACTTTATTACTGATTTTTTGGCTGTGCTGGGTCTTCATTGTTGTGCGGGCTTTTCTCTAGTTGTGGCGAGTGGGGGTTACTTTCTAGTTGTGTTGCGTGGGTTTTTCATCACAGTGGCTTCTCTCGTTGCGGAGCACAGGCTCTAGGGTATGTGGGCTTCCCTAGTTGCAGCACGTGAGCTCTAGGGCACAGGGACTTAGATGCTCCGAGGCACGTGGGATCTTCACGGATCAGGGATCAAACCCACATCTCTGCATTGGCAGAAGGCTTCTTTATCACTGAGCCACAAGGGAAGCCCAAATGATTTTATGACTGGACATGGGTTGTATTAAAAAAAAATCAAAGCCTTCCTTAGGGAAGGTTAGATATGGCCGGAAGTGCCAGCCTCCAAACCCTCTGACCAGAACTGGCTACACAAATTATGAGGCCCCTTGCATTAAAAACTAAACTTCAAGACTGAACAGAGCATTGAACCAAGGACAGACCCTTCTGTATGTGGAGCCTTGTGCTTGTACACAGGCCACACGCTGGTGAAGCTGGCCTGCCTTCCACTCCTGAATTTTTGCTCCACTGCTTTTTACCTTTTTCTAGCTTTCCTGTATTTTTTTGTCTTCGACGTTTAGGGTCTGTAGCTGCTTGCTGGGAATGCTGAAGATGCAGAGGTGGAGGGAGGTGCAGCGCCCCCTGGTGACATTCCTGAAGCATTGCACAACCTCCTGGGAGGACTGCAGGTATCTTCTGGGTTCCCTTTTGGGCTTTGTTACAGTTTTATAGCCATAGTCCAGTGTAAACAATACTTTAGGATACAAGTGAATTTAGTTATTCCAAACTTTACTCGTTTAGAGCCAAGCCTCCTGCCCGATCCTTTCTGTTGGTTAGATGCGATGGAGTCAGGGAGGGTCAGCACACAAGGCAAGGCTAAGACCACTAAGTCAGTTCATTGTAAATGAAATCCACATGCGCCATCAATCTCCCAACAAAGTTAAAAGTCAGCTTTGATTAAGGTTTTGTTCTAGATTAAGATAAGAATTAGAAATGCCTAACCTGAAACTCTGCAACAGGCTAGAGCCCTGGATAAGCTTGTGATGAGTTTTGAATATCAGACTAAAGAACATAAAGATTACTTTGGTTAAGACATGTGGCTGTCAAAGGATTGGCCAATCATACGTACATTATAGAAAGATACTTCTAAAGCCACAAGTTATGGAAAAAGTTGAAGCTGGGAAATTGGACAATAAAACTCTGAACTCTTAAAGACAAGAGATATGTAGAAGTTGAATTCTTATTCGTTTTTTCATTTTTTACTTGAAGTAGAATTGATTTATAATATTATACAACTGTGACTCAAATTCTTATACTCCATTTAAAGTTATTATAAAATGTTGGCTGTATTCCCTGTGCTATATAGTATATCCTTATAGCTTATTTTACACATAGTAGTTTGTGCCTCTTAATCCCCTACCCCTATCTTGCCTCTCCCCACTTCCTTCTCCCTACTGGCAACCACTAGTTGTTTGCTAGATCTGTGAGTCTGTTTCATGATATACATTCATTTTGAGTTCACACACTAGTGATAACATGGAATACTTGTCTTTCTCTGACTTGTTAAGCATAACAACCTCCAGGTCTAGCCATGTTGCAAAAGGCAAAACGTCTTTTTTATGACTGAATAATACTTTGTTGTGTATATATACCACATGTTTATTCATCTATTGATGAACATGGAGGTTGCTTCCATGTCTTGGCTATAGTAAATCTGCTATGAACATTGGGGTGTATGTATCTTTTTGAACTAGTGTTTTCATCTTCAGATATATACCCAGGGGTGGAATTGCTGGATCATCTAGTATTTCTATTTTAACTTTTTGAGGAAACTTCATACTGTTTTCTATAGTGGCTGTACCAGTTTACATTTTCAACAACACTGTAGGAGTGTCCCCTTTTGTAGAAATTGAATTTTGATGATGGAATTTTATGGAATGGGTATCTGGGAGTCACAGTGGACATTTGGGGCTTAGATATTTTGTAACTTAGATTGACGTAAATGCTGATGCCATTATTTGATATAGGGAGCACCAGCAAATTGTCATTAAAATACCTACCAGAGGTGATTTTTGGGGGGCCTCTACTCTACACAGTAAGATAATAATAAGATACTTACCCTTTAGATTTCCATTTTCAGTCACATCTTTAGAGATCTAGTCCATTATGACTTGAAATTATCAAGCAAGATTAAAAGTTGATTAGAAAATAGGCTTCAGTAAACCTAGTGAAAGTGAAAGTCTCTCAGTTGTGTCTGACTCTTTGTGACCCCATGGACTATATAGTTCATGGAATTCTCCAGGGCAGAATACTGGAGTGGGTAGCCTTTCCCTTCTCCAGAGGATCTTCCCAACCCAGGGATCTAAAGTAACTATTAATTAAAAAAAAAAAAATAGAATATAGCTGAGACAGATGTCTTCCAAAGAGTTTCAATAAAAAGCTGTTATAATGTAAGGCATTACACTATGGATAATACCATTACATTTTGTAAAGAACTCTGTCAGAATGACTGACTTTCTCAATTTGGGGTAAAATGTTTGAATTCTGCTGTAATCACATACTCATTCTGGTGGCAATGAGATTTTCTTTACAGAGGCTTTGAGGGCTCTGTAATCTCACAAGTTTAGAATAGAAAGCTATGTAGTAACAGTATTTTTTCAAGTTTGAATTGAGAGGCAAGTTACCAGGATTTGATAACCTCCAGAAACATAAAAAATCCTTAGTGATGGTGGAGACTTCCCCCCGCCCCTCGGTTCAATCTTCCTGAGGGAGCTGCCTGAGCCTGTATTTCTGAATCCATACACTGACTAAACTCAACTTTGATGATAAAATTTTTAAGTTTTACTAACTTTTTAAAACAAAGTTTAAAAGCTTCAAAAACTAAATCTTTTGATTAATGTGGCCTGAAAACTCAATCCTGTAATGCTCTTCTAATTTCTTTTTCAAATGTCTGTAGTTATAGAAGGAATGTACTTTAATTTGTAAAGAGTCTGTGAGAAATTTATTCATGCCTTTTTTTTGTTTTCCATATGTGTAAGGGTGTTTTTTGGATTGTCACGATGAGTGAGGACCTTATTTGAATTAGTATCTGGAATCCAAAGATATATCCTATAATGCAGGGGACAGATGTATAACTGAAATCCTGGATAACTGTAGGCATCTTAGCTTTTAAAAATATTACCAGAATGTGTGTAGCTGTATTCATATAAGCCTGTTTTATTGTTCACTTGGCATACACATGCTATCTCAATATTCGGGGTTTCTTTATATCTCTCTTCTCCAGTCTCTGGATGATCCAGTTGTTATTGTGGAAAAACAAACTATCCCCAAACGTAGTGATGCTCACACCAAGCCTTTTAGTAAAGTTCACATAATCAGTAGATCAGGAATTTGAACAAGGCTTGGCTGAGCAATTCGTTTGCTGCTTGTATCATCAATTGAAGGTATTTCGTAGTACCCAGCTGGTGGATGGGCTGGTGTGCGGCACACAAGATAATGTCCTTGCTCTTCTGGCTTCCTGGCAGGAGTGGTTGGGAGGCTGGGCTTAGCGGGGACAATTGTCCAGAGTGCCTACACATGATGTCACCAGCATGGGGGGCCTCAGTGTTGTCAGAGTTATGTGGTGGCTGGATTTTCCAAAAAGGTTGTCCCAGGAGAGCTGAGAAGAAGGTGTATCACCTTTTGCGACTTAATCTTTGAAACCACATGGTATCACTTATCACAGTATCACCACACCATAGCACACATGATTGGTTGAAGCAGTCACAGATTCCAAGGATGAAAACATAGAAAGCTATCTTTTAAAGGGATAAGCATGAAAAAGTTTGTGGCCATTTCATATAAACTACAGACTTCCCTGGTGGTTCCAAGGGTAAAGAATATGCCTGTAATGCCAGAGACCTGGGTTCGATCCCTGGGTCAGGAAGATCCCCTGGAGAAGGAAATGGCAACCCACTCTTGCCTGGAGAATTCCATGAACAGAGGAGGCTGGTGGGCTACAGTCCACCAGCCCACAAAGAATTGGACATTAATGAAGGACTTACTNGACCTGGGTTCGATCCCTGGGTCAGGAAGATCCCCTGGAGAAGGAAATGGCAACCCACTCTTGCCTGGAGAATTCCATGAACAGAGGAGGCTGGTGGGCTACAGTCCACCAGCCCACAAAGAATTGGACATTAATGAAGGACTTACTCATTTAATATTGAGTGTCTAATATGTGCTAAATACTCTGCTGGTCTTAGGGATAATGAACATAGGAAATAAAATGCATGCCCTCCTATTAGGTGGGAGAAACATGAAAACAGAATCAGCACAAATAACTACATAATAAAAGTAAGTGCTGGAGACTTCCCTGGAGGTCCAGTATGTGGAGGGTCTGGGTTCAATCCCTGGACAGGGAACTAGATTTGCATGCCACAGCTTAGACTTGGTGCAGCCAAATAAATAAATATATATTTTAAAAAGTACTGCGAAGAGCTAATCTGCTCTGGAGATCAAAGGAAGAACTTCCTGTAAAAAGGGTATTTCAGGAACTGAAGAATGAGCAGAATGTAGCCAAGCTGGGGAGGGAAGGAGCAGACATTCAGGCTGAAGGAGGATGGTCTGGGAAGGTACAAAGTGTTCAAGGAACAGAAAAATGCAATACGGCTGGTTACTGAGAGTAAGCTGAAAGTGGCCCATATTGTGCCTTCTTTTTAAAGGATTTTGTAAATTATCACAGAATAAATGACAAGTGTTTTTTTTAATCAGGGGAGTTAGGACTTGATCAGATTTGAAGTTTTACTGTAATTTTATTTGCTCTGAGCCCCAAGTGAAGGCAGTTGTCTTCGTCATAATCAGTTTATAGCACAGCACCCATGAGGCATGCTAGGCATCTTTCCTCTTCTTAGTCATTTTAACCTTCATCTTCCTGCTTCCATTTCCCTTCTTCCATCAAAGGCTGCTACTCTAAAGTGATTAATGTAAATCTTCGACAAGATGTATATCATTCAAAGATATGGTGTGTTTATCTATTAGGTGTGCCTTACGTTTGCATAAAGTATTATGTGCTAGCTCTTGTTCTTTTTCCCATTCAACATTTTATCCACAAAGTTTGTACTTGGGGTAGTGGTTAAAAGTATTTAACCAAAAGCACTTAAAAGCATGACCTCTCAAAATTAAAATTTCTCCATTTAAACCCTGGCTACACCACTTTTTAGCTATCTGACCTTAAGCAAATTGCGTCACCTCTCCTCTCCTTGGTGCCCACAATTAGGAATACTATAATGGAACATGGGGTTGAATAAAGATGGGTGCAGATAAACATTACTTTGCCGACAAAGGTCTGTCTAGTCAAGGCTATGGTTTTTCCAGTAGTCATGTATGGATGTGAGAGTTGGACTATAAAGAAAGCTGAACGCCGAAGAATTGATGCTTTTGAACTGTGATGTTGGAGAAGACTCTTGAAAGTCCCTTGGACTGCAAGGAGATCAGCCTTGGGATTTCTTTGGAAGGAATGATGCTGAAGCTGAAACTCCAGTACTTTGGCCACCTCATGTGAAGAGTTGACTCATTGGAAAAGACTCGGATGCTGGGAGGGATTGGGGGGAGGAGAAGGGGACGACCGAGGATGGGATGGCTGGATGGCATCACTGACTCGATGGACGTGAGTCTGAGTGAACTCTGGGAGTTGTTGATGGACAGGGAGGCCTGGTGTGCTGCGATTCATGGGGTCGCAAAGAGTCGGACACGACTGAGCGACTGAACTGAACTGATACCTCCACGCCATCTGGCTTATGTAGTTCCTTGGTGATGGACAACACAGACTCTAATTCCCTGTTACACCATTTCTCCCTTATAAATCTATTTAAGAGTTACTCTGAGTAACACAAATAATATCTGGGATATGTGCTGACCCAGATCCACTAACTGCTAAATTGCATCCTCTTTAGAATGGCTATAATAGTTTATACTCTTAACTAATTGAGGCAGGGGTATGTAGGCTTGAATGGGCTTTCCTGGTGGCTCAGTGGTAATGAACTCGCTTGCCAATGGAGGGGGTGTGGCTTGGTCCCTGGGTCAGGAGGATTCCCCTGGAGAAGGAAATAGCAACCCACTCCATTGTTCTTGCCTGGGAAATCCCATGGACAGAGGATCCTGGTGGGTTGCAGTCCATGGGTCTCAAAGTGTCTTAACGACTTAGTGACTAAGTAGGCCTGCGCATCTTGGGACAGTTCAGGACTACCTTGAATATCCCAGGTCTGGCACACTCTGGGGTGGGATGAGAGGGATGAGACTTTCTTGGCCTGCTTTGAATCCTGACTTTTTGTTCTGCCCACTCCTTTTCCTTCCTGCCACAGATGTCGGTTCCCAGGGTACTCCCTAACAAATAGTCTGCATGCTAAACTTTGCTTCCTGGAGAACCTCAACCTGAGACTCTGTGCTATTTTTCAACTAAATTTTTAAACAATTTTATACATTAAATATTCAGATAATATAAATTTTACAACATGCCAATGAGAAGACCACCTAATTTTTCACACTGTTGAGATAATTATTTTTAGGAAAATACATTCTTTTCTTTCTGTTCTGCTTCCTCTCTTTTTGAAAAACTAGTTTTTCCCTGCAGCTCTATTAATGGAAGTAAAATATTGAAGGAGAGCAGATTATGCCACCCCAAATTATGCTTCTTTGGCATACAGATTATTTTGACGCAGATTATTTTGAGAAACTGCAGACACAAGTTCTGAAACCAGTAGAAGTTACCTTCTGTAAGAGTAATTTACATTAGAAATGGGGCCTATACAAGGAAGAGAGTTATTGTTCAGTCACTCAGTTGTGTCTGACTCTGAGACCCCATGGGTTGCAGCATACCAGGCTTCCCTGTCCATCACCATCTCCTGGAGTTTGCCCAAACTCATGTCCATTGCTTTGATGATGCCACCCAACCATCTCGTCCTCTATCGCCCCTTTTCCTCCTGCTCTCAGTCTTTCCCAGCAACAGGGTCATTTTCAGTGAGTTGGCTCTTTGCATCAGGTGGCCAAAGTATTGGAGCTTCAGCTTCAGCATCAGTCCTTCCAATGAATATTAGGGTTGATTTCCTTGACTGGTTTGATCTCCTTGCTGTCCAAGGGACTCTCAAGTGTCTTCTCTGGCACCACAGTTCAAAAGCATCAATTCTTTGGTGCTCAGCCTTCTTTATGGTCCAACTCTCATATCTGTATGTGACTATCCCATTGCTTTGACTGTACAGACCTTTGTCATCAAAGTGCTATCTCTGCTTTTTAATATGCTGTCTAGGTTNCTTCTCTGGCACCACAGTTCAAAAGCATCAATTCTTTGGTGCTCAGCCTTCTTTATGGTCCAACTCTCATATCTGTATGTGACTATCCCATTGCTTTGACTGTACAGACCTTTGTCATCAAAGTGCTATCTCTGCTTTTTAATATGCTGTCTAGGTTAGTCATAGCTTTACTTCCAAGGAGCAAGCGTCTTTAAATTTCATGACTGCAGTCACTGTTCTCAGTGATTTTGGAGCCCCCAAAAATAAAGTCTGTCACCATTTCCATTTTTCCCCATCTATTTTCAATGAAGTGATGGGACTGGATGCCATGATCTTAGGCAAGAATATTGGATGGGTAGCCATTCCCTTCTCCAGGGTATCTTTCTGACCCAGGAATCGAACCTGGGTCTCTTGCATTGCAGGTGGATTCTCTACTGTCTGAGCCACCAGGGAAGCCCAGAGAGCTATCACTAGAAGTAACAGTCACCTGAGGTACCTACCTTCAAGGCAGGCAACATTAATTTAACAAACATTTAATTTCCACTTTTCACCTTCCCATGAACTGCCTTCTCTCTCTTTGAAATCCAGACCTTCATCACTTTCATTAGGTCTGAACTGTACATAAGCCTCAATTGTCTGGCTGCCTTTTGAGTCACACATCTTTGAAAGGCTCCTTATATAAGAACATAATTAAAATAGTGTTTTTTTCCTGTTTATGACAGTTTAATTTTAAGTCAGCCACAGAACCTAGAAGGGTAGAATGGAGAAATTTTCCTCTCTTACAATATTAATATGCTAAAACTTGATTTTCTTTTCCTTTTTTGAATTAACACATTGATTTTCTAAAATTTAATTTTAATTGGAGGATAATTGCTATATAATCTTTATAGTTTATGATATAATCAATGAAGCAGCTGTAAGTATACATATATCCCCTCCTTATTGAATCTCCTGCCCCTCTTCATAGACCACCAAGCTGAGTTCCTTGCTATACATGAGCTTCCCACTAGCTAGCTATTTTACACATGATAATATATATATATATATATATGTTAGTGCTACTCTCAATTGCCCCACACTGTCCACAAATCTGTTCTCCACATATACATCTCTATTCCTGCTCTGAAAATAGGCTCATCAGTACCATCTTTCTAGATTCCATATATGTGCATTAATATTACAATATTTGTTTTTCTCTTTATGACTTCATTCTTTTTGATAGTCTCTGGTTCATCCACCTCACTGGAACTGACTCAGTTTTGTTCATTTTTATGGCTGAGTAGTATTCCATTGTGTGTATGTGCTGCTGCTAAGTCACTTCAGTCGTGTCTGACTCTGTGCGACCCCAGAGATGGCAGCCCACCAGGCCCCACCGTCCCTGGGATTCTTCAGGCAAGAACACTGGGGTGGGTTGCCATTTCCTCCTCCAATGCATGAAAGTGAAAGTGAAGTCACTCAGTCATGTCTGACTCTTAGTGACCCCATGGACTGCAGCCTACCAGGCTCCTCCGTCCATGGGATTTTCCAGGCAAGAGTACTGGAGTGGGTTGCCATTGCCTTCTCCAAGTATGTATGTACTACAATTTCTTTATCTGTTCATCGGCTGATGGATATCTAGGTTGCTTCCATGCCCTGGCCATTGTAAATTGTGCTGCAATGAACATTGGGGTACATGCCTTTTTAAAAAAGGAACTCATCTACACCTGTGGTGGATTCATGTTGATGTATGGCAAAACCAATACAGTATTGTTAAGTAAAATAAGATAAAGTTAAAAAAACTAAAGCACTGTCTATCTTTTTGAATTATAAAACATTATTTATTTTTGGCTGTGCTGGACCTTAGCTGCTGTGCGCTGGCTTTCTTTGGTTGTGGTGTGTGGGCTTCTCATTGTGGTGGCTTCTTGTGTTGCAGAGCAAAGGTTTTAGAGTGTGCAGACTTTAGTAGCTGTAGCAGGCGGGCTCAGTAGTTGTGACGCATAGGCTTAGTTGTCCCACTGCATGTGGAATCTTCCCAGACCAGGGATCAATGTGTACCCTGCAATGGCAAGTGGACTCTTAACTGCTGAATCACTAGGGAAGTCCTCGTGTGTCTTTTTGAACCATGGTTTTCTCAAAGTATATGCCCAGTAGTGGGCTTGCTGGGTCATAAGGTAGTTTTATTCTTAATTTCTTAAGGAATCTCCATAGTGGCTGTATCAATTTATATTCCCACCAACAGTACAAGAGGGTTCCTTTTTCTCTACATCCTCTCCAGCATTTATTGCTTGTAGATATTTTGAAGATGGCCAGTCTGACCAGTGTGAAGTGACACCTCATTGTGGTTTTGATTTGCATTTGTCTAGTAAAGAGCAGTGTTGAACATTTTTTCATGTATTTGTTGGCCATCTGTATGTGTTCTTTGGAGAAACGTTTGTTTAAGTCTTCTGCCCATTTTTTGATTGGGCTGTTTGTTTTTCTGATATTGAGCGGAGTGAATGGCTTGTATATTTTGGAAATTAATCCTTTGTCAGTTGCTTCATTTGCAATTATTTTCTCCCATTCTGGGGGTTGTCTTTTCATCTTGTTTACAGTTTCCTTAATGTGCAAAGGCTTTTATGTTTAATTAGGCCCCATTTGTTTATTTTTGTTTGTATTTCCATTACAAACAAAGAGAATCTTGCTGCAATTTATGCCAAAAAGTGTTCTGCATGGGTTTTATAGTTTCTGGCCTTGCATTTAGGTCCATTTTGAATTTATTTTTGTGTATGGTGTTAGAAAGTGCTCTAATTTCAGTCTTTTACATGGTTCAGTCCCTGGGTGGGGAAGATCCCCTTGAAGAGGGCAAAGCAACCCACTCTAGTATTCTTGCCTGGAGAATTCCATGGACAGAGGAGCCTGGCGGGCTACAGTTCAGAGTTGCAAAGAGTCAGACATGAGTGAAGTGACTGAGCACAGATAGTATGCTACTGGGATGCATAGGATATCTCCTTCTCCAAGGTTGGGAAATACAACCAACCTACCAAATACATGAAAATAAAAACAGCAACTTAGGCAAAATGAGGTGTATAGCTTAGCAAAGTCTTACCCAACCCAAACTGAGTCTTCCCAGTGCCTTTCAAACTGATGATAACCCTCTCAGTGCCTAAACTGAGCAAAATCTTCCCAAGTTCTTTGAGAATAACGTAAGTACATATTCTTGAGACCAAGTTTCAAGGATAACCTCTTCCCTCACTGAGTAAAACTTAGGATCATCAACCAATAACATGAGATCCTGGAATCAGGATGTCTGGATGCCTCGAGGAGGTGGATGGGCACAAGAGGTCTCTGCTGATTCCAAGGCTCTAGATTCTCGTAGAATTCAGGTGAAAGAGAGGAATCTGCTCTGGTCCCTTCATTGGTTGCCATAACTGTAGACTTCAAAAATATTCACAACCTAAAAGTTAAGAATTATGTTTTATTTGGTGGGAATTTTTAGGATTTCAAGCCCTGGAGACAGTATCTCAGGTGATCCTGCTTCCCATTCTTTTTATTTCCCTTTGTTAAAACTAGCTTCTTACTCTGTGCATCCATTCTTCTCCTGAATCCTTCATTCATCTTAATGATCACTATTCTGAACTATCCTGAACTCCTCCTTGAGTGGATTACCTATCTCCACTTCACTTAGTTCTTCTGAGGTTTTATCTTGTTCCTTTGTTTGGAACATGAGGAATCTGTTCCTCTGTCACCTCATTTTGCCTAAATTGCTGTTTTTATGTATTTGGTAGGTTGATTATCAGAAGGAAATGGCAACCCACTCCAGTATTCTTGCCTGGAGAATCCCAGGGACAGAGGAGCCTGGTGGGCTACCATCTATGGGGTTGCACAGAGTTTGACATGACTGAAGTGACTTAGCAGCAGCAGCAGCAGGTTAATTATATTTCCCAGCCTCGGAGAAGGAGACATTCTGTGCATCCAAGTAGCATACTACCCACTCGTAACCCAAGCTATATGCTCTCGAGGCTCCCCCTGTGAGGGCTGTGGGGGTCTTTCTGTTGTAGTGGGCTTACCATGTAGCATTCTGGCATGGTTGGTCAAGTTGATGGCCAGGCCATACCTTGTGCTGAGAATGTAGGCTGCTGATTGGTGGGACCAGGGCATGAAGCGGCTGACTGGAGCCTCAGGGGACCCCAAGTCTTATGCCCACTCGCTGCTGGACTGAGCCAGAGTAAGAAGAGTCAGGGGTGTTGCCTGCCCTCTGGTGGGTAAAGCCAGGTTCAGGGATGAGAGCCAGGTCCTGGAGTCCGGCTACAAAACCCAGGGCCCCAAGCTGGTGGGGTGGACTGGTTTCTGATACAGTTCAGTTCAGGGTCAGAGTGTCTCGAAGTTTGTTGGCTTGCTAGTGGGCAGGGCAAGGCCCAGCTAGTCTCAGGTCAGAGTCTGGTTTGCTGATGGACATGCTGGGTCTACAGGCTAGGGGATTCTGGTTTTCTTGAGTCTGGTTTCTGCCCCCTGGTGGGTGAGGCTGCTCCAGAGATCAGACCAGGCTCTCTGGAGGGCAGGGCTTGGACCCAGGGTGTTCTGGGACTGGTGTCTGCCCAGTGATGGATGCAGCTATATCCCTGGTCCCGCTGGTGTGTTGCAGGGTCATGTCCTGAGGTGGCTGTGGGCTCAGGGGTCTTACAGCAGCCTATGTCCTGGTGAGTGGGGTTTTGAACCCACTCAGCTTGTTGCTTGGCCTCAGGCATCCAAGTACTGGCCAGTTTTCCACGAATAAACTCTTAGTCGCTCAGTCTTGTCTGACTCTTTGTGACCTCATGGACTGTAGCCCACCAGGTTCCTCTGTCCATGGTGATTCTCCAGGCAAGAATACTGGAGTGGGTTGCCATTTCCTTCTCCAGGGTATCTTCCCAACCCAGGGATCGAACCCAGGTTTCCTGCATTGCAAGCGGATTCTTTACTGTCTGAGCCATCAGGGAAGCCCCGGTGTCATCAAAGATACTGGGCCGTAATTTTCTTTTATTTTAATGTCCTTGTCTGGTTTTGGTATGAGAGTGATGGTGGCTTTATAGAATGTTTCTGGGAGTGTGCCCTCCTCTTCAATTTTCTGGAATAGTTTAAACAGGATAGGTACAAGTTCTTTACATGTTTGGTAGAATCCTCCAGTGAAGCTATACAGTTCTGGACTTTTGAGGAAGTTTTAAAAATTACAGATTCTGTTTCACTTCTAGTGATCAGTCTGTTCACATGATCTCTTTCTTGTTGACTCAGTTTTGGCAGGCTGCTCCTAGAAATTTGTCCACGTCTTCTAGGCTGTCACATTTGTCAAAATGCAGCTTCGTAGTATTCTCTTACGAATTTTTAAAATTTCTTTGGTTTCAGGTGTTGCAGTTTCTCCTCTTTCTTATTTTATTTGGTTCCTCTTGCTTTCTTCTTGGTGAGCCTGGCTGCTGCTGCTGCTAAGTCGCTTCAATCGTGTCCGACTCTGTGCGACCCCATAGACAGCAGCCCATGAGGCTCCCCGGTCCCTGGGATTCTCCAGGCAAGAACACTGGAGTGAGTTGCCATTTCCTTCTCCAATGCATGAAAGTGAAAGTGAAAGTGAAGTCGCTCAGTCGTGTTCAACTCTTAGCGACCCCATGGATTGCGGCCCACCAGGCTCCTCCATCCATGGGATTTTCCAGGCAAGAGTGCTGGAGTGGGGTGCCATTGCCTTCTCCGGTGAGCCTGTCTAGAAGTTTGTTAATTTTTGTTTCTTTTCAAAAAACTAGTTTTATTTTATTGAAACTAGTCAGTTTTTATTGATCTCTTTAATTGTTTTTTAAATCTGTCTCCTCTCTTTTCTTTATTTCCTTTGTTCTGCTGATTTTGGCTTTTGTTCTTTTTAAATTCTTTTAGGTGATAGATTGGGTTGTTTATTTGAGATCTTTCTTGTATCATTATGAACTTCCCTCTTAACAATTGCTTTTGCTTTATCCCATAGATTTTGTAGTTTGGCTTTTGTTCTTTTTAAATTCTTTTAGATGATAGATTGGGTTGTTTATTTGAGATCTTTCTTGTATCATTATGAACTTCCCTCTTAACAATTGCTTTTGCTTTATCCCATAGATTTTGTAGGTTGGGTTTTCATTTTTGTTTGCCTTGATATTTTCCAAAATTTTCCTTGGTTTCTTCATTGACCTATTGGTTTTTTAGTAGCATCATGTTGTTTAGTCTCCATTTGTTTGTTAGTTTACCAATTTTCTTTCTGTGGTTAATTTCTAATTTCACATTATCATGGTCAGAAAAGATGCTTTAAATAATTTCTGTCTTAAACTTGTGAATTGTTTTGAAACCTGGTATATGGTCTCTTGAAGGTTACATGCAAACTTGATAACAACATGTATTCTGTTGTTTTGGATGTAGAGTATTATTGTAACTATCAAGTCCAAATTGCTTATTGTATCATTTAGTATCTCTGTTGCCTTATTGATTTTTCAGATGATCTGTATATTGATATCAATGAGTATTAAAGTTTCCTACTGTTGCTGTGTTATTGTCTCTTTCTCCCTCTATATCTGTTAATATCTGTTTTATATATTTATATATTTAAAAGTGAAAGTGAAGTCGCTCAGTCGTGTCCAACTCTGCGACCCTGTGGACTGTAGCCCACCAGGCTCCTCCATCCATGGGATTCTCCAGGCAAGAATACTGGAGTGGGTTGCCATTTCCTTCTCCAGGGGATCTTCCTGACCCAGGGATCGAACTCAGGTCTCCCGCATTGCAGGCAGATGCTTTAACCTCTGCGCCACCAGGGAAGCCCATTTATATATTTCAGTTCAGTTCAGTTCAGTCGCTCAGTCGTGTCCGACTCTTTGCGACCCCATGAATCGCAGCACGCCAGGCCTCCCTGTCCATCACCATCTCCCGGAGTTCACTCAGACTCACGTCCATCGAGTCTGTGATGCCATCCAGCCATCTCATCCTCGGTCGTGCCCTTCTCCTCCTGCCCCCAATCCC
>SJYX01011002.1:139546-253348 GCA_006410675.1 Oreotragus oreotragus
AAAAAAACTAAAGCACTGTCTATCTTTTTGAATTATAAAACATTATTTATTTTTGGCTGTGCTGGACCTTAGCTGCTGTGCGCTGGCTTTCTTTGGTTGTGGTGTGTGGGCTTCTCATTGTGGTGGCTTCTTGTGTTGCAGAGCAAAGGTTTTAGAGTGTGCAGACTTTAGTAGCTGTAGCAGGCGGGCTCAGTAGTTGTGACGCATAGGCTTAGTTGTCCCACTGCATGTGGAATCTTCCCAGACCAGGGATCAATGTGTACCCTGCAATGGCAAGTGGACTCTTAACTGCTGAATCACTAGGGAAGTCCTCGTGTGTCTTTTTGAACCATGGTTTTCTCAAAGTATATGCCCAGTAGTGGGCTTGCTGGGTCATAAGGTAGTTTTATTCTTAGTTTCTTAAGGAATCTCCATAGTGGCTGTATCAATTTATATTCCCACCAACAGTACAAGAGGGTTCCTTTTTCCCTACATCCTCTCCAGCATTTATTGCTTGTAGATATTTTGAAGATGGCCAGTCTGACCAGTGTGAAGTGACACCTCATTGTGGTTTTGATTTGCATTTGTCTAGTAAAGAGCAGTGTTGAACATTTTTTCATGTATTTGTTGGCCATCTGTATGTGTTCTTTGGAGAAACGTTTGTTTAAGTCTTCTGCCCATTTTTTGATTGGGCTGTTTGTTTTTCTGATATTGAGCGGAGTGAATGGCTTGTATATTTTGGAAATTAATCCTTTGTCAGTTGCTTCATTTGCAATTATTTTCTCCCATTCTGGGGGTTGTCTTTTCATCTTGTTTACAGTTTCCTTAATGTGCAAAGGCTTTTATGTTTAATTAGGCCCCATTTGTTTATTTTTGTTTGTATTTCCATTACAAACAAAGAGAATCTTGCTGCAATTTATGCCAAAAAGTGTTCTGCATGGGTTTTATAGTTTCTGGCCTTGCATTTAGGTCCATTTTGAATTTATTTTTGTGTATGGTGTTAGANTATGTTTAATTAGGCCCCATTTGTTTATTTTTGTTTGTATTTCCATTACAAACAAAGAGAATCTTGCTGCAATTTATGCCAAAAAGTGTTCTGCATGGGTTTTATAGTTTCTGGCCTTGCATTTAGGTCCATTTTGAATTTATTTTTGTGTATGGTGTTAGGAAGTGCTCTAATTTCAGTCTTTTACATGGTTCAGTCCCTGGGTGGGGAAGATCCCCTTGAGGAGGGCAAAGCAACCCACTCTAGTATTCTTGCCTGGAGAATTCCATGGACAGAGGAGCCTGGCGGGCTACAGTTCAGAGTTGCAAAGAGTCAGACATGAGTGAAGTGACTGAGCACAGATAGTATGCTACTGGGATGCATAGGATATCTCCTTCTCCAAGGTTGGGAAATACAACCAACCTACCAAATACATGAAAATAAAAACAGCAACTTAGGCAAAATGAGGTGTATAGCTTAGCAAAGTCTTACCCAACCCAAACTGAGTCTTCCCAGTGCCTTTCAAACTGATGATAACCCTCTCAGTGCCTAAACTGAGCAAAATCTTCCCAAGTTCTTTGAGAATAACGTAAGTACATATTCTTGAGACCAAGTTTCAAGGATAACCTCTTCCCTCACTGAGTAAAACTTAGGATCATCAACCAATAACATGAGATCCTGGAATCAGGATGTCTGGATGCCTCGAGGAGGTGGATGGGCACAAGAGGTCTCTGCTGATTCCAAGGCTCTAGATTCTCGTAGAATTCAGGTGAAAGAGAGGAATCTGCTCTGGTCCCTTCATTGGTTGCCATAACTGTAGACTTCAAAAATATTCACAACCTAAAAGTTAAGAATTATGTTTTATTTGGTGGGAATTTTTAGGATTTCAAGCCCTGGAGACAGTATCTCAGGTGATCCTGCTTCCCATTCTTTTTATTTCCCTTTGTTAAAACTAGCTTCTTACTCTGTGCATCCATTCTTCTCCTGAATCCTTCATTCATCTTAATGATCACTATTCTGAACTATCCTGAACTCCTCCTTGAGTGGATTACCTATCTCCACTTCACTTAGTTCTTCTGAGGTTTTATCTTGTTCCTTTGTTTGGAACATGAGGAATCTGTTCCTCTGTCACCTCATTTTGCCTAAATTGCTGTTTTTATGTATTTGGTAGGTTGATTATCAGAAGGAAATGGCAACCCACTCCAGTATTCTTGCCTGGAGAATCCCAGGGACAGAGGAGCCTGGTGGGCTACCATCTATGGGGTTGCACAGAGTTTGACATGACTGAAGTGACTTAGCAGCAGCAGCAGCAGGTTAATTATATTTCCCAGCCTCGGAGAAGGAGACATTCTGTGCATCCAAGTAGCATACTACCCACTCGTAACCCAAGCTATATGCTCTCGAGGCTCCCCCTGTGAGGGCTGTGGGGGTCTTTCTGTTGTAGTGGGCTTACCATGTAGCATTCTGGCATGGTTGGTCAAGTTGATGGCCAGGCCATACCTTGTGCTGAGAATGTAGGCTGCTGATTGGTGGGACCAGGGCATGAAGCGGCTGACTGGAGCCTCAGGGGACCCCAAGTCTTATGCCCACTCGCTGCTGGACTGAGCCAGAGTAAGAAGAGTCAGGGGTGTTGCCTGCCCTCTGGTGGGTAAAGCCAGGTTCAGGGATGAGAGCCAGGTCCTGGAGTCCGGCTACAAAACCCAGGGCCCCAAGCTGGTGGGGTGGACTGGTTTCTGATACAGTTCAGTTCAGGGTCAGAGTGTCTCGAAGTTTGTTGGCTTGCTAGTGGGCAGGGCAAGGCCCAGCTAGTCTCAGGTCAGAGTCTGGTTTGCTGATGGACATGCTGGGTCTACAGGCTAGGGGATTCTGGTTTTCTTGAGTCTGGTTTCTGCCCCCTGGTGGGTGAGGCTGCTCCAGAGATCAGACCAGGCTCTCTGGAGGGCAGGGCTTGGACCCAGGGTGTTCTGGGACTGGTGTCTGCCCAGTGATGGATGCAGCTATATCCCTGGTCCCGCTGGTGTGTTGCAGGGTCATGTCCTGAGGTGGCTGTGGGCTCAGGGGTCTTACAGCAGCCTATGTCCTGGTGAGTGGGGTTTTGAACCCACTCAGCTTGTTGCTTGGCCTCAGGCATCCAAGTACTGGCCAGTTTTCCACGAATAAACTCTTAGTCGCTCAGTCTTGTCTGACTCTTTGTGACCTCATGGACTGTAGCCCACCAGGTTCCTCTGTCCATGGTGATTCTCCAGGCAAGAATACTGGAGTGGGTTGCCATTTCCTTCTCCAGGGTATCTTCCCAACCCAGGGATCGAACCCAGGTTTCCTGCATTGCAAGCGGATTCTTTACTGTCTGAGCCATCAGGGAAGCCCCGGTGTCATCAAAGATACTGGGCCGTAATTTTCTTTTATTTTAATGTCCTTGTCTGGTTTTGGTATGAGAGTGATGGTGGCTTTATAGAATGTTTCTGGGAGTGTGCCCTCCTCTTCAATTTTCTGGAATAGTTTAAACAGGATAGGTACAAGTTCTTTACATGTTTGGTAGAATCCTCCAGTGAAGCTATACAGTTCTGGACTTTTGAGGAAGTTTTAAAAATTACAGATTCTGTTTCACTTCTAGTGATCAGTCTGTTCACATGATCTCTTTCTTGTTGACTCAGTTTTGGCAGGCTGCTCCTAGAAATTTGTCCACGTCTTCTAGGCTGTCACATTTGTCAAAATGCAGCTTCGTAGTATTCTCTTATGAATTTTTAAAATTTCTTTGGTTTCAGGTGTTGCAGTTTCTCCTCTTTCTTATTTTATTTGGTTCCTCTTGCTTTCTTCTTGGTGAGCCTGGCTGCTGCTGCTGCTAAGTCGCTTCAATCGTGTCCGACTCTGTGCGACCCCATAGACAGCAGCCCATGAGGCTCCCCGGTCCCTGGGATTCTCCAGGCAAGAACACTGGAGTGAGTTGCCATTTCCTTCTCCAATGCATGAAAGTGAAAGTGAAAGTGAAGTCGCTCAGTCGTGTTCAACTCTTAGCGACCCCATGGATTGCGGCCCACCAGGCTCCTCCATCCATGGGATTTTCCAGGCAAGAGTGCTGGAGTGGGGTGCCATTGCCTTCTCCGGTGAGCCTGTCTAGAAGTTTGTTAATTTTTGTTTCTTTTCAAAAAACTAGTTTTATTTTATTGAAACTAGTCAGTTTTTATTGATCTCTTTAATTGTTTTTTAAATCTGTCTCCTCTCTTTTCTTTATTTCCTTTGTTCTGCTGATTTTGGCTTTTGTTCTTTTTAAATTCTTTTAGGTGATAGATTGGGTTGTTTATTTGAGATCTTTCTTGTATCATTATGAACTTCCCTCTTAACAATTGCTTTTGCTTTATCCCATAGATTTTGTAGTTTGGCTTTTGTTCTTTTTAAATTCTTTTAGATGATAGATTGGGTTGTTTATTTGAGATCTTTCTTGTATCATTATGAACTTCCCTCTTAACAATTGCTTTTGCTTTATCCCATAGATTTTGTAGGTTGGGTTTTCATTTTTGTTTGCCTTGATATTTTCCAAAATTTTCCTTGGTTTCTTCATTGACCTATTGGTTTTTTAGTAGCATCATGTTGTTTAGTCTCCATTTGTTTGTTAGTTTACCAATTTTCTTTCTGTGGTTAATTTCTAATTTCACATTATCATGGTCAGAAAAGATGCTTTAAATAATTTCTGTCTTAAACTTGTGAATTGTTTTGAAACCTGGTATATGGTCTCTTGAAGGTTACATGCAAACTTGATAACAACATGTATTCTGTTGTTTTGGATGTAGAGTATTATTGTAACTATCAAGTCCAAATTGCTTATTGTATCATTTAGTATCTCTGTTGCCTTATTGATTTTTCAGATGATCTGTATATTGATATCAATGAGTATTAAAGTTTCCTACTGTTGCTGTGTTATTGTCTCTTTCTCCCTCTATATCTGTTAATATCTGTTTTATATATTTATATATTTAAAAGTGAAAGTGAAGTCGCTCAGTCGTGTCCAACTCTGCGACCCTGTGGACTGTAGCCCACCAGGCTCCTCCATCCATGGGATTCTCCAGGCAAGAATACTGGAGTGGGTTGCCATTTCCTTCTCCAGGGGATCTTCCTGACCCAGGGATCGAACTCAGGTCTCCCGCATTGCAGGCAGATGCTTTAACCTCTGCGCCACCANCCTCATAATCCTATCTTCTGCCTCTGTTATTCTACTGTTGGTTCCTTCCAGAGTGTTTTTTATCTCATTTATTGTGTTATTCATTATATATTGACTCTTTTTTATTTCTTCTAGGTCCTTGTTAAACATTTCTTGCATCTTTTCGATTTTTGTCTCCAGGCTATTTATCTGTAACTCAATTTTGTTTTCAAGATTTTGGATCATTTTCACTATCATTATTCAGAATTCTTTATCAGGTAGATTCCCTATCTCTTCCTCTTTGGTTTGGTTTGGTGGGTATTTTCCTGTTCCTTTACCTGCAGGATATTTCTCTGCCTTTTCATCTTGTTCATATTGCTGTGTTTGGGGTGGCCTTTCTGTATTCTGGCATTTTGTGGTTCCTCTCTATTGTGGAGGTTCCTTGCTGTGGGTGGGGTTGGACGTGTGGCTTTTCAAGGTTTCCTGGTTACAGAGGCTTGTGTTGGTGTTCTGGTGGGTGAAGCTGGATTTCTTCTCTCTTGAGTGCAATGAAGTGTCCAGTAATGAGTTTTTAGATGTCAATGGGTTTGGTGTGACTTTGGGCAGCCTGTATATTGAAGCTCAGGGCTATGTTCCTGTGTTGCTGGAGAATTTGCATGGTATGTCTTTCTCTGAAACTTGTTGGCCCTTGGATGGTGTTTGGTTTCAGCGTAGGTATGGAGGTGTTTGATGAGCTCCTATCGATTAATGTTCCCTTGAGTCAGGAGTTCTCTGGTGTTCTCAGGATTTGGACATAAGCCTCCTGCCTCTGGTTTTCAGTCGTATTCTTACAGTAGCCTCAAGACTTCTCCATCTATACAGCACCATTGATAAAACATCTAGGTTAATGATGTAAAGTTTCTCCACAGTGAGGGACACCTGGAGAGGTATGCAGAGTTACATGGAGAAGAGAAGAGGTGACCAGGAGGAGAAGAGGAGAGAGCAAGCTAGCCAGCAACCACTTCCCTATGTGCTCTCCACAGTCTGGACCCCTCAGAGATGTTTACAGAGTTACACAAAGAAGAGAGGAGGGAGGAAGGAGAGAGAGGTGGCCAGGAGGATAAAAGGGGGAATGAAAAAGGAGAGAGACAGATCCAGCCAGTAATCAGTTCCCTAAGTATTCTCCACAGCCTGGAACACACAGAGAGATTCACAGGGTTGGGTAGAGAAGAGAAGGGGGAGGGAGGAGATAGAGGCGACCTGGTGCAGAAAAAGGAGAATTCAAAGGGGGAGAGAGCAATCCAGCCAGTAATCTCACTCCCAAGTAAAAATGGGTACTGGAGATTGGGTTCTTAAAGGTACAAAATTGATAACAAATACCAAAAAGCAAAGATTAAAAATCTAGAGTAAAGGTTAGATTCTCAAAAATACAATATTAAAGAAAAAAACAAAGTCACAAAAAATATAAAATATATACATATAGGAAATTTGCTTTAAAAATAAGGTCTTTTTTTGCAGAATAATAGTAGGTTATAAAAATGAAAATTAAAGGAGTAATAGAGGACTTAAAGTTAAAAAAATTAAAAAAATGATAATAGTAAAAATATATCTAGGACTTTCTCTGGTGTTATTGTGGACAGTGTGGGGTCAGGTCATTTTCAGATAGTTCCTTGATCCGGCTTACACTTCTCAAGATCTATAGGCTCATTCCCATGTAGTTGGTGCTAACTGCAGGGTTTTAATCTATTGCAACTGTCACTTCCAAAGTGTTTCCTTCTTTATTTTAGCGTCTGTTTGCTGGCCTCTTCAGTGTCTAATTTCCACCCTGACATAAGGGGCGGTGGTGGTTACTTTTTTTAGGCTCACTTGTTCAGTCGTGCTGTGGGGAGGGAGGAACACTGCAAACAAATATCACTGGTGTCTGTGAGGAGTGCTCTCAGTGTCTCGGCCACATTGGATTTGCCCCCGCTCATGGCTTGTGTGCTTTCCCAGTCTACACTGCGCAGGCTCTAGGTTGCTCTGCCAGGAACTGTCTGGGTTGAGTGCACTTCCCATGTCAAAGCTGTTCAGGATCTCGGCTACTCCACAAAGGCACAGACCTGATTGGGCCTGGGCCTGGGCCTGCATTTTGTGCCCTTACCCAGTCCGAGCAGCTCAGGTGACCAGGTGCTTGGCAAGCTGTGGCTTATTGCCTCCCCTATCCCAGCCGCTTGGTTTTCTGGGTGTACAACAGGCGCGCCCTCTCAGGTGTGCTGTGTGTCTTCTCTGGGGAGCTGATCTCTGGCTGAGAGCCTCCCGGCAGATGTTGACCGTCCAGAATCCCAAGGAGTCTGGGTTAGCAAAGAAGCCTGTTTGCAGTTCGGTAGATGATGCCTCTCTGGGGCTGCAATTGTCCTCTTCCGGCTCTGGCTGCCCTGCCTGCCTGTCTCTGGAGGGGGATGGGCCAGTCCGCAGCTGGCTAGCTCTCCTTAGTCCTTTGTTCCCTGGTGGCTTAGAGGGTAAAGCAGCTGCCTGCAATGCAGGAAACCTGGGTTCAATCCCTGGGTCAGGAAGATCCCCTGAGAAGGAAATAGCAAATACTCCAGTACTCTTGCCTGGAAAATCCCACTGATGGAGGAGCCTGGTAGGCTACAGTCCACAGGGTCGAAAAGAGTAGGACACGACTGAGCAAATTCAGTTTCTTTCTTGTTCTGTGAGTGGGCCTAGCAGTGTTTTAGGTTAGGGCTTTTCGCGGGATAGATATCCCACAGTCTGGCTTGCTATCTCGAGTTAATTCCCTAAGATTGCCCTTGGGGCATTCAGGCCTGGTCCTTACTCTAAGCAATGCAGCCTGCGCCTCCATGCCCAGTCCCCCCTTGGTAGTGGCAGATGCAAACCTCTGTGCTGCTTCTCCGCTGGGAGTTGCCTTAGGCACGTAATCTGTGGGCTTTAATTATTTATTTATTTTCCTCCGAGTTATGTTGCCCTCTGAGGTTCCAAGGCTCACCACAGATTTGCCAGTGAGAGTGTTTCCTGGTGTTTGGAAACTTCTCTTAAGACTCCCTTCCTGGGGTGGATCTCTGACCCTCCCTCTTTTGTCTCTCTTTTTATCTTTTATATATTTTTCTTACCTCCTTTCAAAGACAATGGGCTGCCTTTCTGGGTGCCTGATGTCCTCTGCCAGCATTCAGAAGTTGTTTTGTGGAATTTGCTCAGCGTTCAAATGTTCTTTTGATGAATTTGTGGGGGAGAAAGTGGTCTCCCCACCCTATTCCTCTGTCATCTTAGGACCACCCCCTAGTTGTTGTTGTTGTTTTCTTTTACTCAGAAGATAAAAATAAGGTGTGAAATTATTTGTGTTCAGGCAATAACATACACATTATTCTGTATCTTCCCAGCAAAATATGCTCTTAATGAAGAGTGACTATTTCAGTGTTGTAACCTTCAGATTTCACAGTAAACTAAATGCAATGAAATCGAGAATTTGTTACCATTGCTAAATTCCATGTGTTAATCCCCCTCAGCTAGTCTTCCAGGTGAAAGAGGAAAATTTGGTCTTTTTTCCAGCAAGGAGATAGAAGGTAAATGCCACAGAAAAGACAATGAATTCTCTAAGACCTCCAAGGTCTTATAAAAATGTCATTTCATGTGTAAAAAAACATAATGTACCTGTGTTGAGAAGGATCTGTGGTTATTTTAATCATGCAGCTGCTTTGCCTTTTATTCCTTAGGAAGCTTTATCGATAAATTTTATGGCCTCAAAGATGCTCTGTTCAGATTCATGTTTACCTTAATTTTATTATAACTTTATTTTGTGCCAGGCTTGCTAGTTATTCTTCTGGAGCTGTTTTTCCCAAGTGTTAATATATCCAATGATGTGTACTCCTTTACAATTATATTTTCCATTATTGAATAAATCGGGAAATGTGTTTAAATTTAAGTAGATTTCTGCAACAGTAGTTTAAAATGTCAATTTGTATTCTGGCTTTCCCAGAGGAAAGTGTAGTATAAAGTATTTTCCAGCTTTAGAGAATTGCTCATTTAAGACCAGGTAAGGGAACAGGTATGCCCTAGAGTACACATTGGTAAACCCATTCTAGGCAGGTTGCTAGGTGAGCTAAAAACTAGAGTGTGATAAACACCATTTAGAAGTGGTTCAAAGGAGGGAGTGATCATTCAAGGCTCGAGGGAATTAGGGGGCTGCATGAAGGAAGTCTTGAGCTGGGCCATGAATAATGAGGGGAAATTTGACAGGCAGGCTTTGTAGGTGGGAGCTTTACAGGTGAAGGAAGAGGCGGGAACAAAACACATAGAGATGGGAAAGCACAAACTCTGTTCAAGGAGTGGCAAGTGTCTCTTGCTGCCTCCACAAGGGGATCTTAAATTCAAGTAAACATTCCACAGATGGCTACGTATAGTACCTGTTTCTAGTTTACTGATGAGAATGTAGGACAGGGCTGTATGAGGCTTTCTGTTTTATAGTCATAGTTGTAGCGACATTCCATATAGCAGTCTACACAGTCATTAATACAGCTGTCCTGTATTTGCTTTCCTCTCCTCTGCCAAGTGATGGCTGAGGTATAAGAGCAGGAGACTGGTAGCGGGTATATAAAGGAGTCCCCCCAAGGCTTAGAAGGTCTCTTTCTCACTGGAGCCACCAGCTCTTGTTACAACTCCATAGGCAAGACTTACAATGTCCCCGCGTGGGATGTACTCAAAGAGTCACCATACTTATGTTTAAAGCGTGGTTTATCTTTGAGCATTTAGAGTTGTTCCTTATCCAGATGCAATTTACCAGTCAGGTCATTTTAACCATGAGCAATTTTACTTGTGTAACATAGTTGACATAATATTCTTTGATTTCCAAGGGAACAGAGCTTAACCAAAGGTCAAACTCTTACTCTGAAGCTGTGCTGTTTCCACACAGCCCTTAAATATTAAGTTAGTCAGGAGACTAGGCAAATGATCTTGGATTCCACCTAGAGTTTGGATTCAAGTAACTTCTATATTGACATATATTTATTCATAATAAACTCTTATGATCCTTTGTATTTTTGTGGTGTTCATTGTAACTCTTTTTCATTTCTAATCTTATTGATGTGAGTGCTTTTTCTTTTTTCCTTGGTGAATCTGTGTCTGGCTAAAGGTTTGTCAATTTTATCTTTTCGAAGAATTAGCTCTTAGTTTCATTTTTTCTATTTTTTTCAACCCTAGTTCATTGATTTCTGCTCTGATTTTTATGATTTCTTTCCTTCTACTAATTTTGGGTTTTGGTTGTTCTTTCTCTAGCTCCTTTAGGTGTTAGGTTAATCTGGGACTTTTCCTGTTTCCTGATGTAAGGTTTTATTGCTATAAACTTCCCCTTTACAGCTGCTTTTACTGCGTCCCATAGGTTTTGAATTACTCTGTTTTAATTTTCATTTGTCTCCAGGTATTTTTTTTATTCCCTCTTTGATTTCTTCAGTGAGCCATTGGTTGTTTAGTAGCATGTTTGTGTGTTTACAGTCTTTTTTTCCCCTTGTAGTTGATTTCTAATCTCATAGTGTTGTGGTCAGAAAAGATTCTTGATATGATTTCAATTTTCTTAAATTTACCAAGGCTTGTTTTGTGGTCTAGCATTTGATCAACTTGGAGAATGTTCCATGACACTTGAAAAGAATATATATTACTGTTCCTTTTGGATGAAATGCTTTGTAAGTATCAATTAAGTTAATCTGGTCTAGTGTATCCTTTAAGGTCTGTTTCCTTTATTGATTTTCTGTCTGGATGATCTATTGATGAAAGTGGGGCGTTAAACTCTCCTTTTATTATTGTGTTACTGTTTATTTCTCCCTTTATGGCTGTTCAGTTCATTCAGTGGCTCAGTCGTGTCTGACTCTTTGAGACCCCATGAATTGCAGCACGCCAGGCCTCTCTGTCCATCACCAACTCCCGGAGTTCACTCAAACTCACGTCCATCGTGTCGGTGATGCCATCCAGCCATCTCATCTTCTGTCATCCCCTTCTCCTCCTGGCCCCAATCCCCCCCAACATCAGAGTCTTTTCAAATGAATCAACTCTTCGCATGAGGTGGCCAAAGTATTGGACTTTCAGCTTTAGCATCATTCCTTCCAAAGAACACCCAGGGCTGATCTCCTTTAGAATGGACTGGTTGGATCTCCTTGCAGTCCAAGGGACTCTCAAGAGTCTTCTTCAACACCACAGTTCAAAAGCATCAATTCTTTGGCGCTCAACTTTCTTCACAGTCCAACTCTCACATCCATACATGACCACTGGAAAAACCATAGCCTTGACTAGATGGACCTTTGCTGGCAAAGTAATGTCTCTGCTTTTGAATATGCTGTCTAGGTTGGTCAGAACTTTCCTTCCAAGGAGAAGTGTCTTTTAATTTCATGGCTGCAGTCACCATCTGCAGTGATTTTGGAGCCCCCCAAAATAAAGTCTGACCCTGTTTCCACTGTTTCCCCATCTATTTCTATGGCTGTTAGTATTTGTCTTATGTACTGAGGTGCGGCTATATTAGGTGCATATATGTTTATACTTATTACATCGTTTTGGATTGGTACCTTGATCATTATGTAGTGTCCTTTTTAAGAGTATTTTTTTTTAACCATCCGTTTTGTCTTAAGTAGTGTTACTCCAGCTTTCCTTTGATTTCCATTTGCATGGAATACTTTTTCTCATCCCCTCCCTTTCTATCTGTATGTGTCCCTAGATCTGATGTGGATCTCTTATAGTATGGGTCTTGTTTTTGTATCATAGTCTGTGTCTTTTGGTTGGAGCATTTAATATGTTTACATTTAACACTTATTGATATGTATGTTCTTATTGCCATTTTGTTAATTGTTTTGGATTTGTTTTTGTAGGTCTTTTTTCTTCCCTTCCTCTTTTGTTCTCTTTTCTCGTGATGACTAAATTTACTCTTGTGTTTTCTGTGTGTGTGTATCTATCATAGATTTTTGGTTTGCAGTTACCATGAGGTTTTGATATAGCAGTCTATATCTATAAACAAGGTTGTTTTAAGTTGCTGTTTTCTTAAATTTCATTTTCAATATCCTACATTTGTACTCTCCTCATGACTGGTTTTGATAACATATTTATGTGTGAATGATTTTCTACCATTAATGAATGTTGGCCTTTACCAGTCAGATTTTCCATTTGTAATTTTCTTCCTTCTAGTTGTGACCTTTCCACCTAGAGAAGTTTCTTTAGCATTTGTTGCAAAGTTGGTTTTATCTGCTGCTACTGCTGCTAAGTCGCTTCAGTCATGTCCGACTCTGTGCAACCCCATAGATGGCAGCCCACCAGGCTCCCCCATCCCTGGGATTCTCCAGGCAAGAACACTGGAGTGGGTTGTCATTGCCTTCTGGTGGTGCTGAATTCTATTAGTTTTTCCTTGTTTGTAAAGCTTTTGATTTCTCCATCAAATCTGAACAAGAGTCTTCTTGGTTTAGGTTCTTCCCTTTCATCACTGTAAATATATCCTGCCATTCCCTTTTGACCTTCTGTGGAGTTCTGCTGAAAAAAATTTGTTGCCATTCCCTTGTTGCTTTTAGTATTGTCACTTTAATTTTTGTCAATTTGATTACTATAAGTCTATGTGTGTCCCCACCTTGTGTTTATCTTTTCTGGGAGGAGTCTTTGCTTCCTTGGCTTGGGCGACTGTTTCCTTCCCCATGTTAGGAAAGTTTCAGCTATTATTTCTTCCATTATTTCTCAGGTCTTTTCTCTCTTCTCCTTATGGTACCCCTATATTGCTAATGTTAGAGCATTTACTATTGTCCCTGAAGTCTCTTAAGACTGTCCTCATTTCTTTTCATTCTTTTCAAAAATTCTGTTCCACAGTAGTCATTTATAACATTCTGTCTTCCAGCTCACATATACATTCTCCTGCCTTATTTATTCTGGTGTTTATTCATTCTAGTGTACTTTTAATTTTACTTATATTGTTCATCTCTGTTCTTTAGTTCTTCACTAAACATTTATTGTATATTCTTGTTCTGTGCCCTGTGGTTTTTTGTTGTTTTTTTTTTTTGAGATCTTGGATCATCTTTACTATCATTTCTCTGAATTCTGTTTCAGGAAGATGTCTACCTCCACTTCACTTAGCTGTTCTCCTGGGGTTTTAGCTTGTTCCTTCATCTGGGATATATTCCTCTGCCATCTTTGTCTTTGTTTTCATGGTTTCCATTCTGCAGGATGCAGGGTTGTAGCTCTTCTTGCTTTTGCTAATCTGCCCCCTTGTGGATGAGGCTGCTCTCAGGGGCTTGTGCTGGCTTCCTGGGGAGAGGACTGGTTTGTGTCCACTGCTGGGTGAAGCTGGATCTTTTTCCTCCTTTGGGCAGGGCCATGTCAGGTGTTGTGTTTAGTGATCAGCTGTGGGCTTAGTAAAACTTTAGGCAGCCTGCCAGCTGATGGGTGGACTGTGTTCCCACCTCCTTGGTTGTTTGGCCTGAAATGTTTCAGCACTGGAGCCTATAGGCTGTTGGGTGGGACCAGGTCTTGGTGAGAAAATGGTGGCCTCCAGGAGAGCTCATGCCAGTAAGTACCCTCCAGAACTATTGCTACCAGTGTCTTTGTCCCAGCAGTGAGTCACAGCCACCTGCTGTTGGTTCTGTAGGAGACCCTCCAAAACAAGCAGGTAGGACTGACTCAGGGTCTTATGAGGTCACTACTTTTCCTCTTGGGTTCTCAAGACCTTGTGTGTGCTTATATGACCTTGTATGTGCCGTCCAAGAGTGGAATTTCTGTTTTTCCCAGTCCTATGGAAGTCTTGTGATCAAACCCAGTTGCCTTCAAAGCCAGATGCTCTGGGGGCACTTCCTCCCAATGCTAGACCCCTGGGCTAGGGAGCCTGATGCAGGGCTCAAAACTGTCACTGCTGTGGGAGAATCTCTGAAATATAATCATTTTCCTGTTTGTGGGTTGCCCACCTGGTGTGTATAGGATTTGATTTTATCACAATTTCACCTCTCGGAGCTGGAACCTTCTGTGGAAGAATCTCTGCCTCATGGGCTCCCTGTTCTCAGGGTCCTACACAACCTGCCTGACTAGCTTCCCTCCCAGTCTTGACTTCTTATCAGTCTCCCATTATGACAAGGGGCTTGTCTGACAAACTGACTTCTAATGTGTGAATGGTAGAGGGAGAGCTGTTTTTCCCTTCTAGGCAACAGGCTTAAGCTCTCCCTCTTCTCACAAACAAACACCCCCACGATTGTCATGCATGCTTTGATGCATCCAAAATATGGCTCTAAGAGTCCAGGAAAGCCAGCAGGATATTTTTGCACTGGGTTCTTGTTTCTTTAAAAAAAAAAAAGAAGTAAGGTGCTGTTTCCTCTGGTTCTATATTTCAGCCCAGATCAAATAATCACACACATTGCTATTGTGTTTAAGCTACTGTGCTAAGTTCTCCTCACAAGGAGAAGAACTCAAGAGTATGCAGTCTGATTGAGGATGTTTTTCTGTGGTATTTGATAACAGAAGGATACCATCACAAATCCAAGAAAATAAATTTATTAAACTTTGAAGGAAAAAAATCCACAGACATAAAGAAAGTTAAATATAAACTGCAGGACACAACTAGTCATACTAGTGAATAATGGCTTGTGTGGCCAGCAAAGTACCAAAATGACATTCGGAGACCGATTGAGGTATTTAGCTATTTTTGGCTATAGAAATGTTGTCAGCCTACTGTGAAATGGTAAGATAGTTTCCCCAAACACACAGTTTTAAGTTGAATTAGGTTCTACATAGATGAAATTGTCTATGAAACTAAATTATGTAGCTCTTAGAGAAAACCATAGCAGCAAGATAGCAGAAAACCTATTGAACATTTATTACAAGTAACATATTGAACTTTAAACACCCAATTCTAGTTTTTCTGCAAGAAAGAAGGAATTTAAAATTACCAACCATTAAGCTTATTTTCTAAAAAGGTCTGAGCTAAATGGCAAATATGCTTTTTAAGTAACTTTTAAAAAATACTTAAAGTGAGAAGCATTCATGAGTGAGATGAGTCTTCTCTTCTTGACAAACCTTTTGCGGAGCAATCCCAATGCTCCTGTGAATGATGTTTAATTTATTAAGGGATTGAGCAATAACTTATAAATTACTCCGACCTTTTTTTCTTCTAACTACCAGCTTTAAGGCCAGTTCACTCAGAGAGGAGGTAAAAAATGATGAAACTGATTTTACTGCTTTAAATAAATCCTATAAAAGATGTGGTGAGGAAGAAAATTTCTGCTATGGGTTTAAATACAGTTTTGAGTTATCTTTAGGGATTTAAAATATTGGGTTTTTTTTTTTGCTTGTTTTTCATTATCACTAACAATGAGCATGTGTCTGGCTATCAGGTATGAAAGAAAAACCTACTTCTTGAACTTTTATTCCATAATCTGGTTAACTTCACTTTGACCAGCTTCAACTTACAAAATGCTTCTTGTTCCTATTCCTTCCTTAGATAAATATGAAATATGAGACATTGCGTTGGAGGTTCTAAGGCTTGACTCTTATGATATGCATGCACTAAGACACTTTTTTCCAGGGTACTCCAGTATTAAGCATCCTGGTCAATAGAAACGAGCTGTAATTTCTACTTCTCTTAGTATGTAGCCCTCTGACATGAACCAAAACTTGGGTAAGAAAAGGTGTTTCTTTGCTGTTGTTGTTCTGTGGGTTTTTTTTTTTTTTGGTTCATGGTAAGTTGATTTGTGCAAACATTTAAAAGTTTTCTAAATTAAATATTTGTTTACAAATTCAGATAAGATGAGTACTTTCCAATAATGCAGCTAACTACAATCATTTCAGAATCACTTAAAGAGTTTTAGGAGGTATAAAAAGGGCCTTGTAAAAAACTAATTTTTCTTCAGGTGCATTGACCAAAGCATTAAACCAGCTTTAGACTGCAGTTATTACATTCTTTAGATGGGTTGGCATGAACTACAGTACACCATGTACAGTGTAATAGAAAATAGCCATGCTTAAAGTGTAAATTATTAAAAATATCTTTATCCATTTTATGCCAAAATAAATGTTTTACGTATCCAAACTATTTCTTGTCTTCTTACCTATACTTTTAGTTCCCAATTATTAAAAAAAAATTAGCCTGTGCTATGATTTGCATTCAATCTTCCTGAACTGCAAAAGCCACCTGATTTTTCGCTTTTTCAAAAAGCATGATTAACTATACATTAAAAAACATAGCCATTCAATGCTTAGTAGCACAAAATTAACACCCACAATAACAAGACAATTACTGCCACTAAACAGTCTTTGAGATAGTTCTTTAAAATATTTACAATTCACAACAGGAATATTTATCTGATTAAGGATTCTTCTTTTTTTAATATTATGTTTCAACATTTCAGGAAAAGGCATTTAGAATTCATATTCACCACCCTCAACTCATTCCCCTCCCCCCCAAAACTTTAAACATTGTTTTGGTTTAAGCATTCATGCCCCAGCCAACCCTGTGCCATTCAATGGGTAGCTCATGGGAAATCAAAGAAAAGCTACGGCATGATTTTGTTCAGTTGGTCTGTGCTCACATAGCCACATGATGAGAGAAACTCTTTGTCAGGGAAGGACAGGGCAGTCGCATTGAGTACGAGGCCCTGTGGAGACTGTACTATATGAATGGAGGTATAATCTGGGACAGGTATCTCAGAACCTGGAACATGTTCTGCTGTCCCTGACCTCCGGGCTGTAGTGGTAAGGCTTTCTGTGGTGATGTAAATGTCTTCCTGGTTAAAGCTTGGCTCTACATGTGATTCAGCCTCGACATCAGGGGCCAGGGCAATGTACTTTTTGGCATCTACCTCGCAGAAGTAAGCGTTGTCCATGATGAAGTTTGCTTGGCAGGGTGTGACCACTTGTGGGTGCGTGTCACACTGGGGGTTCCCAGTCTTATTCTTTTGGCCTGGGGAAAGGACCACATTCCCTGCTGGTGTAATGTCGCTTACCTGGGCATAAAAATCAATGTTTGCCAATGGACTTGGATTGCTGAGCTGTGTATGGACTGCTTGATGAGTTGACTCAGTTCCACCAATAGGAAGTGGTCTTGGTTTGTTTTCCTCTACTAGGATAACACTGGGCTGCTGGCTAGCAGGGGCATCATTAGAAGGTGAGTTATTTTGATTCTTCTGATCAAGGCACAAGATATCTGCTTCCCCTTTTAACCTTTGTGGCTGAGCAACCTCTGAGGTACCCTCGCACATGTCACTGACATGGAAATCAGTCTCCAGAATGTCAGGTTCATAACAGCTGGTACGCCCAGAGTCATCATCCTTTGCCCCAAAGATATTGAGTGATTTTTCATGGTCACTGCTCAGAAGTCTGTCTGTGTCTGACTCTTCAGTCTTTTCATCAGGGTCATCAATATCTAGTTCAATAAATTCAACCCAAGAGTCATCATTGTAGAATTCGTGTTTATAGTTGTCATGAATGGCTAAGATTGTATTCACCTCTTCTAATTTTCCTTCCTATAAAACAGAAAAAGAAGATCTCTGAAAATAAACTCACAACAATTGATTTAACAAATAATAGAGTCTAATCAGTAACAAAATCATATAACAAACCATATAACAACTACATTAGTGAAGAACCTTTCTTTTTAAAAATTATTTTCCATTATGGTTCATCAGAGGATACTGAACATAGTTCTCTGTGCTATACAGAAGGACCTTGTTTATCTACTCCATATGTAATAGCTTATATCTGCTAACCCCAGCATCACACCATCCCTCCTCCAACCCTCTCCCCCTTGGCAATCATGAGTCTGTTCTCTATGTCTGTGAGTCTGTTTTTGTTTTGTACATAGATTCATTAGTTTCATATTTTAGATTCCACATATAAGTGGTATCATATGGTATGTCTTTCTCTTTATGATTTACTTCACTTAGTATGATCTCTAGTTGCATCCTTGTTGCTACAAATAGCATTATTTCATTCTTTTTTAAATGGCTGAGTAGTATTCCATTGTATATATGTACCACATCTTTATTCATTCATCTGTTGATGGACATTTAGGTTGTTTCCCAGTCTTGGCTATTGTGAATAGTGATTCTATGAACACAGGGGTGCATGCATCTTCTTGGATTAGAGTTTTGTCTGGATATATGTCTAGAAGTGGGACTGTTGGATCACTGTTGTTGTGATTCAGTCGCCAGTCGTGTCTGACTCTTTGTGACCCCATAGACCACAGCACACCAGGCCTCCCTGTCCCTCCCCATCTTCCAAAGTTTGCCCAAGTTAACGTCCACTGCCTCAGTGATGCCATTCAGCCATCTTATTCTCTGCTGCCCTCTTGTCCTTCTGCCCTCAATCTTTCCCAGCATCAGGGACTTTTTTGATGAGTTGGCTGTTGTCATCATATGAACAAAATACTGCTGCTTCAGCATCAGTCCTTCCAATCAGTATGCAGGATTGATCTCCCTTAAGATTGACTGGTTTGATCTCCCTGCTGTACAGGGGACTTTCAGGAGCCTTCTCCATCACCACAGTTTGAAGGCATCAATTATTTGGTGCTTGCCTTCTTTACAGTCCATCTCTGTACTGTACTTCCCAGCTACCACTGGGAAGACCGTAGCTTTAATTATACAGACCTCTGTCGGCAGAGTAATGTCTCCACTTTTCATCACACTGTCTAGTTTTGTCATAGCTTTCCTGCCAACAAAAAGCTTGAATCATATGGTAATTCTTTAGTTTTCTGAGAAGTCTCCATACTATAAATATTTTCCATAGTGGCTGTACCAACTTACATTCCAACAGCGTAGGAGGGTTCCCTTTTGTTCACATCCTCTCCAGCATCTGTTATTTGTAGTTTTTAATGATGGCCATTCTGACTGGTGTGAGGTGGTACCTCGTTGTAGTTTTGATTTGTTCTTCTCTAATAATTAGCAATGTTTAACATCTTTTCATGTGCCTATTGGCCATTTGTATTTCTTCTTTGAAGAAATGTCTGTTTAGGTCTTCTGCCCAGTTTTCGATTCGGTTTTTGTTGTTGTTGTTGTATGAGCTGTTTTCATATTTTGGAAATGAAGCCCTTGTTGGTCTCATTATTTGCAAATACTTTCTCCCATTATGTAGGTTCTTTTCCTTTATGGTTTCTTTTGCTGTGCAAAAGCATGTAAGTTTGATTAAGTCCCATTTGTTTATTTTTGCTTTCATTTCTATTGCCTTGGGAAACTGACCTAAGAATACAATGATATGATTTATGTCAGAGAATGTTTTGCCTATGATCTCTTCTGGCAGCTTGATGGTATGTATGTGTTAGTTGCTCAGTCGTGTCCAACTCTTTGTGACCTCATGGACTATAGCCTAGGAGGCTCCTCTGTCTGTGGGGATTCTTCAGGCAAGAATACTGGAATGGGTTGCCATGCCCTTCTCCAGGGGATCCTTCCAACCCAGGGATGGAATCCAGGTCTCCTATATTACAAGCAGATTTTTTACTGTCTGAGCTACCAGGGAAGCCCTGATGGTAAAATGCCTTATATTTAAGTCATCTGCATGTAACAGTTGGCCTCTTCCCTTCCAACTGGGATAAATTTTCTTTTTCTTGTCTGATTTCTGTGGCTAGGACTTCCAATACTATGTTAAATAGAAGAAGTGAGAGTGGGCATCCTGGTCCTGTTCTAGATTTTAGCATGAAGGCTTTCAGCTTTTCACCATTGTCTTTTGTTTGTGTATCACATTGACTTCTGTGTGTTGAACATCCTTGTGAACTGGGAATGACTCTTGGTTGTAGTATATGATCTATTTTTGTTATTGATTTTGGATTTGGTCTGCTAATATTTTGCTGAGAATTTTTGCATCTATATTCCTCAAAGATATTGGTCTGTAATTTTCTTCTTTGGTGGTATCTTTGTCTGGTTTTGGTATCAGGGTGGTTTCACAGAATGTCTTTGGAACGCCTCTTCAATTTTTTGGAAGCATTTGAGAAGGATCAGTGTTATTTCTTTGTATGTTTGGTAGAATTTGCCTGTGAAGCCATCTGGCCTTGGACTTTTCTTTATACCAAGTTTTAAAATTACATATTTCTAATTATTTATTTCTTGATTCAATTTTGGTGGGCTGTGATTCAAATCTGGTGGGTATGTTTCAGAAAACTTGTCCATTTCTTCTAGGTTGTCAAATTTGTTGGCATATAATTGGTTATAGCATTCCCTATGGTCTTTGTTGTTATTGTGGTATCAGTTTTATGTCCCCTTTCTCATTTCTTGTTTGTTTGGGTTCTCTCTCGTCTTCTTGGTGAGCCTGGCCAGAGGTTTATCAATCTTGTTTACCTTTTCAAAGAATGAACTTTTGATTTTATTGATTTTTTTCTTTTTTAACCACTGTTTTATTTATTTCCTCTTTGATCTTGATTATTTCCTTCCTTTTGCTGATTTTATGTTTTGTTTGTTTTCTACTTCAAGTGGTAGATTAGGTTTTCTTCTTGTTTTGATGAGGAAGGCCTGTATAGCTATGAATTTCCCTCTAAGAACTGCTTTTGCTACATCTCAAAGATTTTGTATGGTTGTATTTTCATTGTCATCTTTCTCAAGGTAGTTTTTAATTTACTTTCATCATTGACTCATTGGTTTTTAGTAGCATATTGATTTGTGATCATTTTTATTTCATTTCTTTTTCTGTGGTTGACTTTTAGTTTCATGCCATTGTGGTCAGAAAAGATGCTTGAGATAATTTCTATATTCTTTGTTGAGGCCTGTTTTTGTGCCCTAGTATGTGGTCAATCCTAGAGAATATTTCATGTGCATTTAAAGAATGTGTATTCTGTTTTTTATGGATATAATGTCATGAAAATATCAATTAGGTCTAACTATTCTATCATGTCATTTATGATCCCTGTTGCCTTGATTTCTGTCTAGGAGATCTGTCCACTGATGTGAGTAGGGTGTTAAAGGTCTTGTACTATTACTGTATTCCTGTTGGTTTCTCCCTTTATATCTGTTAGGATCTGTTTTATGTATTTGGGTGCTGCAATATCAGTTGCATATATGTTGATGAGTATAAAGTTCTTTTATTGTACTGATACTTTTATCTTTATATAGTGTCCTTCTTTATCTTTTTTATGGCCTTTATTTTAAGGTGTGTTTTGTCTGACATGTGTATTGTGATTCCCACTTTGTCATTTCCATTTGCATGAAATCTTCTCTCATCACCTTTCAATCTGTGTGTCCTTTGCTCTAAACTGGGTCTCTTGTAGGAAACAGAATGTAGGCTCTCATTTTTTCACAGTCTGCCACTCTGTGTATTCTGATTGGGATGTTTCGTCCACTGACATTTAAGGTAATTATTAATCGATACGTATTTATTGCTATTTTAAGTCCTGCTTTCCCATTGATTTTTAAATTTCTTCCTTGTCCCCCTCCTGCTTTTTTTTGTGGTTTGAATTATTTTTGTATTATGTTCTTTTTGTTTTCTGTGAATCTGTTTCATGTTTTAAATTTGTGGTTACCTTGTTTTTTAAGTATGTATATACCATATTATATTCTACCTGCCTTAGACTAGTAATCATACAGGCTCAAACACATTCTAGAAAATGATTTAAAAATTTTACATTTTTGTACTCTTTTTCTCCCACATTTTAGGATTTTGATGTCCTCTTACATCTTCATGTTCATCCGTTTGCTGTTCATTTTGGTTATCATCATTTTCACAGACATTTAAAAAAAATCTGTATACTGGCTTATTTAGGTGATTTACTTTCTAACTGTGATTTCCTCATCTCTATATATTCTTCTTTTATATTTAGAGAAGGCTTTTCAATATTTCCTTTGCATGTGTGTACACTCAATCATGTCTAACTCTTTGTGATCCATAGACTATAGCCCGCTAGGCTCCTCTATCCATGGAATTTTCCAGGCAAGAATACTGGAGTGGTTTGCCATTTCCTTCACCAGGTGTGTACCCATCCCAGGGACTGAACCTGCATCTCTTGCATTGACTGGTGGGTTCTTTACTAGCTGAGTCACCAGGGAAGCCCTTTAGGTAGGGAAGTCCGTTCAGTTCAGTTGCTCAGTTGTGTCCAACTCTTTGTGACCCCATGGACTGCAGCATGCCACGCTTCCCTGTCCATCACCAACTTCTGGAGTTTACTCAAGCTCATGTTCATTGAGTTGGTGATGCCATCCAACCATCCCATCCTCTGTTGTCCCCTTCTCCTCCTGCCTTCAATCTTTCCTAGTAACAGGGTCTTTTCCAATGAGTTAGCTCTTCACATCAGGTGGCCAAAGTAATGGAGTTTCAGCTTCAGCATCAGTCCTTAAAATGAATATTCAGGAATGATTTCTTTAGGATTGACAGATTTGGTCTCCTTGCAGTCCAAGGGACTCTCAAGAGTCTTCTCCAACACCACAGTTCAAAAGCATCAATTCTTTGGTGCTCAGCTTTCTTCACAGTCCAACTCTCACATCCATACATGACTATTAGAAAAACCATAGCTTTGAGTAGATGGGTCTTTGTTAGCAAAGTAATGTCTCTGCTTTTTTAACATGCTGTCTAGGTTGGTCATAGCTTTTTGTCCAAGGAGCAAGCATCTTTTAATTTCATGGCTGCAGTCACCATCTGCAGTGATTTTGGAGCACCTAAAAAGTAAAGTCCCTCACTGTTTCCATTGTTTCCCCACCTATTTGCCAGGAAGTGATGGGACCAGATGCCATGATCTTAGTTTTCTGAATTTTGAGCTTTAAGCCAACTTTTTCACTCTCTTTCACTTTCAGCAAGAGGCTTTTTAGTTCCTCTTCACTTTCTGCCATAAGGGTGGTATCATCTGCATATCTGAGGTTATTGATATTTCTCCTGGCAATCTTGATTCCAGCTTGTGCTTCATCCAGCCCAGCATTTCTCATGATATATTCTGCATAGAAGTTAAATAAGCAGGGTGACAATATACAGCCTTGAGGTACTCCTTTTCCTATTTGGAACCAGTCTGTTGTTCCATGTCCAGTTCTAACTGTTGCTTCCAGACCTGCATACAGATTCCTCAAGAGGCAGGTCTGGTGGTCTGGTATTCCTATCTCTTTCAGAATTTTCCAGTTTATTGTGATCCACACTGTCAGAGGCCTCCCTCTTGTCTCAGTGGTAAAGAATGTGCCTGCCAATGCAGGAGATATGGGTTTGATCTCTGGGTTGGGAAGATCCCCTGGAGAGGGAAATAGCAATCCACTCTAGTAGTCTGTTTTTATTATGGATGCCTGTCACTTTTTCCCTCAGTATCTGCTGGCCTTATTCCCTTGATAAGGAGAGTGTGCAAGTGTGATAGCTGGTGCCCAATCCTCAGGTAATCTGTGGTGGCTCATGTGTGCCCCTGGAGCACGTGTTGGAAGCAGAGGTGCTCCCAAAGAGCACCTCTTTGAGTTTACAAGGAAGGTGGTGTCAGCTCATGACCACTCCTGAAATGTAGGGGTGGGTAGCAGCTTGTGATAGCTCTTGGACCTGGTGAGGGGGGGTGCCTGCTACCTGAGAGCAGATGCAGGGATAAAGGCTGCACAAGGTCCTACCTCAACCCTTACCCAAACAACGGTGCCTGGCCTCTAAGATGGTCCAGGCTTCCACCGTGTACATCCTCAGGTGCGGTTACACCAAACTGTAGCCCCTTCAGGCTGTTTTTACAAAACCAACCCAAGTCATTTCCCTGGATCTAATCTTTGAAGCCTGAGCTTCAGCACCCAGCCTGCACCAGTGGACATGGGTCTCTGGCTGGGGAGTGCACTGACCATCTGTTCAGGTTTCTCTACATACTAGCTGCTACAAGCCAGTTCCTGTGTTCTTCTCTGAAGCTCCTCCTCTGTCCTGGCTGATCTCCCCACCAGTGAAGGGACTTCCTGGGGTGGAGTCCCTTTCCAATTTCTTTTATTCTTTTGTCCTACCCAGTTACATGGAGATTTTCTTGCCCTTTCCAGAGTTTGGATGTCTTCTGCCAGTGTTCAGTAGGTATTCTCTGAGGATCAATCCATATGTAGACGTATTTTTGATAAATTTATGGGAGGAGGTGAGCTTCATGTTCTACTACTCTGTCATCTTGATTCAGAAGTCAAGAACTTTTAAATACATAAGACATTCTCATAATTTTAAGGGATGTATTATTAAAAAACTTTTCCCAGAAGGAATACAAAAAATTAAATGTGATACATATAGGGATGTTTCGTCCACTGACATTTAAGGTAATTATTAATCGATACGTATTTATTGCTATTTTAAGTCCTGCTTTCCCATTGATTTTTAAATTTCTTCCTTGTCCCCCTCCTGCTTTTTTTTGTGGTTTGAATTATTTTTGTATTATGTTCTTTTTGTTTTCTGTGAATCTGTTTCATGTTTTAAATTTGTGGTTACCTTGTTTTTTAAGTATGTATATACCATATTATATTCTACCTGCCTTAGACTAGTAATCATACAGGCTCAAACACATTCTAGAAAATGATTTAAAAATTTTACATTTTTGTACTCTTTTTCTCCCACATTTTAGGATTTTGATGTCCTCTTACATCTTCATGTTCATCCGTTTGCTGTTCATTTTGGTTATCATCATTTTCACAGACATTTAAAAAAAATCTGTATACTGGCTTATTTAGGTGATTTACTTTCTAACTGTGATTTCCTCATCTCTATATATTCTTCTTTTATATTTAGAGAAGGCTTTTCAATATTTCCTTTGCATGTGTGTACACTCAATCATGTCTAACTCTTTGTGATCCATAGACTATAGCCCGCTAGGCTCCTCTATCCATGGAATTTTCCAGGCAAGAATACTGGAGTGGTTTGCCATTTCCTTCACCAGGTGTGTACCCATCCCAGGGACTGAACCTGCATCTCTTGCATTGACTGGTGGGTTCTTTACTAGCTGAGCCACCAGGGAAGCCCTTTAGGTAGGGAAGTCCGTTCAGTTCAGTTGCTCAGTTGTGTCCAACTCTTTGTGACCCCATGGACTGCAGCATGCCACGCTTCCCTGTCCATCACCAACTTCTGGAGTTTACTCAAGCTCATGTTCATTGAGTTGGTGATGCCATCCAACCATCCCATCCTCTGTTGTCCCCTTCTCCTCCTGCCTTCAATCTTTCCTAGTAACAGGGTCTTTTCCAATGAGTTAGCTCTTCACATCAGGTGGCCAAAGTAATGGAGTTTCAGCTTCAGCATCAGTCCTTAAAATGAATATTCAGGAATGATTTCTTTAGGATTGACAGATTTGGTCTCCTTGCAGTCCAAGGGACTCTCAAGAGTCTTCTCCAACACCACAGTTCAAAAGCATCAATTCTTTGGTGCTCAGCTTTCTTCACAGTCCAACTCTCACATCCATGCATGACTATTAGAAAAACCATAGCTTTGAGTAGATGGGTCTTTGTTAGCAAAGTAATGTCTCTGCTTTTTTAACATGCTGTCTAGGTTGGTCATAGCTTTTTGTCCAAGGAGCAAGCATCTTTTAATTTCATGGCTGCAGTCACCATCTGCAGTGATTTTGGAGCACCTAAAAAGTAAAGTCCCTCACTGTTTCCATTGTTTCCCCACCTATTTGCCAGGAAGTGATGGGACCAGATGCCATGATCTTAGTTTTCTGAATTTTGAGCTTTAAGCCAACTTTTTCACTCTCTTTCACTTTCAGCAAGAGGCTTTTTAGTTCCTCTTCACTTTCTGCCATAAGGGTGGTATCATCTGCATATCTGAGGTTATTGATATTTCTCCTGGCAATCTTGATTCCAGCTTGTGCTTCATCCAGCCCAGCATTTCTCATGATATATTCTGCATAGAAGTTAAATAAGCAGGGTGACAATATACAGCCTTGAGGTACTCCTTTTCCTATTTGGAACCAGTCTGTTGTTCCATGTCCAGTTCTAACTGTTGCTTCCAGACCTGCATACAGATTCCTCAAGAGGCAGGTCTGGTGGTCTGGTATTCCTATCTCTTTCAGAATTTTCCAGTTTATTGTGATCCACACTGTCAGAGGCCTCCCTCTTGTCTCAGTGGTAAAGAATGTGCCTGCCAATGCAGGAGATATGGGTTTGATCTCTGGGTTGGGAAGATCCCCTGGAGAGGGAAATAGCAATCCACTCTAGTAGTCTGTTTTTATTATGGATGCCTGTCACTTTTTCCCTCAGTATCTGCTGGCCTTATTCCCTTGATAAGGAGAGTGTGCAAGTGTGATAGCTGGTGCCCAATCCTCAGGTAATCTGCGGTGGCTCATGTGTGCCCCTGGAGCACGTGTTGGAAGCAGAGGTGCTCCCAAAGAGCACCTCTTTGAGTTTACAAGGAAGGTGGTGTCAGCTCATGACCACTCCTGAAATGTAGGGGGGGGTAGCAGCTTGTGATAGCTCTTGGACCTGGTGAGGGGGGGTGCCTGCTACCTGAGAGCAGATGCAGGGATAAAGGCTGCACAAGGTCCTACCTCAACCCTTACCCAAACAACGGTGCCTGGCCTCTAAGATGGTCCAGGCTTCCACCGTGTACATCCTCAGGTGCGGTTACACCAAACTGTAGCCCCTTCAGGCTGTTTTTACACAACCAACCCAAGTCATTTCCCTGGATCTAATCTTTGAAGCCTGAGCTTCAGCACCCAGCCTGCACCAGTGGACATGGGTCTCTGGCTGGGGAGTGCACTGACCATCTGTTCAGGTTTCTCTACATACTAGCTGCTACAAGCCAGTTCCTGTGTTCTTCTCTGAAGCTCCTCCTCTGTCCTGGCTGATCTCCCCACCAGTGAAGGGACTTCCTGGGGTGGAGTCCCTTTCCAATTTCTTTTATTCTTTTGTCCTACCCAGTTACATGGAGATTTTCTTGCCCTTTCCAGAGTTTGGATGTCTTCTGCCAGTGTTCAGTAGGTATTCTCTGAGGATCAATCCATATGTAGACGTATTTTTGATAAATTTATGGGAGGAGGTGAGCTTCATGTTCTACTACTCTGTCATCTTGATTCAGAAGTCAAGAACTTTTAAATACATAAGACATTCTCATAATTTTAAGGGATGTATTATTAAAAAACTTTTCCCAGAAGGAATACAAAAAATTAAATGTGATACATATGAAACCTTGGAAAAGGTTTCAACATAAGGCTCTGTTCTTAAGGTAACATTTAATTAGTGTCATGTACAACTTAGATTTTTATTAATTACCTTGAGGAGATCTGGATCAATTCCTTTAATCTTTGGAACTGGAACTGGGGGTAGAATCAGCATCTTAATCCTTGAAAACAAAATTTTGTTTTGATGTAAGTTATTCTCATTTCAAAGACAGAAATAAAATATTGACAATATTATTACTAATATAAAGTAACAGAATATTTGGAATAAGTGAATCTGAGAAAGAGAAGGAAAAGTATTAAGCAGTGAATGAGGCAAAACTAAAGAATGGAAAAAACCAAACAATCCTCATCTGAAGTGAATTTAAATAAAATGTGGTTTTTCTATAACTTTTCCTTAATGTCTTTTATAAAGTTTCAGAATTGGGAGTTAGACATTTAATTCCATCTGAAGCCAATTTCCATGTCAGTTATAAGGAGGTAATTTTAATACATATCTCATCCATAGTTTGTTGGGGAAAGGGAGGAGAAAGATCCAATCCATGTAGAGACATGCACCCTAAAAAAAGAGTGGGCTGAGATAAGTTCATACCACAGTGCTCACATGAATTATAAAATTATCGAAGATAATCTCATTAACCAGGATGTCATTGCATGGTTCAGTTCAGTTGGGACAGACTAAATTTGAACTATTTCTAATCAGTACAGGTTTATATGCACAATTCTATAATGCACTTAAATTTTCTGTTTCAAATATTTACATTACTTTTTGACCATAATTTATTTCAATGTCTATCCTGCCTATCTTGTGCCTAAGTGTATTCCCAGCACCTAGAAAACTTCTGGCACAGAGAAACATTGCCTGAATAAATCTGAGTAAATCATTTGTCTATTTCATTAATGGTGTGAATAGAGTTTTCATTTTAAAATAAACATTGTGGCTCTGGAATAGAGATTATACATTCCAATCTGATTTTTGGATATCAGATGATATTCTACTCAGTGTGAATAAATAGTCCGGTCTACTCAATAGGGAGGGCTTCCCGGGTAGCTCAGCTGGTAAAGAATCTGCCAGCAGTGCAGGAGAGCCTAGTTTGATCCCTGGATTGGGAAGATCCCCTGGAGGAGAGCATGGCAACCCACTCTAGTATTCTTGCCTGAAGAATCCCCATGGACAGAGGAGCCTGGTGGGTTACAGTCCATGAGGTTGAAAAGAGCTGCACATGACTGAGCAACTAAGCACAGCACTCAATAGGGAACCCATTCTCTGAAAGTTTCCATCACTTTTTAACCTAATCCAAGGCAAATTTCATTTTGTAAGTTGAATTTGAGTAGACTCAGTTTGTTTTACTTAGTGGGACAAGTGTTAAATTGTTACTGATGAACAGAAATAATAGGACAAAAAAAGCATGCTATTAGCTACCACTTTTGAATGCCTCTAATAATGCCTCCAAACACTGAAACTGTGTTGGCAAATTTCAGTCTGTGGGCCAAATCTGTTCTGCCCTCTGTTTTTGTAAAGAAAGTTTTTAGAACATGGAGTCAAGTTCATTTTACATATTATCTATGTAACACAGTTTACATATTATCTATGGCTGCTTTCATGCCACAGTGGCAGAATTAAGTAGTACTGACAGAGACTGCTTAGCCCAGAAAGCCGAAGATTTACTGTTTGGTTATTTTAAAAACAACTTTGCCAACACTTGCGCTAAACATTTCCTTTGGTGCTTACCATGATGAGGGAGGAAGAAGATATTATCTGCGGAAAGATTTAGAGATTTAAGGAACATGTTCAAGTCACACACTAATACTTGGTTCAGCTGGCACTCAAATTCAAAGCAGCTGACTCCAAAACGCATGTCTTTTGCTTTCTGCCATGCTGCTGGGTTAACTTGGTTCTGCATTTCTAAATAAATAATTCACGGGGTCTGTTGCTGTTTAGTTGCTAACTCGTGTCTGACTCTTGCAATCCCATGGACTGCAGCACACCAGCAGGCTCCTCTATTCTCCATTAACTTCTGGAGTTTGCTTAAACTCATGTCCATTGAGTTGGTGTTGCTATCTAATCATCTCATTCTCAGCTGTCCCCTTCTCCTTTTGCCTTCAGTCTTTCCCAGCATCAAGGTCTTTTCCAATGAGTCAGTTCTTTGAATCAGGTGGCCAAACTATTGGAGTTTCAGCTTTAGCATCAGTCCTTCCGATGAATTAGTCAGGACTGATTTCCTTTAGGAGTGACTGATTTGATCTCCTTGCTGTCCAAGGGACTCTCCCAGTGTCACAGTTCAAAACAATCAGTTCTTCAGCACTCAGCTTTCTTTATGGTCCAACTCTCACATATGTACATGACTACCGGAAAAACCATAGCTTTTTTTGACTATGAAGACATTGTTGGCAAAGTGATATCTCTGCTTTTTAATATGCTGTCTAAATGTATGATAGCTTTCCTTCCATGAAGCAGTACCTTTTAATTTCATGGCTGTAGTCACTGTCGGCAGTGATTTTGGAGCCCAAGAAAATAAAACCTGTCACTTCCACTTTCCCCCCTTCTATTTGCCGTAAAATGATGGGACTAGATGCCATAAAATGATGGGACTAGATGCCATAAAATGATGGGACTAGATGCCATTATCTTAGGTTTTTTTTTTTTTGGAATGTTGTTTCAAACCAGCTTTTTCACTCTCTTTTCACCCTCATCAAGACTCTTTAGTTCCTCTTTGCTTTCTGCCATTAGAGTGGATCCATGAAGCAGTACCTTTTAATTTCATGGCTGTAGTCACTGTCGTGACTACAGCCATGTCGTGTAGTGATTTTGGAGCCCAAGAAAATAAAACCTGTCACTTCCACTTTTCCCCCCTTCTATTTGCCGTAAAATGATGGGACTAGATGCCATAAAATGATGGGACTAGATGCCATTATCTTAGTTTTTTTTTTTTTTGGAATGTTGTTTCAAACTAGCTTTTTCACTCTCTTTTCACCCTCATCAAGACTCTTTAGTTCCTCTTTGCTTTCTGCCATTAGAGTGGTGTCATCTGCATATCTGAGGTTACTGATATTTCTCCCGGCAGTCTTGCTTCCAGTCCAGCATTTAGCATGATACTCTGCAAATAAGTTTAATAAGCAGGGTGACAATATATAGCCTTGACGTACTCCTCTCCCAATTTTGAACCAGTCTGTTGTTCTGTGTCCGGTTCTAACTATTGCATACAAGTTTCTCACGAGACAGGTGAAGTGGTCTGGTATTTCCATCTCTTTAGGGCTTCCCTGGTGGCTCAGAGGTTAAAGCGTCTGCCTGGAATGTGGGAGACCCAGGTTCGATCCCTGGGTCCAGAAGATCCCCTGGAGAAGGAATTGGCACCCCACTCCAGTACTCTTGCCTGGAGAATCCCATGGAGGGAGGAGCCTGGTAGGCTATAGTCCATGGGGTCGCAAAGAGTCGGACACGACTGAACAACTTCACTTCACTTATGAATTTTCTACAGTTTGTTGTGATCCACACAATCAAAAGCTTTAGCGTAGTCAATGAAGCAGAAGTAAATGTTTTTCTGGAATTCCCTTGCTTTCCCCATGATCCAACAGATGTTGGCAATTTGATCTCTGGTTCTTCTGCCTTTTCTAAATTTAGCTGGTATATCTGGAAGTTCTTGGTTCACATACTGTTGAAGCCTAGCTTGAAGGATTTTGAGTATTACCTTGCTAGCATGTGAAATGAGCACAACTGTACAGTAGCTTGAACACTTTGGTATTGCCCTTCTTTGCGATTAGAATGAAAACGGACCTTTTCTAGTCCTGTGGCCACTGCTGAGTTTTCCAAATTTGCTGACATATTGAGTGAAGAACTTTCGCAGAATCATCTTTCAGGATTGGAAATAGGTTAGTTGGAATTCGGTCATGTTCACTAGCTTTGTTTGTAGTAATGCTTCCTGAGGCCCACTTGACTTTATAATCCAGGATGTCTGGCTCTAGGTAGTGACTATACCATCGTGGTTATCTGGGTCATTAGGACCTTTTTGTATAGTTCTTTTGTGTATTCATGCCACCTCTTTTTAATCTCTTCTGCTTCTGTTAGGTCCTTACCATTTCTGTCCTTTATCCTGCCCATCCTTGCATGAAATGTTCCTTTGATATCTTCAATTTTATTGAAGAGATCTCTAGTCTTTCCCATTCTAGTGTTTTTCTTTATTTCTTTGCATTGTTCATTTAAGAAGGCCTTCTTATCTCACCTTGCTGTTCTCTGGAACTCTACATTCAGTTGGGTATGTTTTACCCTTTCTCCCATGCCTTTCGCTTCTCTTCTTTCCTCAGCTATTTGTAAAGGCCCCCCACCCCTGCCCCAGATAACCACTTTGCCTCCTTGCATTTCTTTTTCTTTGGGATGGTTTTGGTCACTGCCTCCTGTACAATGTTATGCACTTCCATAGTTCTTTAGATACTCTGTGTCCCAGATCTAATCCTTTGAATCTATTCATCACCTCTACTGTATAAATCATAAGGGATTTGATTTAGGTCATGCCTGAAAGGCCTAGTGGTTTTCCCTCCTTTCTTCTATTTAAGCCTGAATTTTGCAATAAGGAGCTGATGATCTGAGCCACAGTCAGCTCCATGTCTTCTTCTTGCTGACTGTATAGAGAGCTTCACAGGTTCAAAACCAAAAATGTAACATAACTCTAATTACAGGAAGCAAAGATCCCCAAATATGCTTTACTCTGTATGGGTCCCTCTCTCTTTTTTTTTAAAAGAGGATGATATGTTTAGGTACTTGAGAGTCAGCTGTCAGGGAAGATCTGAGCCACAGTCAGCTCCATGTCTTCTTCTTGCTGACTGTATAGAGAGCTTCACAGGTTCAAAACCAAAAATGTAACATAACTCTAATTACAGGAAGCAAAGATCCCCAAATATGCTTTACTCTGTATGGGTCCCTCTCTCTTTTTTTTTAAAAGAGGATGATATGTTTAGGTACTTGAGAGTCAGCTGTCAGGGATGTGTTGTTGCCTTTAGGCTAGGGTGGCACACCCTGGAGTGACCAGGCCAGTCATAGGGAGAGACGGGAATTGTGACAAGAGAACATGTGTCCTTTGCGAATGGGATGGTTGGTCCTCTGTCTCAGGACATATTGCCACGCAGGATTATCAACCCAATTCCACTATTTTTTTTAATATGGCAGTGACTTAAGTTTTTATTTTGGGTGTTCTGGTCTTGGTGCTGCACAGGCTTTGCGCTAGTTGTGGGGAGTGGGTTCTACTCTAGTTTCGGTGCATGGGCTTCTCTTACTGCAGAGCATGGACTCTGGGGCCTGCGGGCTTCGGTAGCTGCAGCATGTGGTCTCAGCAGTTGCAGTTCCTGAGCTTTAGCGCACAGGCTCAATAGTTGTGGTGCACAGGATTAGTTGCTGCCTAGCATGTGGGATCTTCCCAGACCACGGATCGCACACGTCTCCTGCACTGGCAGGCAGATTCTTAATGACTGTACCTACCACCAGGGAAGTCCGAGATCTGTTTTTAAAGATAATCTAGTAATCTTGATTTTTGTGTAAAAATTCCCTGTTTTAGAAACACTTTGTAGCAAAACCATTCCTCAAAAATCAGAAGAAAAAAAAACAAACCAGCAAAACATGGATCTGCAGGCTGAATCTGGCTTCCAGGTTGCCACTTCTGTTTTATGTTGATTCAGTTATTTCCTTCCTGATTTAGTCATATAGCTTGATGCGTACAGTAAGTTGTATGGTGGGAGCAACAGAGTATAGAATAAAGATAAACTGGCATGAAACTATGTTTCTGATCTTTATTGTTTAATTCAAATCCAAATTACACTATACATTTTACTAGAGTTGACTCTTAATGATTTGGATTAAGAAAGGGAGCAGTGGCTTGGTTTGTGAACTAACAAAATCTCAAGCAAACACAAGAAGCACCTGAAATCCTTTATAGTCCTAAAGTTCTGCGGTAACTGACATAGTATCTCATTCTTTTAATCGTTCTTTCTACACTTGCTGACAGCTATTTTCTACCATTTCCTGCTTTCATTAGAACATGGAAATTTAGACAATGATAAGGGTTTTTGTGGGCATATGAAAAAGGAAGATAAGTTTTTTTGTTGCAAAGAATTAAATTCAGAACAGGGAATTTGGCAGTACAAATAGATTTTCAAAATTTTTTTCCAATTTGGTGATTTTGACCAAGTGTCATAGTTAAAAACTTCATTATTCATAGAAAACTATCTTTTAGACAAAGGTTAATATATTTCCTTTGTAATTCTATTTGATCAGAGGATGACTTTTTCTTCCAAATATTATTAGCTAATGTAATTCAGCAACATAAATTTGCTTGGCTTTCGTGATGACTTGAAATTGACAACTAATGTTAAAAGTAAATTACTTTATGTATGTAGTGAGTTTATCTGCTGTAGTTATATATAAATTAGCCTATCACCTAACTGCACAGTTCAGTGAATTCAAATTAATCTACAGAGTAATTTGGCTCCTTTGGCATTACTTAAGTAATGAATACATTTAAGTAAATAATTGTTTAGAATTTTATTTACTAACTTCCTCACTCCCAAATGGAAAGCTGCTGTTATACTGCTTTATAATACTTGTATTTCTAAGACAATAATGTTGCTAGAAAGAGAGAAAACAAAATTCTCCAGAGTTAATTTTGTCCCCCTGAGTTTACATTATTTAAATTGGAGATGAAACTCTACTAAAAATAATCCTTCCTGCATTCACTTGGAGACTTTTAAGCATGCTTGACACTCTGTAACTCTAGAATTCTTCTATTGAAATTCTGTTTTGATGTTTACAAATGCTATACAGCTTCAAAACAAAGTAAAAAAAATTCTCAATATATTCATAATATAGAGACTATTTTGATTTCTAGATGCCTCATGGCTTCACCTGGAGAACTTGTCTTTGGTTTTAGATAGAGTAGCCAACTGTCTCAGTTTGCCTAGACACAGAATTTTTAGTGTTAAAACCAGGAAAGTCCCAGGCAAACAGAGTGTTAGCTACCCTAATTCTAGGAGAAGGGACAAGATTAACCCATAGGACTTAAAGCATATTCTAAATGTAAGAAAACTGGCAACCCATACCAGTAACTTTTCCAATATTTTGTATTAAAAGTTTCTGTAGTCTATACTGAGCTTCTTTCAAGAATGAAAATAGAATAATAGTCCTTACAGCTTAAGGGAAACTTAAACATCATATAATCCAACACCCTCAAATTACCCATGAGAACGTGGAGTCCTAGAGAGATAAAAGGAACTCAAACAACAGTGGCAGAATAATAACCGAAACCTGCCATATGGCTGCATGAGGATGCAGAATGGTATCCTCAAACTTAGAATTTTATCTCTGACAAAAGAAGGTAAAATACCAAACTGTAAGTATCCAAGCAATTTAAATAAACCCAAATTTACTTAAGATTGGTATCATATGAAGTCTAAAGAAAGGTTTTATTAGATCTAGTAGCTTTAGTTCACCACTTAAATTTTTGCTCTTGTATTAGGACTGTGTCAAACTTAGCCAAAGTCTCAAAGCTACCTCAGGGTCCTGGAATAAATATCAGTTCAGAACTTTAACGTGCATGTCACATGGAATGTAGTCACTGGCCTCACCCTCTTAACATCCTATGCAACTTTCCAGATAAAGCTGAGACCTGTGTTGTCTCTATGTGGACACAACAAAGATGTAAATGTATAGCGATAACGTTTCACTGGGTTGATGAAACACTTCACTCATGATTCACAAAACTGTTCAAACAATAGATGGAAACATGGACATTTGCTAAATAACTGGCAAAACATATCAGAGTAGGTTATATCACACTTACCTTTGCTGTTTAGAAAATATGAGTAAAAATAATGTCACTGCTAGCCCAAGTATTCCAAAGATAATAATTAAGAACCATGGAAACTGGAAATCTGAAAAACACGAAAATAATATCTCACAGAACTATGAATTCTTGAAGTTTACATTTCATTCTCCTGTTCCACATAAAACTTCCTAATTTGTATTCATCTAGTAAAGTCAATGATTTTATTTGATAGCCACTGAAATAGAATGCAATGACTTAGTATTTTCTAAGAACACCTCTATCTACTTCTTTAGATCCTTTGTATAGCAAAAAAAAAAAAAAGTAACAGCATACAATTTAAGCACAATCCATGTTTATTATATAAATGACCTGCTTTAAACATCTTATGTATTCAGGGTGTGTCATTAAAAGGCTTTAGCTCGAGGGAAAAGTGATGCTTGTTAATATACTACTTTACCTAAATAATGTCCACTTTTTTTTGAAATGTGATCTTAGATCTAGATCTGATCTAGACTGAGCATCCATCAAAAAGATGAGGGCCAAGTTGTATTTTTGAATCATTATTAAAACTTCTTAGATATGCAAGGTGTACATTTTTACAGCTTAAAAAGTATTGTTTGACAGAAGATTAGTACTAGGACTCTCAGATTTTAGTATGCTGTTCAGTTGCTAAGTCATGTCTGACTCTTTGCAACCCCATGAACTGCATGTAGCATGCCAGGCTTCCTTATCCCTCACTATCTGCCAGAGTTTGCTCAAACTCATGTTCATTGAGTCATGCCCATTGATTCAGATTTTAGTATAACTGATAGAAGTTTTACAAATAGTCTCCCACAAGTTTTCTATCTCATTTCTTTAGAACAAGTGCCACAGTGGCAGAGGTTGACTACTTTTAAGGTGGAATTTCCCTGGTGGCTCAGACTGTAAAGGATCTACCTGCAAGGCGGGGAAAGATGCCCTGGAGAAGGGAATGGCTACCCACTCCAATATTCTTGTCTGGAGAATCTCATTGACAGAGGGGCTTTGTGGGCTACAGTCCATGAGGTCACAAAGAGTAGGACACGACTGAGCAGCTAACATTTTCCCACTTCTTTTCACTTTTACCATAACACTGCTTTACTGAAAGTAAGCTTTTATGCTGTGATATTCTTTTATTTTCTTATTCACATATTAAAATCTACAAGGGAGCTATTATGCATGTTATAAAGAATTAGTGGGGAAGAGAATACCATTTTTTTTTGTTCTTGTGGTATCAATAATTTTATATCAATGATATACTTAGGAATATAACATAAAAATCAGAGAAGGCAATGGCACCCCACTCCAGTACTCTTGCCTGGAAAATCCCATGGACGGAGGAGCCTGGAAGGCTGCAGTCCATGGGGTTGCTGAGGGTCGGACATGACTGAGCGACTTCACTTCCACTTTTCACTTTCATGCATTGGAGAAGGAAATGGCAACCCACTCTAGTGTCCTTGCCTGGAGAATCCCAGGGACGGGGGAGCCTGGTGGGCTGCCGTCTGTGGGGTCGCACAGAGTCGGACATGACTGCAGTGACTTAGCAGTAGCAGTTAGCATAATATAAAGCAAGATTTTCCTTTTCTAACAGAAGTAAAAAGTTGTTTAAAAAAAAGTTTAAGTGAATTAAATGCCATCACAATAAAGGGCATGTGGCAAATGTACTTAAAAAAATTAATTTAATTTTTAATATAAATTTATTTAATTGGAGGTAATTACTTTACAATATTGTATTGGTTTTGCCATAAATTGCAAATGTACTTTTAAGCCAGAATTTCCATATATCAAATACTGTCTGAAACAAGCCTACTGAGGAGAGCTTAGAAAAAATGGTGCTATAGACATTTTTACCTGTGCTATATAGTATCATGGGTTCTACCTGTATCATATGTGTGGAAACAATTATGTTTATATTTTAAAATTACATTTCTTTTATATAGTATCTTCAAATATTCTATGTCACCCTTGAGCACAACTAGCACATGATTTATCAAGCCTTCCTCCAGATAAAAGCCACACACAAACTTTCTAAAACCAACAAGCACCTGCCATTGACTGCTTATGCTGATTCAACGCTAGGCTTTCTTTTAGAAGCCACACAGACAGCCATCCATCCAGATTCAGAATTTCTTCTCTGTGTATTTGAAAACCCTTTTTTTATTATTATAAATGCAAAACAAACTCAAACAAAATATTAGAAATACAGAAACATATAAAGAAAAGAATCACCTGAAATTCTGTTAGGTGGAATTATCACCCCACTCTCCTCCATCAGTAACTTTGTGTCTCTTCTTCTCTTTAACTTGCACCTACATCATGACTTTTCCCGAACAATTCAAAAGTGAAATCCTTCTTCCCCTTTTGTAATGGATAATACCTGTTACAGGTAGTGAACCTGTTACAGGTAGGTAACTGTAACTCCTGTTACAGGTCCCTCATCCTGAAAACTGATGCTAATGTATATTGATCTGGACAACACTCTAACAATATAGGGAATGTATGCCTGTGTATCGACAGAAATCACGTGGGCTGCCGTCTTAACCTCTTAGGTTTACCTTCTTCACATGCAGATGGGCTCATCTGAGGAAATGTTATCAGGAGCACCTCACTGAACTTGCCATATTTTTCAGTGTTTCGTTGTCGGGTTCTCACACGTACTTCATACTCTTTATCCAGTCTCAGTGAGTACATCGGAACTGATGTTACCAATAAAGGGTCCATCTTTCAAGAGAAAATATAAAACTTACTGGTTAGAGAGTCAACAACTCGATGCAATAAGCTCCAGGAGGTGCTTCTGCATTTTTATTCAAAATGAATTTCTGGAAAGTAGGAAATATTTTAAAATGCACTCGTGGAGTTTGCTATTTAGAGAAAGATCTAAGTAAGTAACTTAGTAACACATTGTAAATTAACTACACTTCAATTTAAAAATGGTAAAAAAAAAGTCACTTTGTTAAATAAATCACAGTCCTCAAATTAGTTCTGTTTTAAACCCAAAGATATGATACATTTGTTTAAAGAAATGCATCTCTATTCTTGCATTAGGCTGTCAGATATTCTACTAAGATCAAATGATAATAGAATTATTATAGAGGATGGCAGAATTATAAAGAAGATTACAGATACACTGCCTACCCTTTGAAATAATACATTGTTATATGAAGACATCAGGACAGTAAAAACCAAACATATTTCCTATTCTCTATGTCTATATTTGTTCTTTGGAAATCCTGGGTAGTCATTCATATGATCACAGAATTGTAAAGTGGTCTAGAAAAATCAGTTGTCTTAAAGTTTCAAATAATTCTATCAACTTGTTCTATAAGGCTTAAAGCCGTCTCAAAAATATATGCTATTCGAAAGCTATGAAGAAAGGTCACTAGAGGCCTTTGGTAACAAACATCAGGATCCCACAGTCCTGAAGGCCAGGCTATTCCTTTACTTTCCCAGGGAAGGTAGGTGAGATTCTCAGACATGTTGCTATCAAAGAGGTAGACACAACTAATGATGGGGTTTTCCTTCAAGTCAAATATTCAAAGCAAGCAGTCAATATATGCTTTTTATATATTTTCAGGTAGAACATCTTGCTCCCATTTATAGGAAAATCAGGAACACTCTTTATCAACAGCCTAGGTTATTCACACAAATAAGGTTCTCATAATTTGTTAAGTTAGAAGCTGGACCTTTAGCTTCTAAAACAAATTTCCTTTCACTACAGTTAGTTTCTACTCACAAAGTACCTGTTTTTTCCCCCCATGTACACAGAATGGTTAGTTTGATCTTTTATAGAAGCTTAATACATGAAATATTTATATACTTAAAATGCTTCTGAATATTAAACTTTTTATTTTTCTTAAAAAGTCTATTTACTGTTCTTGAAGCCCTAAATTTCTCTGTCACCATCACCAATATATTATTTCTTTACAGGTTTCATTAATAACAAAATCCCAAAGGGGCCAAGTGATTTGATCTACGGCCCTCTCTTCATCTTCCCTCAGCCCTCCACAGCAGCCACACCAAATTCAAATCTAATACCGCCTTGACCCCTGTCACCTGCCTATGAGGAACACCTATTCTTGGCTAATTCTCAGTGCAAGTACTGCTGATATTCTCAGAAGTCTTTTCTGGCAGTTTTCCCTACTCCATCCTGCCTGAGAATACACATATTACTTCTTTTAATTCACTGCTCAAATTTCTATATTATAGCGCATATTCCCTGGGAGAAAACAATGCTTTCATCCTCTTTACATTTCTGAAGCCCAGCACAAATCAGGTATATAGAGAAGGGAATGGCAACCCACTCATGTATTCTTGCCTGGAGAATTCCATGGACAGAGGAGGCTGGCAGGCTACAGTCCACAGAGTTGCCACACAACTGAGTGACTAACATTTTCAGCATTTACTTTTTCAGTGGGTACTCAACAGATGACCCATACGTTGTGGATGATTCTATGCCACTCATTAAGTCTTAAAAATACAATCCCCCAAATTCAAAAACACAATTAGTTTAGCAGGTAGATACTTGTAAGCAACTACATGGTCATTAGAATTACTATTATATTCAAAATGTGTTTAATAAATTTAAAAATGGGCATAATACTAAATTCAATGTTGTCAAATGGTAAATTCTTGATATAAGCAACACACATTAGCTTTTTCCCCCTTGACTTACAATCTTTTTTTTTTTTTTTTTTAATGCTTATGCCTCTTGTTTTTACAACCAACTAGATCATAAGTTCTTTAAGAAAGGTCAGTTGTCATAGGTGGGTCCTTGATACTGATGGCAACTCTGAGACCCTTGCAAATTACCAAACTTATAAGTGGATTTATAACTGAGAATTTCAAAAATACAAATTTCAAAATGATGATAAGCTGATTTTATGTCCATATATTTTTATAAGAATTATTGTACTTTCTGAAATAAAATTATAGTGAAAAAATGACATTGTTTCACATTTTTGCAAATCTCTTTACTGTCTGGCTTAGAAGATGGTTATATTTTTACATTTGCTTCTGAATTAAAACTGTGTTAGGATGTGTGGTTTTGGTTGAGGTGCATGAATAAAGCTTGATCTCACAGATATATAGTGAGAAAATGGAAGAGAGCTTTTAATAGCTGTTTTAGCTAATTATATATATTCTTCCTTACCACCACCACCAACAAAAAACTCGGTAAGTGGTATTTTCTTAAAGGTTAGTTGCAGTGTGAAATCTGAAACCATGTAAATAAATCTTTCACACTTCTTTATATTAAAATCTACCATTGCAACTAGTACTTTGAATGCATCATTTCTCCATTTGGTTACAGCATGTATTGGTCACTTGGAAAATATCACTCACTGAGTTATGCAGATTTTCTAACTGTTCACACATTATACAATATTAAAAAAAAAAACCACTTTTGCTAAGATCACCATTGATCACATCAGATCTTCAAAGGTTGGGAACACTCTCAAGCTCACAGCTGCAGATGCTGAAGTTTTCCAAAATTTTAACTTAATCCTGACAGCTCAAGTTTTCTCACTGGCAACAAATACTGTCAATTGTTTTTCTTGAAGTGTTAAGCTCACTTTATTCTTTTCCAAGAACTATTTGCCAAATATTTGCCAACTCAAATATGAAAAGTCATCTATCAGTTTACCAGTTGTTCTTTCAAAGTAAAAATGGTGTTCCAAGCAAAAAGCAGCTAGTTCAAGCAGGAACTCAGGTGTTTAAATGTCTTTGCTCAAAATAACCATCCACAGCTCCGTATGCAGCCAAAGTGCTTTATGCGTACACAGAATATGAAAAAGCTACCTAGTCAGAAACCATGATTTAATAAACTGAGAAATACAGACACTCCTTCGTCATGGACATTCTTATGTGATCTGCCTTCCCACTTCGCCTGCTCCCATTTCTTTTCTGTGAGTACAGAGTGGTGCAGAGCATAGTGACTATCAGTATAGTTTGGAATTATTGCCCTGATTTGTGCGAAGGCAGAAGCAGTGTTTCCACCATTGCTTTTGTATCACCTGTGTAAATCAACACGGTCAAAAAAAGAAAGAACATTCTAGTATTATTATGGAAATAGTCTTGACCCTGTGTACTCCCTGAAAGAGTCCCAGGGACTCTCAAGGGTTCAAAATTTATACTTTGGGAAAATGCCGCCCTGGGGTGCCTAGCACAGTGCTTTGTGTGTGCTAGTTATTTCAATACTCGGTCAGTTGCTGAATAAATGTTTGACTGAAGTTTGAATTTAGAAAGCCTTGTTTGACTCAGTATCCAGCCAAACTTTTCTGTACCAAGTTACGGAACAGATATCTAAATTAGAATGATTCCACAAACAGAACCTTGAAGCCAATATTTAACTGTTCATAGTGCTCTAAACTTAACTTTCCTGTAATGACAAAACTGGCCCCGTTTTCAGCAGTTCACTGAATGGACAGGCCCTGGTGTCTCAGTTCTAGGAGTGAGGCCATGCCAGGATGCTGGGCACGACCTGGTGACTGGCCAGAAACCACTTGGCTTGGCCAGGCCTGTGGCTGTGGTTAGAATGATTTAGAATTGGTTACACTGAAAGCAGCATGATAATCCTGCTTTTCTTCTTGTTGTGTGCCATGTGGAATTTATCTCAGTGCCCAGTTCCCATGCCCTTGGCAAGGAAGTGAGGAGTTCAGAGGTCAACCCAGTACCAGGCTACTTGCCTAAGTAAAAACCTCTTAGCTTGATTTTCCCCTGGGGTATGTGACAAAACATCCTTCTGAAACTCTAGGGGATCAGTTCCCTCCCTTTGTTTCCCTCCTGGAGTCACTGAAGAACTTATTTTAGTGGGAGTCTGCTGAACAGTGGCAACTAAAATCCTGGGCGAATAGCCACAGCTCACTACTGACCTTGATCATAACCTTTCCCATGTTTAGCCACATCTCACAGACAGCTGAGTGACCAGAGTATGTGATATTGTGTTAAGGTGAGACCGGACACCAGTGATGACTGGAGAAATAATTTTCCTTTGCTTCCATAGGTTTCCCTATAAAACTCCAAGTAAGCATCTGCTGTCTTAAAGAATTCCAAGATGAAATTTTAGTGATTATATCCATTTTTCTCAAATAAGAAATTAGAACTGGGATATGTGGTATTAGTCAAAAGAAAGTCTAATTAGAAATGAGAGGGGTTGTTGAACACAGAAAAGTCAAGGGTTTTTCAATGTGAGATGTAATAATATCTTACCATTTTCCACTGGGTCTCATTTAGTTCTTTATAGTGCAGTTCATACTCCAGGATTATCCATCCCATCTTAACATCTGTATTGGGTGGTGGTTCCCATTTCACTAGGATGTCAGCATGAATCTCCGTCAAACTGATGTTCAGTAGAGTCCAGTTGAGGCCAACGGGTGGATCTGGTTGTACTGTGCATTTCAGCAGAGAATTAGTACACAGACATAGCTTGATGTTAGTGGAATGCATTTTTCCAAAGACGACTAAGATACATTATTCTCAATTCTTCCAATATTCCCATCATTACACTTCCACTTTATGGCATGGCAGAGTATCATTTTTAAAATTAAGGATGACCTGTTATTAACTGAAAAAAGCCCCTATACAAAATTCCTTTTTGAGTTTAAAATCTGATCTATAGCCGTTCTTGAAGATCTGTCACATTTTGCATTTCTTTTGGCTCTGATAAGATGAATACTTTGGGATTTTGGCAAAGGAATTCACTTTAACTCAGAACTGAAAGGAACAGAGTCAGAAAGACCCAACTGTATTTAAACATGTGGCCATTTTGGAGCGAGGGGTGGAGAAATCTTTTTTCTTCTGTATGTTACCTGGGGCAAGGCCTTTTAAATTTTCTTTCTCATTTATTTCTGCCCTGCTACAGAAGCACAGTCCTTCAGAATACTTGGTAAATACCCCTTCATTTGTCTTCCTAGCCCATGTGATCATTTCTTCAGGTATAAAAGGAAGGCATTACACTGATCTCTCAAGTGGTGATGAAATCAGTGTTTTCTGTGTTTTACTTAACTGCATGCTATTGACTACTGTGGGGTGAATACGACTTTTTTAAAAAACAGAGAAAGTCCCAATTTGACTAATCATGACCACATTTAAATTGGAGGGATTTGCAAAATGGCTAAGCTACATATGCTGCATAATGATACCTACACTTCATCCTTCCAGTTTTGTTGGGGATTGATGAATTCTGAAAACCAAAGCTTAACGCTTTATATGACTGAAAAATAAGAATGTTTTTAAAGGGAAATTTTCTCAAACTTATTACTCATGTTGCATCTAACCCCCTCTCCCCCCTCGCACTTTCAAGAGAGGATATAGAACAGGGTCCCTTTTGAGAATGCTCAGTACCACCATGATGAGCATAATAACAACTATCTCTCTTACTTTTAGTCTTTTGCCTATAACCTGCTCCTCTTCACCTTCCCTAGTTCTGTTAATGATGACTCTGTTCCTGCAGGATGAAAATGGTGAACCCTTCCTTGACTCACTTTCCCCATGCCCCCCCTGCCCCATCACCTCACATTCTGTCAGCTGTAATTTTAAGATATTTCCAGAATCTATCCACTTCTCTTCACCTGCCCCACTCTTACCTGGTCCTAGCCATTATCATTTTGTTTTGAAGCATTAGCCTCCTAACTAGTCTCTTTCTGTGGTCCATGTCCCCTTCAGTTTATTCTCGATACAATCCTCAACACTGTGGACATGCTGGTTATCCTAACACTTAAGTTAGATCACATTGCTCATCATTTAAAGCTTTCTGAAGGCTTCCTATCTCCAGGCGAAAGTCAAAGTCACACCATGCTTAAAGGGTGCCATGGCTTTGACCCTCTGATCTCCAGGATCTGGTTTATGATCATGCTCCTTTTCCCTCTCCGTGTGTCCTTCCACTACCACGCTCTTCCCTGAGTGAGCAAAGGCATGCTCCCACCTCCAGATCTTTACCATGCCTATGCCCTCTTCCATCAGATAGACATGGGACTGTTTTCTCATTTCCTTCTTTACTCAAGTGTCTCTGTCTCAGTGAGGCCGTGTGTGATAATGCTCCCATTGCAGCCTCTCCTATTTTCCCACATTGCCTTTCCTCCCAGCATGGTCTCCTTCCACCCACACTGAGAAAATGTCCCCCTGGTGCAGACACTTCCTGCCTCTAGCAACTAGAACGCTGCCTGGCCCAAGAAAGAGACTCAAAGAAGTGTGGAATAAACTGAACGAATGACAGACACCTAACTCATATATGATTTTAAATCCAAAGACCAGTCCTGAGAGGTCTAGTAGAGTACATGCATAATACACGAGGAAGCTGAAGCTTGTGATCAGCATCTTCAGAGCTATAGGGTCACCCCATTTTTTTTGTTGTCTCTCATTCTCAGCTCCCTCCCTCCCTGATATCAAGGTAGCCCTGCCTGTCATCATCTTTTGCTTTGATTATCACAAAGCCTTCTAATCTCAGTTCACTTCAGTCACTCAGTCATGTCCGACTTTTTGTGACCCCATGAATCGCAGCATGCCAGCCCTCCCTGTTCATTACCATCTCCCGGAGTTCACTCAGACTCCGTCCATCGAGTCCGTGATGCCATCCAGCCATCTCATCCTCGGTCGTCCCCATCCCTTCCATCATCAGAGTCTTTTCCAATGAGTCAACTCTTCGCATGAGGTGGCCAAAGTACTGCAGTTTCAGCTTGAGCATCATTCCTTCCAAAGAACACCCAGGGCTGATCTCCTTCAGAATGGACTGGCTGGATCTCCTTGCAGTCCAAGGGACTCTCAAGAGTCTTCTCCAACACCACAGTTCAAAAGCATCAATTCTTTGGCACTCAGCCTTCTTCACAGTCCAACTCCCACATCCATACATGACCACAGGAAAAACCATAGCCTTGACTAGACGGACCTTAGTTGGCAAAGTAATGTCTCTGCTTTTGAATATGCTATCTAGGTTGGTCATAATTTTTCTTCCAAGGAGTAAGCGTTTTCTAATTTCATGGCTGCAGTCACCATCTGCAGTGATTTTGGAGCTCCCCAAAATAAAGTCTGACACTGTTTCCCTTGTTTCCCCATCTATCTGCCATGAAGTGATGGGACCGGATGCCATGATCTTTGTTTTCTGAATGTTGAGCTTTAAGCCAACTTTTTCACTCTCCTCNCTTTTAATTTCATGGCTGCAGTCACCATCTGCAGTGATTTTGGAGCCCCAAAAAATAAAGTCTGACACTGTTTCTTCCCCATCTATTTCCCATGAAGTGATGGGACCGGATGCCATGTGCACAAGGACACTTAATTCCAGTAACCCAGTGAGGGAGACATTATATCAACCTTATCATGATTGGGACATAGAGTTGTTACTTGCCAAGGGTCCCACAGGAGTGACAAAGCCAGAGCTGAAACCCAGAGCTAGCCAACTCCAAAAGCTTGTGCCCTTAACCATGAAAAGACACTCTCTCATTGTGTTCACCTGACGCCTGAGCCTGGCCAGCACCAGTTCCACTCAGCCACACAAAACAAGCTTCAGCATCATGCCTGTGCTCAGAACATCTGACCCTCATCACACACCCACTTTGATCCTGTAACTCCCATCTCAGCACAGGCTAATTGCCACAGTCTCACCTAGCTACACAGCTGAGAGAGGCCAAGCTGATCCAAGGGCAGGGGCGCCTGGCTTCCTGCCCTGTTGCTATGTCACTGCTGCACATAACAGGACAGAGGCATGGATAACAGCCCAAAGCATGAGGCTAGAGCACACAGGTAAATACTGTTCCTCACACTGCCAAGGGACAGAGCTGTCCAGACTAATCTACAGCACTCCTCCTTCTTAAGTATGTTCCCACTACCCACCAGTGGTGCAGCAGGCTTTACTCTGTTGAATGAAAAAGCAAATTAAAGACAAATACATACAGTGCTGTCTTAGTATTGAAAACAACATGTTTGCATAGTCAAAGAAAAATTCTAGAGAAGAGAAATAAAACTGTGCAAAGGAGTTAGGGACAGGGTGATTGGTAACACATGGTTTGGAACGGTCTGTATATTTCATTTTTTATAAGTTATCCAGTATTTTATTACATGTCATGTCACTTATATGGGGAAGGCTTTTAATTAATATTCCATTATATAAAACTAACCTATACTGCAAGAGTTTTCACCCCAAACTCCACAGTTATCGCTTGGAATTGTGTTCCTACATTTCTTCTTGTTATCTTTTTTGTTTTTAATTTTGTGTAATATGTGAATCAGACATAATTTAAGAAAATTAAAGAAAAAAGTGTATCCATTGAATTTCATAATAAGACTATAACAAAACAGCCTGGGACTCTCATGGAATCCTGCCCAAAGGGCTTACTGAATGGGCTTGATGGGAGATCCTATTGTGAGCTTTGGCTATAGTTTGAAGAAACAGAACCAAAAAATTGGATGATGGTGATATGTCCACAGACCACACAAGTGTACCCAACTGTGTTTTCTCTCCAACAGAGAGGGCACATTTCCCTTAATCCTATCAGTGATCAGTTTATGTTTGTGCCCTATGTGTAAGTTACCTCTGCGCTCCTGTGCTTGCCAGAGTTCCTGCAGACATAGGAGACAGGTAAATTCAACTTGCAAGTGGGGCACAGCTCACCCTGTGCTGTGAGTCAGACCAGGAAATCACCGAAAGTCTTCTACAGATTAACCACCTTCCTCAAGAAGAGATCCACAGAAGTTCAAAGCAAAATGCCAGGGTAACTTTATCTCCGTCTTTCCCCAGGCCTGATATTTACAAATCACATTTGAAACTTACAACACCTATTATGTGACAGCTCTACCATATACACTGGTGATGCAAGGGTGAGCTCTTGAGGGGGGCCTGCAGCCTGTGAGAAAGACAGACATCAATCAAATGATCAAAAACCACTCTGCAGGGAAACAGTTTATGATGAAATAGTAAAACACAAGAAACTTCTTTCTCTTGTCCTGAAGATTAAGGGTAAGAAGACGTGAACTTGATTTTCAAGAAATGGCATACACAGAAATCCTGAGGCTTCAAAGACTATGGTACTTAAAGAACTAAAAGAATATAGTGCAAGAAGAAATTGAAGAAGGAAACATGAGCCAGACTATGCAAAAAAAAAAAAAAATTAAGCTATATTAAGGATAGTGACCTTTAGCCTTAAGCTTATAAGAGGCATTAAATGAGCTTATGTGGGTGCTAAAGTGGGAAGGGAATATGTGATCTAGTTTGCAGTGTGGAGTCTTTATGTATCACCCTAATGTCCATGAAAGATTGCTGCCTGTGAAAAAGACTCACAATTCAGTGTGCTCACCTACTTCCTAGGCCTTGCTCTTATTAGCTCCTGCAGGCTCATGTACATATCTAATTAGACACTGATAAAAGAAGCAGTAATGACAAATGCCCTAAGTGGGGGTCCACCGCCACCCAACCCTTTATTTCACCACCAGTAGTTTCTAATGAGACTTTGTGATTGCAAAGGCACCTTAAAGAACACAGAGAGTTTATCACCTTGAAATAGCGAATATCAAAATTTGTATCGGAACAGTGTAAAACCACCCATGTAACACTGGAGACTAGCGTAATGCTTCTATTTCACATTTGAAGAAATGGCCAAACGGCTCATTTGCAGTCAGTCATGATTTAAGATTAGGTCCTTGGCCACTGCACATCAGTATGGAGATGCATACACATCATATAGGGATGATGGGTCATTCGAAGCCCTGACCCTATATTATCTCTGTGAGACTGAAGTCATGAACCTGTCTCCAGGAAGGAAAGAGTCTGTAAATCTAAAAAGGTGATGTGAAATTATCTATAGAGTCCAAAGACCAACAGTGGTTGGAATTTATAACAAGGTCAATTTTGGCCCAACAAGGTTCTTAGAGATAACCAGTCTCCTCAGTCTGAGAAAGTAATACATGGAATTTGGCCTTTGTTGGTTTCAGTTTATAAGCAGGATAAATTATACTTATTCCATAAGAAGTTAGAAGTAATATCTTGTCACACGGGGGTGTTAAAAAGATGGAGGAAGAAAAGAGGGAAGAAGGTGGAGGGGGTTGGTAAAGAATAATCTCCCTGAAAAAGGAATAAGGAAAGACCTCTGGACTCTGGCTTCCATTTGTCACTGACCATGAGCTCCTGGACAAATCATTTTTATCCTCAGTACCTCAAAAGTCTCCATCTATAAGGTGCAAGAACATCCACCTCAGACTGCTTTTACAAAAAAAAGAAAAATCAAAGCAATATATAGATCACTTTAAAAAAAAAAAAAAAAAAAGTCCAAAACATTAACCTTCAACTCAACAATGACTGAGCAAAAAGTCTGAGTTTTTTCCAGCATGGTGCTTGGTCTCTGAGGCCAAAACATCAAAGAATCCAAGAAACTGAAATCATAGATTCCTCAGCTCCCTCCTTGCTTGTGCTTCAAAGACAGCACCAACCTGGAGAACACTGAGCAACTGAATGAGCTCTGCTGGGGACGCACCAGGATGAATTACAGCTGTTTACCTCCCCTGGAAATGAAATTCCCTTCTGGGCAGGTATTCTGAGTAGCCCAAAGAAGCCCACTGAAAGCTCCAACTCCAAGCCTGTAAGTTCCTACGTGTGAAATTTGATGTCAGGAAAGTGATACCCTCAGACTGACAGACTAGTGACTAAAGATGTAGCAGCACCTTCCTGAGAAAGTTAGAGATGGCATCACACAGACCCTTTACGGAGAAGGGAAATTATTTCCACTCTAACTGCCCAGGAAAACCCTCAGGTGAAGGCCCAGACACATTAACCAGCTGGCTGAGGGGCTCTGTAGCTCTTACTGGAGACACACTCACAAGAAGGTAAGAGGGATGAGCTGAGGGGCAAGGGTTAACTAAATCAAAGGGGCTAGAGCAGGGAAAGACATTCACAGAAACCTTTTCCTTCCACGCCTCCTCATCCCCACGCCCCATCTCCACCATACCCCCTACAAGAAAAGCAGCCGAACAGGTTCAGCTATAAATCTGTTTCCTTGCATCCAGACACTCTGGCTGCTATTATTTATAACATTAATTTAATTAAAGTTCCCAGGGAGATAGATGAATTTCTTTCCAGTAGTAGAGAAAATCAGTTCTTTTCAATGACAACATCAGTACCCCTGCTCTAACTAGAAAACTAATGTAGTATTTGGAATTCTTTTTCTTTTTCAATTAAAAAGTCCCCATGGCTCATGCATTTTTTATTCCCCAGTGTTCCTTTCCAACAAGTGAAGCAGAAAAGGAACAGAGAAACCTAATATATAAATGTATGTTTTTTAAGAAATTGAGTTCCATCATACATATTATTCTGATTTGAGTTTTTATTTAAGGAATAACCATACGTATCCATCATCAAGGACAGAGCAGAACTGTAACAATAAAGATGCAAGCTTTGATATTTTCTCCTACCAAAACACATTATATCTCCTGGAGCCTATTTCCCCTCTTCCATTCATCCTATATAAACCCATGTCCATGCATTAAATCACAACTCAAGATGTGTCTGAAGGCATATAGATGAAATCACTGTAAGCTGGAAATGAAGTCTTATTTTCCCTTCTATTTTAATACATCTTAGGTCCTGTGTATGCAATAATATACCTTCCTGTTAATCTACTCATGGCCTCAGGTAGCCAACAAGCCACCAGATAAAGAGAAGATTCTACTGTATTTCTTTTTAGTCCTTTTCCATTTGTAATTCTGAAAGCCGAAGAATGCAGATAGATGGGGAAATGCAGGCTACTCTCTCATCATCCACTTCAGTTAATCCTTTCACCTTCTACCTCTCTGCCACTGAGGCCACTGTTGACCAAAAGCATATTTAAACCCACTAGGCAACAAGAGAAAAAAGATAAAGATATTTGAAAAGACAAAATTAGAAATGGGTTTGCTACTGATGCCATTAGAAGATCAGGCAGAGTTAAGCTTGGAATCCACCTAATGAGGTTCGAATTAATAAGCTGCAGGGTACAAAGTGTGAATACAAGTGTGCAGGTCTCAGCCAGAATGAGACATCCAGCATGGTCATGTCTGAGCGCCTTAACAATTAAGCAGCCACTTTCTACTAAGCTGAAAATGAAAGTGTTAGTCACTCAGCCATGTCCAACTCTTTGTGACCGCATGGACTGTGGTGCAACAAGCGCTTCTGTCCGTGGAATTCTTCAGGCAAGAATACTGGAGTGGATTGCCATTTCCTTCTCCAGGGAACCTTCCTAACCCAGGGACTGAACCCGGGTCTCCCGCATTCCAGGCAGATTCTTTACCAACTGAGCCACCAGGGAAGACCTACTTTGTTGAATAATCTACAATTTGGAAAGTATTACATTGGCCGCCTAGACCTTTAGATTCATTATCTCCCATTATTTAAGTGCCTATGGTTTGGCAGCAACAAAGGCTTTTTCCCCTTCAGTATTCAGAGGATATGCGCGTTTTTGTTTTTTTTTTGTTTTTTTTTTAATGGTACAACTATCCATCATCCTCTCGCTACAGTATACTGCTTTATCTTGTAGGTCACCAAGCTACCAGGCTCCACAGCAAGGATAGCCTGTATACCCCCAAAAAGGCTGTCCACTGTCACATGTCTGGATCAGAAGATGTCTGAAAGAAAGAAAGAGCACAAGGTGGAGAGAATAAGATGTCAACATTCCTTGCTGCTGCTGCTGCTAAGTCGCTTCAGTCGTGTCCGATTCTGTGCAACCCCACAGACAGCAGCCCATTGGGCTCCACCATCCCTGGGATTCTCCAGGCAAGAACACTGGAGTGGGTTGCCATTTCCTTCTCCAGTGCGTGAAAGTGAAAAGTGAAAGTGAAGTCACTCAGTCGTGTCTGATTCAGCGACCCCATGGACTGCAGCCTACCAGGCTCCTCCATCCATGGGAGTTTCCAGGCAAGAGTACCGGAGTGGGATGCCATTGCCTTCTCCGGTCAGCATTCCTTAGATATCCAAAATTGCATATTCAGTATTCTAGCAAGAAGGAAGGCAAGCAGGGGGAGGAGTGGGGCAAAGATTGGGTGTCTAGGGTAAGTAGCCTTTCTTCACCAGCAGCATGCTGCACTGTCAACACACAAATCAATTTAGATGACTGCAAGCTGCCTGCTGGTCTACCACAGAAGCAGCCCTATGAAGATGGCAAGCTCGGTTCCTCTCCAAGGGTCCTGAAGGCCAAAAAAAAAAAAAAAAAAAGGCGTACTCAACTAAGCATTGTGATGAGATATGCCTGGAAGAGTAGAGATGGAAGGAGATTCAGAAATCTAGTCCTAGCCCCTCATTTCTAGGGAGCTAAGATCCAGGGACAGTAAATGAATTTCCCAGGGTCACACAAATTTAACATTCTGGTAGCTCTAGTTTTTAGTTCAGAATGTGTTTGTGATAAAGAGCCAGATTTTCAAAGGAGAGATGCAAATAGTATCTATTATGTTTGGGAACACCAGGAAATTATAAGACAATGGTTTCCTCATTTAGTAAAACGGCACCTGTACATCTCCTCCTAAAAGCTGTGATCATTTTGGCTCATGGTTTGAGAATGGGGGAAGTAAATCTTCGAATCTCCTCTCTCACAGAAGTAAAAAGGAAAGGGGCCATGCCACATTCTCAGAGCCCTGCCAGGATCAAGGAAATGTCGTATCACATTGGAGGGGATGTTCTCTTTCCCATTCAGCCTCGGTTATATATTTTTAAAGAGACTCTGCAGTTACTCACTTTTACAGGGAATCTGTTGGCATAAAAATCATTCATCATTGTGTTGTACTACCAACCATGGAACTAAAAGACAAACTATTGGAGAACCATGCCTAGGATTTGGCAGTTAGAATAATTCCAGGGACCTGATGGACCTCAAACCCTACACTGCACCATAGACTGACATTATGCACCAGGTCCTCATCCATGAGACATGGATGTTCACACAAAAAAATCTTCACTCTTTCTATAGGTGAAGATTTCATTAAATTGCTTTCATTTCCAGTATGACACTGAAACATCTTTTCTACACGATGGCATATGTTTATAGTACTTCATGATGCTGTGTGTTCATAGAGTAGCTTGAAATTTTCTAAGGATTTTGCACACACTCTCTTGCTATATTCCTACAACAAGTATATGGCAGAAGAGTTACTATCACTCCCATTTTATAGACATAAGCACAGATTCTGACAGAGAGAAAGGGTTGGAGAGGAGAGGAGGAATCTTCAGAGAGTGTAAGACACAGATTTCCTGATTTCACACTCATTGCACATTAAGTCACATTTTATGAGTGGCACTAGGTCACATTTTATAACCAAGACAGAGGTCCAGCATTCATTGCAGGCTTCGGATAAACCAGATACCATGTGCCTGGTCACGTAAGAGCAGCTCTTCCCCTGTCATATTTCCTCCTCTGGCTCTTCCTGCAGGCTGTCACTGCCAACTTGATCCACTCGCTGATACACGGTCTTTTCTCACTGGCCCTATAACTGGCTTTGTCATGCTCACAAGATGAACCTCATTCCAAATCGGATTCTCATGTAACTTATACAGAATCAGATCACGGTGGCAAAACTGTGAAGCTGCAGAGAGTGTCATGCATTTTCACGTGGGATGGTAAGAAACTGAGAGGCTACCTCCTGTCACCAGGAGCTCTTCCCTCTGTGGTCTCCCAGGCCTGATGGTCTCTACTAGGAAACCAGCAATCCATCAGGTACTGCCTTACAACACTCCTTGTGCTGTCGCCTTTTCAGTTCAGTTCAGTCAGAGGCTACCTCCTGTCACCAGGAGCTCTTCCCTCTGTGGTCTCCCAGGCCTGATGGTCTCTACTAGGAAACCAGCAATCCATCAGGTACTGCCTTACAACACTCCTTGTGCTGTCGCCTTTTCAGTTCAGTTCAGTCACTCAGTCGTGTCTGATTCTTTGCCACACCATGAACCACAGCACGCCAGGCCTCCCTGTCCATCACCAGCTCCCAGAGCTCACCCAAACTCACGTCCATTGAGTCAGTGATGCCATCCAACCATCTCATCCTCTGTCACCCCCTTTTCCTCCCACCCTCAATCTTTCCCAGCATCAGGGTCTTTTCAAATGAGTCAGCTCTTTTCATCACTGTTGCCTTTTACTGTTAATTAAATTACACATGGGTTATAGCCTATATTCTTTCCTTGCTTATCACTTCTCTCAGGACAGAAGATGGGGTGCTGCTAGGTTAGCTGGACATCAGGCATATACTACATTCTCAGTTTTAATTTTGATGAGTTGTGTGCATGTGTTCCTGTTTGTGAAGTAAATAATACATCAGTGCAGGAAGCAGGAGATTGAGAATCCTGGCCTAGCTCTTTTGGAAGTAGTGGTCCTTGATAGTCATCTCTTAATTTCTCCTTTACTCTAGTGCAAACGTTTGTCGAAAAGTCATTGTGGTACCTTATGCACAGCTTAACTATGTTAAGGAATATTTGGTTTAACAACATGCTTATAAATACTTTAGGAGCTCTCTGGAAAGAAGATGCCATATCACCATATTTCATTATGAAAAACCTAGAGATATAAAGAAATGCTCATATCGTGAAGTTATTCTGAAATATTTGACAGAAACTTTGAATTCCTGACTTGTTCAGTGATTTACAGTAAGTTTATTTTTCTGGGTCTGCGAGTTCTTCAAAATCAGTTGTATGGAAAAGCTGAATGTGCTCTGCACTGAATCAATACCAAGCTTTAGAGGCAAAATCTAAGTATGTTTGCTGTTTAAACTACAATCACTGAGTTAACTCTGTCAGAGTAACAACCGGGCTGCAGGTGTGTGTATTTATGCAGAGGCACTATGTCCACTTGGACAAGCTTGAACAAATGCGGTGCAAGTTCAGAGTTCCATTTCAGTGGGACTGGGTGAGAGAGACATTGTTCCAGTAGTGAGGCAAGAGGAGGCAGGGGATTGGAGTGGGGAGACATGTGTATTGCAGAAAGTTCCTGCGGAAGCCTGGATGCATGTACCATTTGAATGGAAAACACTTTTGAGTCCATTCCTCCATTGTCATTTCAAGACCAAGATGCTGGGAGTGACTGTTTTCCGTTTTCTCTCTGCTTAGCTGCTATCATTAGTGTTTAAACAGCCTGCTCACAGGCTTCCATGAGAGTCCACGATTCTTCTAATATCCAAGGATCAGGGCCAGTCACTGTGGGGGACCCTGGTGGCTTCAGAATTCAAAAGGACTGAATGAATAACCCGAGGACTTCCTGATGGCAAGAACTCCTATTTCTTTGTATCCCCACAGCCCGGCAGAGACAGTGGGCCCAGTACTTTAATTGGATAGATTGACTGAAAATTACAAGTTACCAAATAAAGAGAAAGAAAGAAAATCCCTTTTGTGGTAAAAGAACCCTTATGCACTGGATCCCAGATGTCAGGGGATTGTGGGCTTTGAGTGGCTGGAACAGGCTGCAGGGTGAACTGAAAATGGAGCAGGGTGATCGGAGGAATGTGAGTTCAGGCCTCCTTCTCAGCTTTGTTGGCAACTCTTAATACAAAGGAAGCAAAAGAAAAACCTAAGGCAGTGGAGATAATCAGGCTGGCCACCCAACTGAGTGGTTCCTTTAATGTTTCTAGCTTGAGGTAATCTGCTACCCAGACTTAGGGAGTTTCTAAGTAGGCCCAGCTGAACAGCTGAAGCAGGAAGAAAAGTGTGTCTCAGTCACAGGCAGAAAGTGTTAGATTACCAACGGAAATAGCAGTCACTTTTCTTGTGACAATGTGTGTAATTAGGTCTGAAAAGGTTCTGTTTCTCAATTCTAAGAAAAGGAAAATTTTCTGTCACATTCCAGTTCCTCAGAACAATGGAACTGCCTGGAAATCTTCTCTCTCTGATTTTGAGTATTTTTAGGATTCCTGACATTTGTGTAGCTTCTTTCTCCTGGGAAGACTTCCTGGCATGGTTATGACTTTATCTTGGAAAGGACATGAATTTCAGAGAAAGAGAGCAGAGGTAGGCAGGAAAGGTTGGAGAGTTGGATCCTGGTTCAGAGTTTTAGCTCCGTGGTTATGTTATGTGGTTGGAACTGAGTTACTTACCATCTTGGAGCCTTTCTACTTCCAAATCTGTAAAATCGGTCTAACGAAATTGCCTCCACACCATATGGCTGCCCCAAGGACTATTACACCTATCACACCTAGCACGTTACCTGGCCTATGGTAGATGCCCAGTAGATGGAAGTCCTTTTTCTTGCGCCAAACCAATGGGTTGTATAAGATTCCACATCTTGGCCACCAACCCCAAAGATCAGCAATGTAAGATGCATGGAAGGAAAATGCTAGAAGTAAAGAACAAACTGGTCACACTGAGTCTGGCTCTTTTCTTCCATCATGTTCTAAGTCCAGTGCCAACAGTCCCTCATGTTGAGCTAAAGAACCTAACGGTTAGAGCAGACACACAGAAGTCAGACTCAGGTCCAAATCCTAGAGCTGCCTCTTAGCAGCAGAGGGTTACAAAAATAGAATGTAACCTCATTTGCATCACTTTTAGATGAGAAAAATAGCTGGAGTGATAAATTAATATATGTAAAGTACTTAGCATGGTCACTAGCACAGTCAACACCCAAAAATGTTATCTATTGCATCATGCATCACCATTTATCTTCTATCCAGCACAGCTCTAGCAGGTGACAGGTTGAGAAAAATAAGGAAGCATGACTTTAAGGGCAAAAGGAATCAAAAAGAAAGAATCTCACACTGGTATGAAATGCATAGCTTAGAGAATAAAAAATCTGCCTTTCTGAAATTCACTCTCTGTAAGGGTGGCCTAGATGAGACATAGTAGACCAGCATCTTGATAAATAGCCCAGAGCTTCTGCCATTGTAAAAATCAGCTAGTGCTGGCTAGGAAGAAACTTTTGAAGAAGAAAAGTTTGTTCCACATACTAGAATCCTCACCTTAAACTTTTCCTCCTCCTCACTGGGGCTGTGCTTTTCAGGTACTTGGATTTCCAGGGTCCCTCACTTATTTATTGCAGCCCAGGCTATTCTGCAGTTTCTGCTCCCTCTTTTTTTTTTTCCCCCTCAAGGGAAAGCACAAATGCAGTTTCCCACTGCCACAAATTATGCAGTCAAGTTTCCCACATTTGGGGAAAGTGCAAGTACTCCCTCTATTTAAACCAGTGGTTTTCAAATGCCAGCCCTTATACTAAGGCTAACGTGCTTGCATAAGAACTACCCAGAGAGTTTATGAAGAATCTAGTTCCACACTCAGGGAATCTGATTCACCAGGTCAGAGATGGCCCATGGTTATCCATAATTCTCAAGTATAGTCAGATTTTATAACTGTTTCTAGACTTTTCCTACACCAAAATCAAAATTGACCTATCCCCTGGCCCAGTCGTTCCCAGCTTCTCTTTCCCTAACCTGTCTAAAAACCTCATTTGTCCTGGGTCCATGAATCATTAATTGGCACCACCTTTATGTTTTCTGTCCAAGATCTTAAATAAAGGAAAATAAGTTGTGCTATGAATGAAAGTATAAAAAACAAACCCCAGAGAAGGGGACTAGTATTTAGAACCTCCTCAAATCCATTCTGTATAAATGCTGCTGCTGCTGCTGCTGCTGCTGCTAAGTCACTTCAGTTGTGTCCAACTCCGCGACCCCACAGATGGCAGCCCACCAGGCTCCGCCGTCTCTGGGATTCTCCAGGCAAGAACACTGGAGTGGGGTGCCATTGCCTTCTCCAGTGCATGAATGTGGCTGACCCTAAAGCATACTACAGGTTACAGCTCTCCTGTTCGCTCCCTCCTTTCATGGCAGAGAGGCCAGAATACATGACAAATGAAAGTCTGGAGACACCGGGTCACCAAAGATGTGCAGAATAAATAATAATAACAGTAACAACCACCACCACCAGGTACTAGGTGCCAAAGGCCAAGCACCACCCAAAGCACTTAATGCAAATTATCTTACTTAACTTTCCCATCTGTGAATATGCATAACAGTACATATAGTACTAACAGTCCCAGTTTACAAATTACATTGAGATGCAAAGGAATTAATGTGTCCAAATTCACACAGCTAACAAGTGTCTGAGGATGGCAGAGGAGACAATTTCATAGGGACCAGAGCATTTGTAAAGGCAGGGAACCTTCAATTAGTATAAACTACCCTCCCTCTCTTTTCTCTTCTCTAGAGAGAAGACTATTGGGAAATAAAACTTACACAAAGAGGAAGAAAACAGCAGTGTTTCCAGGATGTTTCAGTTGGGAAGTACTAAACTAGGGCTTCAACCTTTCTTTCTTACCTGTGGCATAGAAGGACACACAGGACCCTTCTTGTCTCCCATTTGAGCAACATATCGGTGGTGGGTAGGGTGAAACAGAAATGCTACCTGACAGGCCTTTTTAGTTCTGGAGAATTGAAAGAGCCACTGAGTTCTTGAAGGTAGAAATGGAATGAGTGGCTGAGAGCTGGCTTCATCCAAGCTGCCCAGCCCAAGGTAAAATGGAGCTACTTGTTTCTATGGAAATGTCATCTAGGCACACATTACATCTAGTTGAAGCCACAATTCTCCAGAAAATCCAGAAAACACTTTAAATAGATAGACCAAGCTAGACCAAGACTCACTTCAAGATGGTGGAACTTCCCTGAAACCTGACACTAGCTTCTGTTTTTGGCCTTTCCAGGTCCTCTCCTAAGAGAGACTGCAGAGCCGGAGTAGTAAGCACACTGAAATATCCCCTTCTTTCTATTGGACCCCAGAATGGAGGCTGTCCTCAACATGCCGGTACTTTTTCCAGGGCCTAAAATAACAAGTCCTGTGGCCAAACAATCATTTAACTTTGGCAGTAATATTAATGAAGACCAACCATTCATGACTACTTTGCATCACAAAAGATGCTCTATAAAAGGACTCAGATCACTATTCACAGACTTTCCGTGGGTCCTTTAGAAATGAAAACATCCCCCTTCACCACCATCATCCAGCTGTCCAGCCACATGTGAACCAATATAAACCAATGGTGTCCTTTCTTCAGCTGGCAGTAAACCTCCTCCTCAGGACAGACATGGAGGAAGATATCTCCTTCCCACCCCAACCCACAGCATCCAATGAAACTCTCCCTTCCCCTTCTTGCCCCATACACCCCCATCTTCAAAGCAGTCCTGCCACCCTCTGATAAACCAGAAGGCTCATCCCTCTGCCGAGGATAAATGGCATCGATTCCGAAATATTCCAAGAACAGCCCCTTTAAGAAGTTTCCATTTGGAAAAAATATTTAAGCAAAGCTGTGCTTGATGAAGTGAAATAGAATTAGCTGCTCCAGTAGCACCGGCTTCTCAATTCATTTGAAGGTAGACCAGCTCATTCGCTTCCAAGTGGAACGGACTCAACCATAATACATCACAGTTAACTGTAGTCACAGCTCCAAGGAATTCCAGCCGGTTACACTGAGGTATACTTAATAGTCCCCCATCTGTAATCAACCTTTTGTACATTTCTTCCTAATCGCTGCATATGGTTTCATTTTCATGAACTGTTTTCTTAGCATATTACAGTTGGTCATTCCAGGACACCTAATGGCCCATTCGGTATGTTAAATGACTCCTAGGGTCCCTTGGTTTTTATTCCCCAGCACGGCTTGGAGGGGATTGGTTTTTTCCCCTCCCCATTGCTCGATTTCAAGGGCACAATNGCCAAACCAATGGGTTGTATAAGATTCCACATCTTGGCCACCAACCCCAAAGATCAGCAATGTAAGATGCATGGAAGGAAAATGCTAGAAGTAAAGAACAAACTGGTCACACTGAGTCTGGCTCTTTTCTTCCATCATGTTCTAAGTCCAGTGCCAACAGTCCCTCATGTTGAGCTAAAGAACCTAACGGTTAGAGCAGACACACAGAAGTCAGACTCAGGTCCAAATCCTAGAGCTGCCTCTTAGCAGCAGAGGGTTACAAAAATAGAATGTAACCTCATTTGCATCACTTTTAGATGAGAAAAATAGCTGGAGTGATAAATTAATATATGTAAAGTACTTAGCATGGTCACTAGCACAGTCAACACCCAAAAATGTTATCTATTGCATCATGCATCACCATTTATCTTCTATCCAGCACAGCTCTAGCAGGTGACAGGTTGAGAAAAATAAGGAAGCATGACTTTAAGGGCAAAAGGAATCAAAAAGAAAGAATCTCACACTGGTATGAAATGCATAGCTTAGAGAATAAAAAATCTGCCTTTCTGAAATTCACTCTCTGTAAGGGTGGCCTAGATGAGACATAGTAGACCAGCATCTTGATAAATAGCCCAGAGCTTCTGCCATTGTAAAAATCAGCTAGTGCTGGCTAGGAAGAAACTTTTGAAGAAGAAAAGTTTGTTCCACATACTAGAATCCTCACCTTAAACTTTTCCTCCTCCTCACTGGGGCTGTGCTTTTCAGGTACTTGGATTTCCAGGGTCCCTCACTTATTTATTGCAGCCCAGGCTATTCTGCAGTTTCTGCTCCCTCTTTTTTTTTTTCCCCCTCAAGGGAAAGCACAAATGCAGTTTCCCACTGCCACAAATTATGCAGTCAAGTTTCCCACATTTGGGGAAAGTGCAAGTACTCCCTCTATTTAAACCAGTGGTTTTCAAATGCCAGCCCTTATACTAAGGCTAACGTGCTTGCATAAGAACTACCCAGAGAGTTTATGAAGAATCTAGTTCCACACTCAGGGAATCTGATTCACCAGGTCAGAGATGGCCCATGGTTATCCATAATTCTCAAGTATAGTCAGATTTTATAACTGTTTCTAGACTTTTCCTACACCAAAATCAAAATTGACCTATCCCCTGGCCCAGTCGTTCCCAGCTTCTCTTTCCCTAACCTGTCTAAAAACCTCATTTGTCCTGGGTCCATGAATCATTAATTGGCACCACCTTTATGTTTTCTGTCCAAGATCTTAAATAAAGGAAAATAAGTTATGCTATGAATGAAAGTATAAAAAACAAACCACCAGAGAAGGGGACTAGTATTTAGAACCTCCTCAAATCCATTCTGTATAAATGCTGCTGCTGCTGCTGCTGCTAAGTCACTTCAGTTGTGTCCAACTCTGCGACCCCACAGATGGCAGCCCACCAGGCTCCGCCGTCTCTGGGATTCTCCAGGCAAGAACACTGGAGTGGGGTGCCATTTCCTTCTCCAATGCATAAATGCGGCTGACCCTAAAGCATACTACAGGTTACAGCTCTCCTGTTCTCTCCCTCCTTTCATGGCAGAGAGGCCAGAATACATGACAAATGAAAGTCTGGAGACACCGGGTCACCAAAGATGTGCAGAATAAATAATAATAACAGTAACAACCACCACCACCAGGTACTAGGTGCCAAAGGCCAAGCACCACCCAAAGCACTTAATGCAAATTATCTTACTTAACTTTCCCATCTGTGAATATGCATAACAGTACATATAGTACTAACAGTCCCAGTTTACAAATTACATTGAGATGCAAAGGAATTAATGTGTCCAAATTCACACAGCTAACAAGTGTCTGAGGATGGCAGAGGAGACAATTTCATAGGGACCAGAGCATTTGTAAAGGCAGGGAACCTTCAATTAGTATAAACTACCCTCCCTCTCTTTTCTCTTCTCTAGAGAGAAGACTATTGGGAAATAAAACTTACACAAAGAGGAAGAAAACAGCAGTGTTTCCAGGATGTTTCAGTTGGGAAGTACTAAACTAGGGCTTCAACCTTTCTTTCTTACCTGTGGCATAGAAGGACACACAGGACCCTTCTTGTCTCCCATTTGAGCAACATATCGGTGGTGGGTAGGGTGAAACAGAAATGCTACCTGACAGGCCTTTTTAGTTCTGGAGAATTGAAAGAGCCACTGAGTTCTTGAAGGTAGAAATGGAATGAGTGGCTGAGAGCTGGCTTCATCCAAGCTGCCCAGCCCAAGGTAAAAAGGAGCTACTTGTTTCTATGGAAATGTCATCTAGGCACACATTACATCTAGTTGAAGCCACAATTCTCCAGAAAATCCAGAAAACACTTTAAATAGATAGACCAAGCTAGACCAAGACTCACTTCAAGATGGTGGAACTTCCCTGAAACCTGACACTAGCTTCTGTTTTTGGCCTTTCCAGGTCCTCTCCTAAGAGAGACTGCAGAGCCGGAGTAGTAAGCACACTGAAATATCCCCTTCTTTCTATTGGACCCCAGAATGGAGGCTGTCCTCAACATGCCGGTACTTTTTCCAGGGCCTAAAATAACAAGTCCTGTGGCCAAACAATCATTTAACTTTGGCAGTAATATTAATGAAGACCAACCATTCATGACTACTTTGCATCACAAAAGATGCTCTATAAAAGGACTCAGATCACTATTCACAGACTTTCCGTGGGTCCTTTAGAAATGAAAACATCCCCCTTCACCACCATCATCCAGCTGTCCAGCCACATGTGAACCAATATAAACCAATGGTGTCCTTTCTTGAGCTGGCAGTAAACCTCCTCCTCAGGACAGACATGGAGGAAGATATCTCCTTCCCACCCCAACCCACAGCATCCAATGAAACTCTCCCTTCCCCTTCTTGCCCCATACACCCCCATCTTCAAAGCAGTCCTGCCACCCTCTGATAAACCAGAAGGCTCATCCCTCTGCCGAGGATAAATGGCATCGATTCCGAAATATTCCAAGAACAGCCCCTTTAAGAAGTTTCCATTTGGAAAAAATATTTAAGCAAAGCTGTGCTTGATGAAGTGAAATAGAATTAGCTGCTCCAGTAGCACCGGCTTCTCAATTCATTTGAAGGTAGACCAGCTCATTCGCTTCCAAGTGGAACGGACTCAACCATAATACATCACAGTTAACTGTAGTCACAGCTCCAAGGAATTCCAGCCGGTTACACTGAGGTATACTTAATAGTCCCCCATCTGTAATCAACCTTTTGTACATTTCTTCCTAATCGCTGCATATGGTTTCATTTTCATGAACTGTTTTCTTAGCATATTACAGTTGGTCATTCCAGGACACCTAATGGCCCATTCGGTATGTTAAATGACTCCTAGGGTCCCTTGGTTTTTATTCCCCAGCACGGCTTGGAGGGGATTGGTTTTTTCCCCTCCCCATTGCTCGATTTCAAGGGCACAAGCACAGAAGATCAAAGGGCAGGACGTACCTGTTGCAGTCGATGTGGAGCAGAAGATGGGAGGCGCTGACTGACAGCGCAACCCTGTGCCACTGCCCATCGGCCAGCCGGTACGGAAGCGCCTCTGCCCGGGGCCTCCCACTGTGCATGTAGTGATAGCGAATCTCATCCCTCAGACCACTGCTCTCCAGTTCAAAATAGCTGTGTGTAAAGAACAAAAATGTGCTTTGTTTTATTTCTGGTTATCACAGCCCTCATCAGCCCTCGTGACTTCCTATCAGGATTCCCAGAATCTAAAATTAACTCAACATGACGCAAAGAAACACAACCCACAGTTAACTGTACAACATGGAACCCAATTCACCTTCCGTCCAAGAGTCCTCACAGTGACAGCTTGAAGGCCTGATATGGTGACTGACGGACGCACTGTGAGTGACAGGTGACAAGCTAATTGGCAACGCTCTGTGCACTGTCACTTAAATATAATTCAGGTCTTTCTATTGTCTATTTCTATTTCTACTGTCTACAAAACCCAGGCGGAATGGGTTTACCGATGTCTATTTTTATTACTGCCACTTCTGCTTTTTCAAGAATTAAAGGAAAATACAAGTCACGTGATGGAAACAAACTATCACAGAAGAGATGAATAAGGTTTTTTTGTTGTTGCTGTTGTTTTTACTTTCCCCTGGACAAGACACTATAAGTGAACAATTCCTACACAACCAATAAGGAGGGAACGTTTGAAGCTACTCGCATTATGTGTTAATATTTCCAAATGTCATGGAACGAAACATGTGATTGACCTTTTCTTTTTGCAGATTGTCACCTTCTTTTTCTAGACCTCTGAAAAACTCAGCCCCTCCTCTGCAGGCGGCACACTGGCCATAAAAGGCAGCAGGCAACTTTGGGACACTCCTGTCACACACCAGGGCTGGCACTTTCACGGGGACAGAACTAGGCAGTTTCCTATGTGTCCCTTCGGAGATGTGTCACCGTGACCACCGTCACCACAGGGCCCCATCTCACTGCCAGGCACTGCACTGGGCTCTGACATATACAGTCTAATCCATCACTCACAAAAGCCTGGAAGACTGATACGATACCTTCTGGGGATCTTTAAAAAATACACTGAGATTCTGGAATTAAGTAACATACCCAAGCTAGATTTTAAACTCAGAGCTAGATGTGACAATCCATGTACTATTTACCAGTTAGGCCTCATCTCAGAGGCACAGAAACAAAGTAGTAAAGATGGCCTCAACTGGCACTGTCTCCCAGCAGCTTATCCACACAGGCAGTTCAAGAACTGCTTGCCCAAATAGGTAACCATGTTCAATCTCAAGATGTGGAGGGACCTACTGCTTCTGCTCTATCCACTGAGCTGGCCTGACCCCACTAACCCAAGCACATTTAATCCAGAACATAAAATGCATCCTTCATGAGCACTGAGATGAATGTATTATGAATCTCAGCTTCTATTATCCATGACTTCCAAATCTCACATCGCATAAGAAAACAAATGCACATTTCTTGCTCATCTTTCACAGAGATCTTCCCGAGATCACACTGCAAGAAAAGCGAAGTCAAGACCAGCCTCTGACCCACCTCGCGAGGACTATACAAAGAATTAGGCTCAAGATCATAAATAGAAAAGGTTACTTATACTGTTGCAGCCATCTCCTGGGCCCAGGTACATACTTACTAGTAATAATATAATATATATATATATATATATTACTGCTTCCTAGCTGTGGGTCCTTGGACAAGTTTCTTAACCTTTTTGAGTCCTAGGTTTCTCATCAATAAAAGCAGGGTAGCAAGAATAATTGTTTCTGTTTATCTCTCCGAGGAGGAACAAACAGCTTGAAAATGTCATGTAAACTGTAATGTGCCATGCATGGGGCTGGGGACAAAGGGTGCAGTTCTTGTTGTCTCTGTGATATGCCAGGAGCTTTAAGTGGAAACTGGGGAAAGCTGAAGGCTTTGAGGATGGAGCACATCGGTCTCTGAGAGGGCTATGTATGCTCACCCGTGTCTTCTGCACAGTTAATGAGAAGCACAGCTGACACGAGGACGGGACCCCACAGATTATCCTTCAAAGCCAAGCCCACAGGACCTCCTCTTCCATTCACCTCAGCCCACAGGTCCAGCTCATGTGGAATACAGATGAGATCCCCTCCAATTACAGATACATTATCGAGTGGTGACATTAGTCTCTGCTGAAATGGATTCTCTGATAAGGCCTTTGGAAAAATATAATCACATGGTCGGAAAAGAGGAAACTGTCAAATGGTGCTGAGAGACAGAGATGAAAAGGCCGATCTCTGGGCTTTTGTTTTTCATTATTCAGAGAACACAATATTGCAGGAGTAAATCCTGTTATTTGTGTCTGGGATAATCTGACACTGGTTGCTAAAAAGAAATGGCAGTGGTATTTATATTGGAAATTGCTTTGGACGGCGTGTACCTGAGCTTCAAGAGGGATGTGGTGCTGCCTCGGGCTGATCCCTCTTGATCATGTCAATCATCTCATCCTCTTTTATGGCCTCTGAAGGACTTTCACTATGTGAAATTATCTTGATCACTTACCTGTTTACACTTTTATTGTGTCTCATTCCCCCTGAGCCATACCCCTTACCAGATTGTTATTGTTCAGTTGTTAAGTTGTGTCCGACTCTTTGCAACCCCATGGACTGCAGCACTCCAGGCTTCCCTGTCCCTCACCATCTCCCAGAGTTTGCCCAAGTTCATGTCCCTCACATTGGGGATGCCACCCAACCATCTCATCCTCTGACGCCCTCTTCTCCTCCTGCCCTCAGTCTTTGCAGCATCAGGGTCTTTTCCAATGAGTCAGCTGTACAAATTAGGTGGCTAAAGTATTGGAGCTTTGGCCTTCCAGCATCAGCCCTTCCGAAGAGTATTCAGGGTTGATTTCCTTTAGGATTGACTGGTTTGATCTCCTTGCAATCCAAGGGACTCTCAGGGGTCTTCTCCAGCTCTGCAGTTTGAAAACATAAATTCTTCGGCACTCAGCCTTCTTTATGGTCCAGCTCTCATATCTGTACATGACTATTGGAAAGACCATAGGCTTGACTATATGGACCTATGTTAGTAAAGTGATATCTTTGCTTTTTAACACACTGTTTAGGTTTATCATAGCTTTACCGCCAAGATGCAATCGTTTTCTAATTTCATGGCTGCAGTCACTGTCCTCAGTGATTTTAGAGCCCAAGAAGAGGAAATCTATCACTGCTTCCACTTTTTCCCCTTCTGTGTGTCAAGAAGTGATGGGACCAGAAACCGTGGTTAGTTGTTTTTTTTTTAAGTTGAGCTCAGGGCTGGTGCACTGGGATGACCCAGAGGAATGNCTTTGCTTTCTGCCTCTCTTCTTTTCACAGCTATTTGTAAGGCCTCCCCAGACAGCCATTTTGCTTTTTTGCATTTCTTTTCCATGGGGATGTTCTTGATCCCTGTCTCCCGTACAATGTCACGAACCTCATTCCATAGTTCATCAGGCACTCTATCAGATCTAGTCCCTTAAATCTAGTTCTCACTTCCACTGTATAATCATAAGAGATTTTATTTAGGTCATACCTGAATGGTCTAGTGGTTTTCCCTACTTTCTTCAATTTCAGTCTGATTTTGGTAATAAGGAGTTCATGATCTGAGCCAGTCAGATCCTGGTCTTGTTTTTGCTGACCATACAGAGCTTCTCCATCTTTGGCTGCATAGAATATAATCACTCTGATTTTGGTGTTGACCATCTGGTGATGTCCATGTGTAGAGTCTTCTCTTGTGTTGTTGGAAGAGGGTGTTTGCTATGACCAGTGCATTTTCTTGGCAAAACTCTACTAGTCTTTGCCCTGCTTCATTCCACATTCCAAGGCCAAATTTGCATGTTACTCCAGGAGTTTCTTGACTTCCTACTTTTGCATTCCAGTCCCCTAATCTAGTCTGTGCTATTCTAATCTACCCTCTACACTGAAGCAAGATGAATTTCCCTGAGACATTAGTACCATACTCTCAGGCTTCCCAGGTGGTGCTAGTGGTAAAGAACTTGCTCGCCAACACAGGAGACACGAGATCCCTGGGTTGGAAGATCCCCTCGAGGAGGGCATGGCAACCCACTCCAGTATTCTTGCCTGGAGAATCCCATGGACAGAGGAACCTGGTAGGCTACAGTCCACAGGGTTGCAGAGAGTTGGACACAACTGAAGCAACTTTGCATGCACGTGTGCACACATATACATACACACTATGCCTTTGAGGTTAAGAGCATGGGCTCTGGAGCTATGCTGCCTAGGTGCAAATCTCAGCTCTGCCTACCAGTGGTTCTGACCTTGGGCTAGACATTGAACTGCTTTGGGGATCAGTTTCACCATCTGTAATATGGGAATCATAATAGAACCCATCTAGCATAGTTATCATACCTGATTTATGGTATGTGCTTTGTAAATATCCTGAGGTCATTTCCCTGCTTAAACATCCTCAAGTGTACCCCTGGGCAGTCAAAGTCCAGATTTCTTTGTGGGGCACACAAAATCACTGATGATTTCTCTGGTCAACCAGTCAGGCCTGCCAAACTGCTCCTGAGTCTGTGAATGTTCTGTGCTATCACTTGTGGAACTCAGTAGCCATTAGCAGACACTGTCCATCTTGTATACCTGGCAACTCCTGCTGAGGCTTTAGGAAGTAAATGAACTGTCACCATCTCCGTGCAGCCTTTTCTCATCCCTCAGGCCCAATCATTCACACCTTTGGCCACCACTTCGGCCTGCTGTGCCTTCCACACACCTCGAGGCCAGCACCTACTGTGCCGTATCTCAGTTATTTGTAAACATGCCTGCTTTCCCTACTTGATTGTGTCTTACTCATTTTGTAGCCAGCACACCTAGCCAGAAGCCAGGCACTCAGTGAAAATCAGCCAAGTGAACGAGTGGGGTGGCTACTGGCAGGACAGGTTTAGAACACGAGTCTTTGATATTGCATTCTTTCTACTACCCATTTAGTCATTAGACAGCTACATCTACTGGCTTCAGGGTATACATTCAGTTACTGATAGCTTCTCTGGATTCAATAGTTTCTTTAAACCATCCAGACAGGTTATCTTCTGCTTTTTTCATTTTTCTTAATCTTCTCCCTCCAAAGTCAGTCTATCAGATTTACTCGTTTCTTTCTGCGTCTTCTACCCTCCCTCTCTCAGTCTCGTCCAGCCTGGAAACCACACACAAGAACAGCACATCTAAATGAGGCTCCATGGAGTTCCTATAAGCAACAAACAAGCTTTGTGGATAGATGAGAGGCATCTATGTCAGCTACTCCTGGTCCTTCTGTGATTCTATTTAGCTGTTTATACTATTATAGTATAAACACAAATATTCCAATTATGGCTCTTTGTCTTATTTCATCTCCTCTGTGTCCACATGGTGGGCAAGGGATAAGTTGCTTGAATCTTTCACTTAGTTCACTGAACTGATTATCTCCAGTGTTTGTTTTGAGATCTTATAAACATGCCTTTAAACTGATTTTGGCTGTTTTGCCAATGTAAAATTCCAGAATGATTATGCCTTGTGGCAAAGAAAATCTTGGACTGTAGCCCACCAGGCTCATCTGTCTGTGGGATTCTCCAGGCAAGAATTCTGGACTGGGTTGCCATTTCCTTTTCCAGGAGATCTTCCTGACCCTGAGACTGACCCTGTGTCTCTTGCGTCTCCTGCACCGTCAGGCAAGTCCTTTAACACTAGCGCCACCTGGGAAACCCAAAGAAAATCTAGGCATTTATGATAGGAATGCCAGAGATCAAGGCCAATGTATTCCAGTAGAGCTGAATATAATCGTCATACCAGATCACGAGAGAAGGAATCTTACGAGTGCATTGAGTTTCTTCCTTGTAGTGGCATACAAGAATACAAACTGGCATTCAGAAACCTTCTCAAGGAAAAGACTCCACAAGACTCCTATTCTTTCCTTTATACTCCTATTCTTTCCTTTATAAACCTCTAGCCAGATTGTTTTATATTAGAGCCAACCTGAGCTCCCCCTGTCCTTTCTCTCTTGTTCGCCGGCTTATCTCATGTGCTATAAAGGAGACATCCATCCACCCAGAGAATGCAATGCAATGCAATGACAAAGTCTTCCTACTTGCATGCACTTGGACTTTGCAGCCTTCCCCGCTTATGTAATCTAAAGCCATGTCAAATAAAACACAAACCTGTGATTTACCTATGTCCTCAACAGAGAAACACTTATGATCCACAATACCACCATTGCTAGTTAGCTTGATGCAGTAGGGGGTCCACACGGAGGTATATGACGAATTAAAGTAACAGCTGTTTTCACCAGCAGAGACGTAATCGGGGCATTCTTTCCATTCTTGAATATCCCTGAAATGGAGGGTAAAAAGGAAGAATTGTTCCCCAAATCATGCAATAGTGCAAGTCAAAGCAAGCTGTGTAAGAGTCAGATTCAGTAAACCAGGACACAAGTATTTTATGAGCAAGTACCTTAGCGGTACCATTTCCAAGGACTTGGGACTGATGATCAGTGTCTGCAGACCGAGAGGAGGCCTTTTGGCACGTCTGTCTATAGTAAAAGCATCCGTTCATTGACTGCATATAAGGTGCCAGCTCCTAATTTAAGTGATTCATTGGTAGGTACTTTCCCCATTCTACAGATCAAAGTTCTGAGGCTTACAGAGGTTTAAAAATATTCTTTTATTAAAACACTCCAGAATCAACTCCCAGACTATAGAGATTCCCAGAAAACAGCTGAGTCTTTAAAAACTGGGTATTTCCCCAACTCATGGCAGAAAAAACTGAGGCGACACAGGGATGGTTTCCAGGTTGAGTGACATTGAGATGTGGGTGGTCCTGAAGAGGAACATCAGCTACCACCCTACTCTGAACCACTGCATCCTATGTCCATCTCCTCTGCAAGGCTGTCCTGTGCTTGGCAGTGGAGGGTGGGAGTTTTCCTGATGCCTTGAACTCCTTCCCATATTCCTGATATCTTTTCTTAATTAAACAAAGAGCCATGGTAACATTTCAAACATGCTGGACATCCAGGTAACCCCTTTAAGAAACATGGGACTCCTAGCCTTTCCCCCTCTACTCATAGAAGAAACCAAAGAAATTTAAAACCCAGAGCAGAAATGTAAAAAAATTCTCCAAGCTAAAAAAAATTCTCCAAACTAAGAAAGCATTTTTCTTCTCCATTTTGTAAATGGGAATGGACATTTAATTATAATAGCAAAAGAATGGAAAAAACAAAAATGGGGCTGTACTGAATCAATGTGTTTACCTATCAGTTCCTTTGTGAGTTTCTCTACAAAGAATGAGCTCATCCTTTCCTGTATCTTGGATCAGATACAAATAAAAGAAGTCGCGGAGGACAGATGGACACATGGAGAACACTGAAGAAATCAGAAAAGCTATACATCCATGTCTAAGATCCACCCTAGAGTTACTCACCTCCACCCCATTCTACAGAAAGCATTATTTACTTCAATGACTTAAAACAACAGCAGAATTGATGTCAAACGGAAAAGAGATGGCAGGAAGGTCACTGGGGGAGGATGTCAGAGTTTGGGGAAAGGATTTACCCTGATCAGCTGCCAAGGGGACGTGAACAAAAATGCAGAGCAATCAAAAGAGGGCTCAGACTAAAGTCCATCCCAGCAGGAACATGTGAGAGAATGTGACACAGCTCTCCTCCAACCTCCCATCTCTCTGCCTGCCTGAATGAGTGAACTCAGCAAGTCATCTTTGGGTGCCTCCTATGCAAGCACTCTCTAGGTATCATATCTGACACGAGCACTGTGTGGCTGTAAGGATTAATAGGACTTGGTCCCTACTTTCAGGCTAGAAGGCAACTCTGAGTACTTTATCCACTGAGTACTTTTTTTCTTGTCTCCTTTATTCAGGACATGAGTGTTTTATACGTATCGATTATACATAAAATACTGTGCTTGATATATACAGGGGAGTCATGTGTGTCTAAAGAAATACTTCAGCCTCAGGGAAATGACTGAGAAACCATATTACAAAGCAGAGTGCGCAAGTGTTCATATGTGGCGCTCACTGGAGTTAGAATGGCTGCCTTGACCATTCATGGGCGGCTTTGGGTGAGCGAGGTGCTCTTAGCAATCTTGAAGAAGGGTAAAAGTTTAAAAGATGGCAATAGGGGAAGGAAGAGAGGGCACAAAGGCGGTGGAATCACTGGGCAAAACTGTCTTAAATTAGAATTGCTACTTAGGTGGGGTCATTCGTTGTTTACTTCCTCTTCACTAGGCTGAGAGGGTGTTTTACAAGTCAAGGAGACATAAAGCAGGTAACGTGTGGCTGAGACAGAAGCAGGAAGGAATAACTTTGTGTCTCTGAGGTGCTTGCGGCTGGTGGGCCAGGCTGTGGAGGTCTGTGAGCATCACTCTAGGGAGTTGGTGCTTAGCAGCAGGAGACAAGAAGGACCCCACAGGCTGTGCAAGGGCAGGGACTGGAAGAAAGGGATGAGAAGCTGGGAGAGGACACACGTTTCCTTCTTTACAGCTGTTTCCCAAGCTGATCTGTTTGGCACTAGGAGGACACTTATGTAATATCAAGGGGTCCTTGAGACAGCTGCTCATCAGCTGTTGGAAAGAACTTGGGATTAACATGGACAGTGGGCTGTTACTTAATTTCTGGTTGAGGCTCTTAAAAGTTGCATATCCTTGGATGAGAGCGAGATTCATCTCCAATGGGAAAATTAAGGGGGTAGAAGGAAGGATAAACTGTGTGTGTGTGTATTCAGAATAGGAAAAAGATTGAAAAATATGGATAGGTAGGTCATTGAACTGTGGTATAGTTTATCTTGATAGACTTTCAAAAATAAATATGAGTGCAGTGTTCTTGCCTGGAGAATCCCAGGGACGGGGGAGCCTGGTGGGCTGCCGTCTCTGGGGTTGCACAGAGTCGGACACGACTGAAGTGACTTAGCATAGTAAAAGAGAATGGTTTTACAAGATTGCCTAGGGAATGAGATTTTCATATCATAGTTAAGGAGTCCAGTTTTGTATAATAAGTCANACGGGGGAGCCTGGTGGGCTGCCGTCTCTGGGGTTGCACAGAGTCGGACACGACTGAAGTGACTTAGCATAGTAAAAGAGAATGGTTTTACAAGATTGCCTAGGGAATGAGATTTTCATATCATAGTTAAGGAGTCCAGTTTTGTATAATAAGTCAAATGTATTTAGCAAATTGATAGTATTAAAGTCAGTATGAAAACATTCTGAAGATCCAAGCCAGTGCTTAGCAGGTCTGGACTGGTAATAGGAAATGAGCTCTGTGTATGGCATGCAGTTTCTCAACTCTGGCCTGTCAGCAACCTGGTCCCCACAGGGATGGTATGAAAAACCCTGTTTAGATTATCTCTAACCCATTAGCTCCACAGAACAAACAACTTAAAGTACTTCTCTAAAGCACAATGGATCAGGAAGAGCCACTTCAAAACACAATTCCCAACCCCTCCCTCATCAACTGAAGTTGAATTTTATTTTAAATACGTACTTAAAACTTATTTTTAACTTTAAATTTAGACAAACGCCAAATGAACACACAACACAGATGCTCTGTTGCCTGCCTTCACTGGGTTGAATTTCTCTACAGATGACCAAAGCCCATTTCTAAAAGCTACTCTCTCCTTCTTTTAGTCCCAAGACTTAAGTGCTTTAGGTTTGTTCCCAGGCTGGCTTGTGAAACAGGGCTGAGAACTCTAGAAAGAGCCTATCCATAAAAATCAGAATAAAGAGCAGAAGACGTGCTTTCCACTTAAAGGTACCTAACCGGAAGACAAAAAAACCCAAACAAACCATCATTTATGTCCTAAGGGCAACTGTTTTCAAGCCATCCAGATCATGTGTTTTAGGCTTAATATTTAACATTTTCTTTTTCCTTTTTAAGTAACTGCTCATTTTCCTTTCTAATTTCCTCTACAACCTGGCGGGGCAAATAACCTTTCTTTTCAAAAACCAGGATAATTTGTTGAGGGGATGTTTGTGCCGGTGGGGGATATACAGCCTTTGGGAACGAGTCTTCACTCGCCCACTTCTTTGGAAATGAGGCATCTGCAGGAACAGGCTGAGAGCCGAGCAGGCTGACAGGCCCCCAGAGGCCCCTTTCACCAGGCCTGCAATTCGCATTCCTGCAGAGTCCCGGCCCAGCTCTGAGGCTGAATCTGACATGCTCCCGTGGCAGGGTGGCATGGACTTCTCTCAACTGGCTGCCTCTTCCACTGGCTGACCTGGCTGGAAGCAGAGCCAGCCAAGCATGCAGCCTGGGCCTGTCCTGTGGACCAGCCTGACCTGCTTAGAGTCCCTGGTGCTTTAGCTACCAAGGCCAGGCCTGGAGTGCAGTGGCCCCATCCCACTCCTCCCTGGCTCCACTACTCTGCCTCTGGATGACTTCGGGTCACAGTTTCACTTGTGTGCCAGAGACGGGGAGTTGTGATTCTGTGGTTCCAGGAGGCACCAGGGAACTGCTTTCCAAGAAACAGTGACTGGAGCCAGAAAGCGCATCTGTATCTGCCTCTTCCTGTAAGCAGGTGATGCAAAGTCCCACACGTGTACTCTATTAGGGGCAGCCCTGCTCCTGCATACTCCTAATCCCACCAATTCTACCCTTTCCAGATAAATGGCGCTGGACTATTTGGGCTGAAATACTCAAGGTTCATAACATTGTACAGAAGGTGGTGATCAGAACCATCCCAGAGATAAAGACATGCAAAAAGGCAAAACAGCTATCTGAGGAGACCTTGTAAATAGCTGAGAAAAAAGACAAGTGAATGGCAAAGGAGAAAAGGAAAGATATACCCATCTAAATGCACAGTTCCAAAGAATAGCAAGGAAAGATAAGAAAGCCTTCCTAAGTGAACAATGCAAAGAAATAGAGGAAAACAATAGAATGGGAAAGGCTAGAGATCTCTTCAAGAAAATTAGATACCAAGGGAACATTTCACGCAAAGATGGGCACAAAAAAGGACAGAAATGGTATGGACCTAACAGAAGCAGAACATATGAAGAAGAGGTGGCAAGAATACACAGAAGAACTGTACAGAAAAGATCTTCAGGACCCAGATAAATGTGATGGTGTGAACACTCACCTAAAGCCAGACATCTTGGAGTGTGAAGTCAAGTGGGCCTTAGGAAGCATAACTATGAACAAAGCTAGTGGTGGTGATGGAATTCCAGTTGAGCTATTTCAAATCCTAAAAGATGCTGCTGCGAAAGTGCTGCACTCAATATGCCAGCAAATATGGAAAACTCACCAGTGGCCACAAGACTGGAAAAGGTCAATTTTCATTCCAATCCCAAAGAAAGGCAATGCCACAGAATATTCAAACTACTGCACAATTGCACTCATTTCACATGCTAGCAAAGTAATGCTCAAAATTCTCCAAGCCAGGCTTCAACAGTACATGAACCGAGAACTTCCAGATGTTCAAGCTGGATTTAGAAAAGGTAGACGAACCAGAGATCAAATTGCCAACATCCGTTGGATCATGGAAAAGGCAAGAGAGTTCAGAAAAAACTCTACTTCCGCTTTATTGACTACGCTAAAGTCTTTGACTGTGTGGCTCACAACAAACTGTGGAAAAGTCTTAAAGAGATGGGAATACCAGACCACCTTACCTGCCTCCTTTGAAACCTGTATGCAGGTCAGGAAGCAACAGTTAGAACTGGACATGGAACAATGTACTGGCTCCAAACTGGGAAAGAGTACATCAAGGCTGTATATTATCACCCTGCTTATTTAACTTATATGCAGAGTACATCATGCGACATGCTGGGCTGGATGAAGCACAAGCTGGAATCAAAATTGCTGGGAGAAATATCAAAACCTCAGATATGCAGATGACATCACCCTAATGGTAGAAAGCAAAGAGGAAGTAAAGAGCCTCTTGATGAGTGTGTAAGAGGAGAGTGCAAAAGCTGGCTTAAAACTCAACATTCAAAAGACTGAGANCATGCTGGGCTGGATGAAGCACAAGCTGGAATCAAAATTGCTGGGAGAAATATCAAAACCTCAGATATGCAGATGACATCACCCTAATGGTAGAAAGCAAAGAGGAAGTAAAGAGCCTCTTGATGAGTGTGTAAGAGGAGAGTGCAAAAGCTGGCTTAAAACTCAACATTCAAAAGACTGAGATCCTGGCATCCAGCTCCATCATCACTTCATGGCAAACAGACGGGCAAACAATGGAAACAGTAACAGACTTTATTTTGGGGGGCTCCAAAGCACTGCAGATGGTGACTGCAGCCATGAAATTGAAAGACGCTTGCTCCTTGGAAGAAAAGCTATGACAAACCTAGACAGCATATTAAAAAGCAGAGACATTACTTTGCCAACAAAGGTCTGTCTAGTCAAAGCTATGGTTTTTCCAGTAGTCATGTATGTATGTGAGAGTTGTACTATAAAGAAAGCTGAGCACTGAAGAATTGATGCTTTTGAACTGTGGTGTTGGAGAAGATTCTTTGAGGATCCCTTGGACTGCAAGGAGATCAAATCAGTCAATCCTAAAGAAAATCAATCCTGAATATTCACTGGAAGGACTGATTTTGAAACTGAAGCTCCGATACTTTGGTCACCTGATGCAAAGAGCTGACTCATTGGAAAAGACCCCGATGCTGGGGAAGATTGAAGGCAGGAGAAGGGGATGACAGAGGATGAGATGGTTGGATGGCATCACTGACTCAATGGACATGAGTTTGAGCAAGCTCTGGGAGACGGTGAAGGTCAAGGAAGCCTGGCATGATTCAGTCCAACCTCTGCAGTATCAGCCTTGCGGGGGTAAAAGTTCATTTGGTGCCCAAGGATCTCATCCTTGTGTGCCCTTTGGGGTATGTTTGAGAGACCTCTCACACCTCTGGAAGGGGAGTAAGGCCCATCCTGGTTGTTAATTCAGACTATTTATTTGCAAATTAATCACCCGGCTCTGCATTAAAAATGGAATATAGCATATCAATAATCATAGGCAGTAAAAAAAAGTGCTTTTGTAGTCCAGGAACTGGAATTCTATAGTATTTTAAATTATTCTCATACTACAATAATAAGAATAGCAGCTATTATTCATTCAGTACTTACTATGCTTGTCACCAAACACTGTGATAAGGCTTTTTCATGCGTTAGTTAATAGAATCCTCCCAAGAAGCCATGGGGCAAGGTCTGTTATCTTCATTTTGCATATGAGGTGGCTGAATTGTGGACAGACTCTGGCACAAGGGCTGGAGCCAGGCTGAAATATAGGATGGTTGGCCCTAAGCTCTCTCCCTTCACTGACTGCTGCCCCTCCTTCAGTTTCCTGGCTCCTCTGGGGGACCAGTAGCATCATCCTGGGACTGATGACCACCACTTAATGGGGTCTCCACTAACCTTGCCTCTTGGTTTAGGCCTTCCCTGAGGGTTGGGTGGACAAGAGAAGATGACAGTTTGAGCCTAAGATTTTAAAGAGCATAAAGGTACAACATGAGAATATACAGAAATGGAAATCATACCAAGTGAGGGGCAAGCAATAAATGACTTGGATGGTGATTACACTGAAAGATCTTTGTCTTCACTCTTCTTTAATGGAATATGCGTAAAAATGGAAGAGAGAAGTATCACAGTCCCTTAGCGAAGATAATGAATTTAACAAAGTCGATTTTCTACATAGGAACCAAACCATCTTACACATATCTTAAAAAAACCCACAAAAACCCTAGGGCTCTGCGCTGCAGAGGAAGTTGGCTGGGCTGTGGCCTTCAAGGCTTGTCTCGGTCTGGCCCCACTTCTCCCCCGTCAGTCTCCTTGTCCTAGCCAACCTCCTGCTTTCCTCCAACCTGCCATGTCAGCCAAACTGCCTTTGCACTTGCAGTTTCCTCTATCTGTACAGTCTTTCCCTCAGATAGTCACGTGGCCTCTTTCACCTGTTTTATGTGTCTGCTCTCAAGTTCCACTAGAGGGGCCTCTGAAGACCTCATTTAAGGTATCACCTGAGCTCTCAACAGGCATACACACTCATGCATGCTCACTTTCACACATTTACTCTCCCATATGCTCCCATTTACAGATACACCCATGCTCATCCATACACACCCCACACTTTTACACATACTCATACATGCATACTCACCTGCTTTCCCCCATTCTTGCATAGTCACACTATACCCACTATTACACACTGACAGTCATGCACCCACACGTGCTCACTCATACACACTAACCCTCAGACACTCTCATGCACATGCAGACATTTACACACCACTAACATTCTTCCTGGCTTTACTTTTCTCAGTAACCCATATATCAGTTGAAATTTAATTTTTTAAGTTTTTAAAATTTTGTCTGTCTTTCCTCACTGGAAATTAATCTTCAGGAAGACAGGGACTTTTTGTCATCACTGCCATATTTCCAGCATCTAAAATAGTACCCAACATATAGTAAGGGCTTAACTAATATATTTAAATGAATGAATGGGTGAATGCATTTAGATCACCAAAGCAGATTATTTCCATTCCCACCACTGCATGACACTCAATGCATTTTCATCAGAAAATTCATGGAGAGAAATCGGAAAAGCATGAAGCCCATACCTTCTGATATAGAACATCTGTACAGATCCTGGGCTCTGTAAACTGTGATTAGCCCCATCTGTCCAGTGACATGAGAAGGTCTCCAGTTCAGGTGAACGGCACTTGGTGAATTTAAGATTCCCGGAAGAATCTGCAGAATAAAAAGACAAGTCATGAAATCAGGAGGGTAATGGATGGTCCTAATGAGACACATATTTAAAGTGATCAAGAGCAACCACTTCTAGAAATGCTATTTCTCTGGGCCATAGCTTCAGAGCTTCATAGCTTCAGTTATTTTTCGTTAGCCCTTGATTCCAGGAACAAGCCTTTTTGTCTTTATTTCCAACATTATTTCTTGGGGTGGGGGGGTGCTGTTTAAGAAACCAGAGTTAGAGATGAGGACTTAGGCACAAGTAGTTTACTAGGAGGGCGATTCCAGGAAAGGAAGAGAGGGATTGGAAAGCAGAGAACAGCTAACACAGCGTGTACTATGCAGCTCGTTCCCATAGTGGCTGGCGGGGGCCCAACCCCACAGAGGTCCCTCTGAGAAGCTGTGCAGAGTGTGCCTTCCTGGTATCCTTGTCTGGAAGACCAGGGCGTTATATGCCAACTCCTACCTCCCAAGGCTGAGGGCTGTCTGGGTGGTACTAATGCCCATGAACTTCTAGGCTGCACCTGCACATGGGTCGAGGGCCCTTGCTAGACTTCTTAGAAACCTAGACAGGCACCTGAAATGTGTCCAGTGATATGCATGGTGGCAGCTGCCCGCCATGGATGACTGTCTTGGCACCAGGTGGGCCCAATGGATGTCATGTGGGGACCACAGCATTAATCACAGAGCCTTTTCTCTTTTTATCAATTTTTGATGAAAAGTTACTAACATTTGCCTTCTTTTAAAGATTCAGCCAGTAAACTTATTAAATAGATACCTACTTTAAACAACGTATGCATATATATGTATCAATTCTAACATGGGAAGTGGAGAAAGCCACCTAGATGTGAAGATATTAGCAGACTCCTCTGCGTCTCTGCAGTAGGTCTGAGGCAAAACACATTTTGGTGTATCAGTTTTAATTGTTCTTCTGATTTTCATGCCCATTTTGAAGATGGTGGTCAATGTTAGTTACCTGAAGCATAGGAGCTTGTATGATCTGTTGCAAATCAAAAAAGTGTGTGTTTTGTTAACCAAACACTTTATTATACAGTAGAGTTACTGGAAAAGTCCCTTTTTCTATTAGCTGATGCACTGGAAGTGTTATTTTTAGACCCTTCCAGAAAATCAGTGCTAAATAAACCACATTTAAGCCTCAACTAACATGTTTTAGGGCTTCCCAGGTGGCTCAGCAGTAGAGAATATGTCTGCCAGTGTAGGACACGTGGGTTTGATCCCTGGGTAGGGCAGATCCTCTGGACGAGGGAATGGCTACCCACTCCAGTATTCTTGCCTGGAGAATCCCAGGGACAGAGGAGCCTGGCGGGCCACAGTCCACAGGATTGCAAACAGCTGGACATGACTTAGTGACCTAACATCAGCAACAATAAACAAGTTTTAACACCTGCAGTGTTGAGGAAGGAACACACATTCTGACTGCTCTTTTGCACAGAATGTGAGGAGGGGAAATACACCGGATTTCAGATTGAGAGATCTGTGATCTAGTCTCAGCTCTGACAATATTTAGCCTTAAACTTCCCAAGTCATTTGGGCCTCAACTTCCTCAATAGAGAGGCTGGAACAGATGAACTCTTCCTTAAACTTTATGATCTCACTTTTACAGTTAAGTGACATGTGCTGTGCTGTGCTTAGTTGCTCAGTTGTGTCTGATTCTTTGCGACCCTGTGAACTGCAGCCCGCAAGGCTCCTCTGTCCATGGGGATTCTCCAGGCAAGAATACTGGAGTGGGTTGCCATACCTTCCTCCAGGGGCTCTTCCCAACCCAGGGATCAAATCCATGTCTCCCACACTGCAGGCAGATTCTTTATCATCTGAGCCACCAGGGAAGCCCATGAATACTGGAGTGGGCAGCCTATCCCTTCTCCAGGGGATCTTCCTGCTTCTGTATTGCAGGCTGATTCTTCACTAGCTAAGTCACCCCCGAGTCCCTTAAGTGACATAAATAGCCATTAATAACAATGTACATAATCAAAATATAATTTTGGCATTTGAGCTGAAACCACCAGAGAAAACCAAATGCAAACACCATTCAGGTTCCTATAACCTCTGTGCAGTAAGCCTGCCACATACTGGTAAGAAGAATAAATCCAATCAGAAAACTTGAAACATGAAGGAAAAAAATTGCTAGCTTGAGGGAAAAGAATTAATTTGAAACACATTTTGCTTGCTTCAACTTACTATTCCTGATTATTCTGTTTCCTTTTAACTCCAGATGTATAGAAAGCCCCATATTACCTTCCATTTTAAGTAAGAAATAGGAAACTCATAGTTGTGGTGCTAATGTGATGAAATAACATGCCCACAGAGGAATCCTGCTGTAGACCAGTGCAGCAAAGCTACTTTTTTGGCCTTTTTTTAATGTTTGTCTTTCATTGCCTGCCTTCGTTTATTTTCTTCTTCTTCTTTGTGGCCTCTTCCTTATCTTCCTTCCTTCCTTTCCTTTATGGCTGGGTGTATGCTGTTAGGTGCTGTGGCCCCATGGATCCCAGCCTCCTGTTATCCACAACCTTAAGTATGTTCTCCCCTTGAGCAACTTGCCTTGAATCTGTGGAATATAACAGCATTGAGGGGATGTTGCATCTGGGATTAGGATACAAAAGACTGTGACTTCCGTCCTGCTGGCTGGCTGAGTCTCTTGCCGGTTTTGCCAAAGCAAGCTGCCATGGTGGTGAGAACCACACAGCAAAGAACTGACGGTGGCCTCTGGTCCACAGTTAGCAAGAAGTTGAGGCCCTCAGTCTGACAACCCTGCAAGAGCTGAATCCTGGGAAACAATTGCTCAGTGAGCATGGAAACCAATCCTTCCCCAGTCCACACCACAGATGAGACCACAGACCTCACTGGCACTTTGAGCACAGCCCTGTGAGAGAATCTGAAGCAGGCCCACCTGCTAAGTCCATGTGGAGGAAGGATAGGGAAAAATACTAACCACAGTAAATATTTGAATGTTGTTGGCATATAAGGAATAAATCTAATATACTGGGCGTCTCTGGTGGCTCAGACGGTAAAGAGTCTGCCTGTAATGCAGGAGACCTGGGTTCAGTTTCTAGGTTGGGAAGATCCTCTGGAGGAGGGCATGGCACTCCCCTCCAGTATTCTTGATTGGAGAATCCCCATGGACAGAGGAGCCTCGCAGGCTACAGTCCATGGGGTTGCAAGGAGTCAGATACAACGGAGCGACTAAGCACATCAGAACTTCAAAGAATTTAAGAATGACATAAGTCACAAATAGAATATGTCACAATGAGCATAGGAAAGGGGGTAAATTCCCTTTTGGAGGCAAGAAGAACTGCAGTGTAGGTGGCTGCTTCTCTTTTTCTTAGTTTCCTCCTGCTTCAGCTGTTACACTGTGGTTGAAGACATTCAGCATTCCCAAGTCCAGTTCCTTAGAGTCATACTGAGCTTTTCCAAATCTGAGAGGTACTGGCCTAACCTTAAAATGAGCACCTATTAGATCTAAAAATCCCAGTAGAAACTTGTTCTGTGTTTCACTATGAAGATGACCGATGGTTATGATACTCTTTGAGTTCCTCTCTGATGAGCTACATACAGTCATTTCTAAAGTAGAAATACTTCCTACCTGCTCATGATTTTTTTTTTTAAGTATAGCCCTAAAGACAGTATAGTACACTATCCATTTAGAGCATCTCTTAATGTTGCAATGGACAGGAGAAACCACCTTTGACCCTAAATCAATTCTAAGACAAATGACTATTTCAACTCAAGTGGTCCTGCCTCCTGAAGAAATGTTAGTATTAACAATGCTCAAGATTCAAACATATTAACAATAAATTTGGGATTCATTTTTATTCTCTTTGGAGTTCTATTTTGAAAATAACTGTAATGACATACTTATTTTAGTTATTATTACTAGCTTACATACATCATGCTATATATATTACATCATGTTGATAATATCATGCTTATATTACCTCCTTTAACACTAATAACAGCTCTAGAAGGCAAGTACTATTTACACTTAGAAATGGGTAAAACTGAAGTTCAGAGAAGTGAGCTGCCCATATTTATATTACTGTTGTATGCAGATGGGATTAAAACATAGATCTATGTGATTTCATCTAAACTCTTAGTACTAGCAAAAAATAGTAGCTTTTTTTGTTAGATAATTCTCTTTTGCTTCTCAAAAATCCCCAGAAAGGAAAGATGATAAGCAAACAGATGTGCTCTTAACTAAACTCTTGGTAATCTGTAACCTGGCAAGCCCTGAGAGCAGGATTTCCTAACTGTGACTGCACATCAGAATCAACTGAGGAATTATGAAAGATACTGACGCCTTGGTCTACTCCCAGAGGCTTGACCAAAGGTAGCAGGGGTGCAGCAAGGGCACTGAGATTTTTAAAATTTCACCTGTTGCTTGAAATATGTAGCCCAGGTTGAGACAGCCACTGCTGTAGAGAAACACAGCTATATGTAAGCAATGAAAAGTTGGCTTTCCACATCTGTTAGGTTCTCTGATCAGTTCTAGCAGAACTACAGATCAAGAGCGACACTTGGTGTGAGTCCTGTGAGCCAAGTTCTGGAGGGTGCTAGGAGGATATAAATGTTAATTATGTCCTCAAAAGAACCCTTGGAGAACTAAGAGGTATTTCAAATACATGTATAAAACACTACATCTAAATGTTAAACCTGCCCAAATTTCTGGTGCACTATAAACTGGTAATAAAAATTAAAAATAAATTAGTATTCTTACTGAAATTATTACTTCAAGAAAGCTTGAAGAGAATTTTATTACAATTCAAGTTTTGAAGAGTTGATTTACGCTCAACCCTAAGATGACAGAAGGGTGGCTGGGAGGCCCTGCTCGTTGCCCCACATCACCTTTGACAGTGACCATGGCTGACTCTGCAGCCAGACTGGCTGGGCCCCCTCCCCTGCCCAGTGGCCCTCCCTTTGGAGGAACACAATCTTCCAGGGCAGGACCAGACATCAAGCAGCTGCTGCACACTGAAGTAGTCATTTGCCTTCTTCCCCTCTGTTCTCTCACCAGTCATGCTCTCCTATCCTCAACTCGTGACAAGACACAAACAAGAACCAAATGAAGTCACATACAGGTGCCCAGTGTGCGCTTGAGGGTTCAGGGTTGGAGGAGAAGGCAGAAGAGGAGCAATTAAAGTCGGAGAGGAAGGCTGGAAGGAAAGGGGTCTTTGGAAGGAAAGGACAACGTTCTTCCTAGAGCACCAGCTCATGGAGGGGAGGCAGGCACGCCGNGCTTCCCAGGTGGAGCTAGTGGTAAGGAACCTGCCTGCCAATGCAGGAAATTCAAGAGATGCAAGTTTGATCCCTGGGTTGGGAAGATCCCCTGGAGAAGGAAATGGCAACCCACTCCAGTATTCTTGCATGGAAAATTCCATGGGCAGAGGAGCCTGGTGGACTACAGTCCAAGGGGCTGAAAGGAGTCAGACACAACTGAGCACATAGATAATCTAGTGTCAAAGAACACACGTTTTAAAAAAGTCTGGTAGGGTTGTTATGGAGAAGGCAAGGGCACCCCACTCCAGTGTTCTTGCCTGGAGAATCCCAGGGACGGGGGAGCCTGGTGGGCTGCTGTCTATGCGATCGCACAGAGTCGGACACGACTGAAGCAACTTAGCAGTAGCAGCAGGCTTTTTATAACCTATGAATTACCAAGTGGTTCTGAAACTGTGACCCCTCAGTTTGTATAAGCTATTGGAAAAAAACCTTTAACACTGGAAATTGGCAAAGAATCTAATAAAAGTATTTTGCATTGGATGATACTAAATGTAAGGAATTCACCTTCACGCTTGATTTCCTTTATGGTTCTCTGCAGAACTGAGGAAGGCACAGCTGTAAAATCTTCTGCTTAGGCACTTAGTGGCTTAGAGTTCAGAGCGAGAGTTCACAAAATTTCCCCTGAACTATTCATTTCTTTCTTTTTTATTATTTTAAATAACTCTAGTATGCTTTAAAAAATGGATTCTTGGTGCATTTAAAACACTGTAAGTTTGACTAAAACAAAGACTTAGTGAAAACATCCAGTTACTTTAAGATGAATGTCAAGTCAAGTGAACTTTACAGGGTCTTGGAACAATATTTGCGGCACATGTGGTCTGGCAGGGAATTTAACTGGATGCAACCCCTGTGGATAGCTCATCTGTATGGCAGTGTTAGAAAACAGAGCTATGCATGCAGTACTGTTAGCGTTTAAGCCTCTATCTTTTCACCAAAGTTTGTTTTGTTGTTTTATTTAATTTTCATGGGACAGTTTCATTATCAAATGTATTTACTTCCCTTCTGAAACAGTTGTGGTTAACATAATTAATCCTAGATTTTAATATTCAGGGTAATTAATTAATCATCCTTCTCCTCTTTCCTCTCTTCTCCATGGAATTTATCCAGGGTATTTAGCTTACTCATTGCTTTCCCTGGTGGCTCAGATAGTAAAGAATCTGCCTGCAATGTGAGAGACCCAGGTTCAATCCCTGGGTTGGGAAGATCCCTGGAGAAGGGAATGACAACCCACTGCAGTATTCTTGCCTGGAAAATTCCATGGACAGAGGAGCCTGGTGGGCTACAATCCATGGGGTTGCAAAGAGCAACTAACACACACATACACAGTACTTTCCCATTATTTCACTCAGTTCTCTAGGACAAAATGGTCACACACTTTCCTATCTGAGACTCTCTCTCTTCTCCCATCAATTCTCTTGAAATTGAGTGGGCAGGTGGGAGCACTATTTTCCCTGGTGTTTTTTCTCTGGCTAGGGAAGGGGATCTACCAAGGCAGTTCCAGCTGCTCCAGGTTCTAACAGTGTAGCCTGCTGGAAGATGAAAGGGGAGTGTCACCTCCAAGATGCATACTTACTGCCCTGCAGGATAACTGACTTAGGAAATAGAACTGCTATAGTTTGGTTTTAATATGTCAAAGAAACAATTAACAATAAATTTAGTAAAATTTATTTTTTGTTTGATTGAAGCAAGGGACATCTTAGATAATATAATCAAATAATTAAAATATAAAGCAAGAGGATGTAGAATAATTGAAACCTCCAGTAGGAATGTAAACTGGTACAGTCACTGCAGAAAAAGCTTAACAGTTCTTCACAAGTTAGACGGGACTTCCCAGGTGGCGCTAGTGGTAAAGAACCTGTCTGCCAATGTAGGAGATGCAAGAGACATGGGTCCAGTCCCTGAGTCAGGAAGATCCCCTGGAGGAGGGCATGGTACCCACTCCAGTATTTTTGTCTGGAAAAATTCCAGGAGCCTGGTAGGCTACAGTCCACGGGGCCACAAAGAGTTGGACATGACTCAGCATACGGCATGCATTGTTAATTTAGGCATGTCATAATATAAGGGTTTCTACTCACTGCACAGAAGACACTATTAGAGGGGGACCTCCCTGGCGGTCCAGTGGTGAAGATTTCACCTTCCAGTGCTGGGGGTGTGGCTTCTATCCCTGGTCAGGGAGTTAAGATCACTCATGGCCAAAAATCCAAAACATAAAACTGAAGCAAAATTCTAACAAATTCAATAAAGACTTTAAAATGGTCCATGTCAAAAAAAAAAAAAAACTTAAAAAAAGACTACTGGATCCCCTGGTCATATGAAAATGTCCCAAGTGAAACTTAGCTGAAGCACTTGTGAATGAGGTTACCAGGTTCTTTTTAGTGAAATGATCCCAATTCCNAAAAAAAAAAAAAATCTTAAAAAAAGACTACTGGATCCCCTGGTCATATGAAAATGTCCCAAGTGAAACTTAGCTGAAGCACTTGTGAATGAGGTTACCAGGTTCTTTTTAGTGAAATGATCCCAATTCCTGGAAATAGGTGGCTGGCAGAGGGGCTATACACAGAATTAGCACAGTGTATGCTGGAATCTCCTGGGGAATTAAAAATAATTACTGATGCTGTATTCTACTCTTTGAGATTCTACTTTAACTGATAATATATGACTCGCCAATTTAGTTATCTGGCCATTGGATTTTTAAAAGTGCCCCAGCAATTTTAAAAGACAGAAGAATTCAAGAAACACTGACTTATATCATCTTTTCCCTTCTGAGTCCAGAAGACATCCTGCTTGTTCCCACAACTGGAGCCTCTTGTCTGGTTCTCACAGACAAGTTCTTTGCCAGGAATGGGAGGGAAAAGTACATGTGGGTATATTCTCATCCAAGCCTAAAAGTATAGCCATGCTTTGCCAAAGTCAAAACTCTTGTCACTGAAAAACACAAGCCTCCTAAAGTCTCAGGGGAGCTGTCTATCGCCAGAAGAAACCAAATGATGAATGAGTCTTTATTTTCCCCTCCTTGTAATTTTGTCAAGGCCATTTAATTCTCACTGATGATGATGTAGTCTTCTATGTAATTTCATTTCTAAGGTTTGGAGTTTCAAATGCAGTAAAATAGGGTCTTTTGTAATGAGGACACCAAAGCTTTTTAGTTTTAGGGTTACAGGCACATGTAACATGAATTCATTCATTTGTCCACTTATTCAACAATCATTGAACATCTGTTTATGCGCCAGGCTCCAGCTTAATGAACATCATCACTTGCTGGAATAGTAAATATGGTCCAAGGATGATGGCACAGCAGACAATTTTATATCAAGAGGCTGGGCCAGTTCCCTGAGAGAGAATCGGCCTGGTCATTCTTTCTTCATAACTTTTGCTCTGTGGATACTTTCTCGCTTGGTATAATTTACTCCCACCACATGTTTGAATTCTGAAGTCTATATTCAGATTGTTAAAATGTTTCATGTATGTATTTCCATTTCCATAAAAGAATGTCCAGTATGACAAATGCAAGGATAAATATGGTATACACAGCCATGGCTTCCAAAATATGAGGGAACATTTTTCTATAAATACGTATATACATATTTCTCAGGAACATAGCTTGTACTTCTTGTCTGTGTATATATATGAATTTTTAAAGGTATTTAGTGCTGCAGCAAGGCAGCTGTGTCACTCTTCATTCTTCTAAACCAAGAGCTGTCAACCAGGGTGGGTTTCCTTCCCAGTAAATGTTTGCTGAAGACATGTTGGATTGTCATGGCTTGGGGAGAGGTGACATTTTTCAGGTAGAGGCCAGAGATGCTGCGCAACGTCCTTCAGTGCACAGGAGACTCTCTGTGACCAGATGACAAAGAATTATCTGGTCTAAAATGACGATAATGCCCTCTTCCAAACAAATAATTAAGACTATTAACTTACAAAGTAGTTCTCCAAAATTTAAATATGTACCCAGAATGGAAAAAGCTAACACAAACATTGATTTTTTTCTGCTCAACAATGAACAATGACTTGCATTTTTAACTTGTTTGGGATTTTAAAGAGACTTTCATATAGACACTCTATTAATCAAGAAGCACTTATGTAGTACCCATTATGTGTAAGGTAGTCTTTTGAGTATTGTGGGAATTATGGAAATAACATGACACATGGAGTCTGCCTTTGAAGAGCGGTAGTTAGTACAGGAAATAATATGTGAGAAGTAGTTAACAATAAAAGGTAGTTCCCATAAAGATAATAAGTGCTTTAGGAAATCAAAGAAACTCGGGATGACTAATAGCTGAGGGTGGAGAGACACATGAAATCTTCAAAGATGAATGAGGAGAGAGTGGTGAACTTATCCTAGTTTGCTGAGATGAGATGGAAAAAGATTGATGATGATGGTCAAGAACCAAATGCCATGAGGGACACATCTGTACATAAGGTTGGGCTTATTTATCTTCTTTGGGTTGAATCAGAATCTGCATTCTAACAAGTTCCCAAGTTATCTGTATTATGTACATTAAAGATTGAGAAGCATTAACTCCAGGTATCTGACTGCCAGCTAAGGGCTCTTTCAAACTGGACCAGTGGTTCTCAATGCTGGCTGCACATTAGCATCACCTGGAGGCCTTTAACAAAATACCTTCCAGAGATCTAATTTAATTAGATGGGGTGATGCCTATACAGTGTTAAATGTCACTTATATCTTTAAAAATATAAACACTACTCTCAATGTACAGAGGGAAAAAGACTGAAGTGATACTTAGGCACTGGTATTTTAAAAAATGCCCCAGGTCAAGCACTGTTGGGAACCTCTGAATTGGAACAATGAGCTTCTGTGTTAGATTAGTACAATGAATTCCTTAGCAGATATATTGAAAGGCCCCTTAAATGCCGAGTCCTTTGAAAAACACACCAAATAAGGTTAGCATGGCAAAGCAGCATGCATTGAAATCTCCGAGATGGCAGTGTGGTGGGCAGCACAAGCCCCTCTGTGGGTGATCTTCCTGGGGTCTCCCAGGAAGGCCCAGCCTTAAATTCCACTGTGTGGAGCAGAAACACATGCTCGCAGCTGTGTTTCGGGGGATTTAAAGTTGCAGTTTTAAGCATATATGGTGTTGTGAGAGTGCAGCTGCCTTGACTGTGGGAGTCATGGAAGTTAGTGTGAGATTCTGTGCCATAGATCCTGGGAGCAGAGCCAGCTCCGGGCTCCAGGACAGCCCTGTGTTAGTCCACACGGTAGAATGGCCACGGCTGCCTTTGTGGGAAATGACCATCTCAGTGGAACACATCATACCAAGCCCTGGCAATGCTCCAGCAGCACATTTCCTAAGTCATTGTAGTTCTTCATTTATTCACTCCTGCAGTTCTCTGTTGCAGGGATTCATATTTTTTGAGAGAGATGCTTTTCAAACTTTAGTATGAGAAATCTAAAGTTGAAATCTTGTTAAAATGCAGATTCAGTAGGTAGGACCTGAGGTTTTGAACTTTTCACAAGTTTCTGGATGCAGCTTAATGCGTAAAAGTTCTTTTTGACTACCATGGACTGAACTTCTATGTGCTAAGTGCTTGCCCCATACTTCTCATCTCAACTTGACACCTCTTCTTTGAGGAATTGTGTATGAGCGTATAATAACCTTTACTTTATAGATAAGGAAGCTTAACTTCAGTAAAGGTACAAAATTTTTAGCCAAAGCACAAAGCAGCAAGGCTAGGGTTTGAATCCAGATTCTTTTCATTTCAAAATGTTTTTCCTCATACGCTGCACTGCTGCTTTCTGTTTTATTTGGGTTTTCTCTTTACGGTAAGGTTGCTTTTTTGGCATCAGGCTCAGAGATTTACCAGCTTCTATGAGCTGTCAGATAGCATGTAGAGACCAGAGCTTAGAGATTAAGTGTCCTGTACTTGGTCTGAGAAGGTCTTGTACTTCACCTTTTAACCGATGCAAATCAGAAGAGCTTGCTTATAGTGAGAACCGTACGTATCCCTAACTAGCAGTGTCAGATCCCCTCATGGAAGCAAGAAACTAACGACAGTCCCTGCCTCTGTGAAGTTTTCAGTCTAGTTGGGGAAATAAGATGTACACATATAAAATGATCAGAAAATAAACCATTTAGGAAATACTGGAGTAGCTGTATTGATCCGTATAAAGAAAGGGAGAAACAGTATAAATTACAATGGATCTAGAATCTTTCATAAAAAAGTTTGGATGGGAGGAGACAAAAAATGGAAGTGCATTTTAGGAAGTTAATCATTTATAACAGATATTATACTTCTAAATTTGCCATTGTGAGTTAAGAGAGGAGGTTAAATGCACCTTGGTGAATATCTGCTTACCCACAGGTAAACAACATTCCATTGGGGGAACTCTCGAGAATAAAGGACATACAATCATGGCCCATATTTGCTTCTCTCTCTATACCAAGTCAAGATTTCCACTCACTTCTAACCATAACCCAAAAGACAGACAAACATATAGAAGAATTAGAGAAGCAGCATTTATTACAGACATAAGAAAAGAATTCTGGGAACATGACTTTGGCAATTCTAAACAGAAGCTTATATGTAGTTACACGCTCTTAGAGCTGTGACTACAGATAAACTTACACTCAGTGAGGCCCACCATTTCACTCAGCTGAAGAATATAACGTTAAAAAAGAGAGAAATGAATTGGCCAAGGTTACACAGCTGGTAAGAAGCCAGGCTGCATGTTCCACTGCCTCCACGAAGTAAAAATCACGGTCACTAAACATGACGACCTGATGATCATTATGGATTTACTTTATATCTGACAACCTCTAAAGCCTCACCAAATTTCAAAGTGTCACATTTACAGAGTGAACCAAGCTAAATCCTGAGCCCTAGACTCTATGACAATATTAAACCATGTCTTGGATCCCCGTCTTTAGAAAAAATAGGCCACTAATTAGGCACTTTGAAAGCTTTTAAGAAACCCAGATGAAGAATTTTAAGTACTAACATTCAATCACATAATGAGTCCAGAATTCCATGCATAATTAACCTATTTTTATTACACTAGATGGCAGCAAATAGGTATCTAGGTATATAGTCAGTTGAAAACAAAATGAAACTACACACAGATTGTAGTTCATACAATATTCACTGAATAAAGTGGAAGTCCACAAGTATTAATCTCTTGCATGCTCTCAAACATTCTTGAAGTTGTGGTTCTTGTATGTTTTTTTTACTGAGATTCCTTCTTATGTATAGTAGGGTGCTAAAAATTGTGGTGAATTATTGCAATGTTGAACTGTAGAATCACTGGCTTTTGGCAGGTAGGGCAATATTTTATTTATAGAATCTTTTCTCTGGCTATCAGAGGATAGGGGATGTGCAGTAGTGAAAAGACAGGCTGGGAAGAGATGTTGCAGTATATGACCATTACGATGCACAGGGTGGAAATGTCTATTAACAAAAGCAGGCTCTAAATACTGGCAGGTATTAAGAAAGATTAGAGGCTACCTAATCACCAAAAGGACTGAAAGACTGTCTAAGTTATCGTCTTCAAAATAGACCATGTAAAATGATCCACTGGGAATGAAAAGAACATACTAAAGCTTTTATCAACATATGTTGTTTATCTAACATAGAAATTTAGGTTTACTAATAATGAACATGGAGAGTCACAGGCAGCCTTCATTCAGCTTATGTCAGAGTCACACGTCACATTTGGCATGAGAAGGGTTCTGCAGGAAGGATGGACAGGCACAGTTTAGAGACTTGGTGAGTAGTTCCTTCACTTGTCTTTTTAACTTATTAGGGCATTTTAAAAAATAGGTTCTACATGGCTGATTTAATGGCTAAACAGATCAAACTGATATTATGGTGGTTTAGCTAATCATAACATAGGAAATAAATGATTTAAAAATATTCATGTAATGATACCATTTATATGTGGAATCTAAAATATGGCATAAATGAACCTATCTACAAAACAGAAACAGACTCGGAGACGTGGAGAACGGACTTGTGCTTGCTGAGGAGGAGAGGAGGAGGGAGAGGGATGCATCGGGAGTTTGGGTTTGGTGGATGCAAGCTATTATGTATAGAATGGAAGAACAACAAGGTCCTAATGTATAACATGGGGACTATGCTCAATATCCTGGGGTAAACCATAAAGGAGAAGAATATAAAAAAAGTGTATATATGTGTATAACTGAATCACTTTTTTGTACTGCAGAGATTGGTGCAACATTGTAAATCAACCATACTTCAGTGAAAAAAATTGAGGAAAAATATAAGTAAAGAAATATATTATTGAAAGTAATTCTAATGATGCCAGCCCAAGTCAACATTAAGGCATTCACCTAGCTAATGCTTTTCTTACCCGTAGAATAGCTTTATCCAAATCTGCTAGGAAGCTGATTTCCAAAATGGGAAATTACCCCAAAGACTATTTGAAATATAGATTGACATCTTCTACAACTACTCTTTATGTTTTTTTTTAACATCTAACTTGATATATCTTGTTCTTTTCAGATATGAGACTGAGATTGAAATGAAAGCAAAGTAATGAAATAAATGTAGCACAGATCCAACCCGTCAAACTGTGTTTCCCAAACTGTTAAATGAAGACTTCTTTCTCCTAAAGAAGTAAACTTCAAACACACTGCAGGAAGTATTTTATCAAACACGGGACTATTTTATAATGTTGCTTGGTTCAACTTAAGACTTTAAAATGTATATTTTAATGAACATTCTGTAACAAAATATATTAGAACACTGCACATAAATTAGAAATATGAAAGCACATATTTTGTGAGTTTTTAAAAAATTTTACTAAATATTGGGATATAGAATCCAAACTTCAGTGACCTATGACTGAGCATAATCCCTTTACAGATGAATGAGCAAAATGAGGTCCAGAGGCTTATAGACTACTAAGGTCAATACAGAACATTAATTTTTAAATTCTTTAGACTCCATTGCTTTCTACTTGCATTCATCCCCTTTTCAGGCTTAACTTATAAGGTATACATTTAGGTACACAAGTCCAGGGCAGACCACTAGACCTTATCCTCTTACAACTCTCCAAATGCTTTTATCATTAAAGAATTATTGTTGGAAGCACAAAGGTGCAAGGAATAGTAAAGATAAGACATCTGACCATCACAAAAAACTATGTGTGATAGAAGGACCCAGATACTAGAGCAGAAAGATACCACAGGGTAAGCTAAGTGTTTATTCCTATAATTAACCTTGTCAAATGAACTCTCATAAGCAAGAGAATTACTAAAAATGTATTCACTATTTTGAACTGCACAGGAAAGTGAGGAATGGCTTAAAAATAAAAGGTTGATGTGGTCATCAACCTACCTGAGGCAGGTACAAGAGAATTTCCTTCGCAGATGAGGCATTTCCCTAGCCCCAGTCGTTTTTTTCTCCATGTTGGCTCTCTCTACTTTGTGGAGCTATGATCACTGATCTACATAAATCCTGCAGCAGAAGGCATACGCAGTCTTGGGTGACCACTGTGCTCTCCACCAGGGCAACTTGAGAAACACCTAGGTTTCAGCGCTCCACTCCACATTTTCTAAGAGAGGCAAAGGAATCACTATTTTTGCTTCCCTAGCTGATTCGTATACTTTTGGGTCCCAACTCTCTGGCAGAGTGTGTTGTATGGCAGGGGTCCCCAAGCCTCCAGCCATGGACTGGCACCTCCCATCAAATCAATGGCAGCATTAAATTAGGAATAAAGTACACAGTAAATGTGATGCACTTGAATCATCCGCAAACCATCCCTTCCATCCCCTTCCTGGTTCATGGAAAATTTTTCTTCCATGAAACTGGTTCCTGGTGCCAAAAAGGTTGGTGATTGCTGCTGTATGGTAACCACAAAGGGAAAAAGATCAGAGGTTTCCTTGCTGGCCTGAGATCATTAAGGGTGCCCTCTTCAAAGAAAGTATTATATTCATGCTGTGAACTTCAGTAAGGTATAAGAGAATGTTTGACCCATAAAGAAAATTAAACACTAGAATGGGTTCATTTAAGAAGAGATTGTAAATCTTTACCTTGAAAGAGAAACCTCTTTTTGGTCTTCTGAGATGTGTCTTTGCTTACATGGAGGTGGTGGCGGGGCACTGGGACAGATTCAGCTAACACTACATGCAACTATGTTCCAGAAACACGTACATTTAATGCTCAAGGTAAGCAGAGAAGGCAGTCAGTGTTATTCCCACTTAACAGATGGGAAGGTAAGACTTTGAGAGGTTAAATGTTTCATTTAAGTTCATTCAGCTAATAAGAGGCAGAAGTGGGATTTGCACCAGATCTCTGAAATTCACAACTAGTACATTTCCCACTGCCTTTGCACCACCATCCTGGTTTTAAAATTCAGGGTACCATTAATAAACAGATTAAAGAAAAAGTATGGTTGTTGTTGTTGTTTCACTAAGTCATGTCCGACCCTTTGTGACCTGATGGACTGCAGCCCACCAGGCTCCTCTGTCCATGGGATTTCCTAGGCAAGAATACTAGAGCGGGTTGCCATTTTCTTCTCCAGAGGATCTTCCCAAGCCCAGGGATCGAGGCTGCATCGATCCTGCTTGGCAGGCGGATTCTTTACCACTGAGCCATCTGGGAAGCCCCAAAGTAAAGAGGAGACAGGAAACAAGAGGGAACAGCTAGTGTAGTTGGTGAAATGGAAATATGCAGGCATTCCCTCTGATCATTTGATAGAACTATAATAACCCTTACAGTAAATGGGAGTAAAAGAATCTCTCTAAACTGATGACTTATCACCCATGAAGTTGTGGGTCAACAAACAGGAAATATTCACTTGGTTTGAACTAGAACATAAAGTTCCTGTCTGAAAAGAAATTTATAGGATCGTCAACAATGACAAGTGGTCAGGTCAGCTGTTGAGTTTCACATCTTCCATGGACAGAGAAGTCTTAATATCCCCCAGGAGCCACGATTCAGCACTGATTCAAGAAGCAGTTAACCCTCCATTAGAAGCCACAGCTGCCACTTCGTATATCAAGCAAGATTTCCTGGGTGGTCTCTCACTATACCATAATTATTAACGTGACTTTATTTATGGACTTGGACAGCTCTTAGCACAGAGCAGCATAGTTGTTATCCACTGAGCCAATACAGCTGCATTGCATTTGTTACATGCCCGTGATGTAATTTCATAAGCACAACATTAATTCTCTGTTTTACTATTACTTCTGCTTTGCATTGGTGTTTTTGATCAGTGTAGGGACTGACAGAACAATCCTGGGGTTTAGAACAAGACAAGAGTGGCAGATGGAGCTAAGGCTTTGGGGCAAGTGTTCTGAGTTTGAATCTTTGCTTATCTGATTTTAGAAAATAACATGTGTTTCTGGAGTCTTAGTGTTCTCAAATTCAGTGAAGTAGGAATGTAAGAATTATCTTACTGAGTTATTGTGAGATAAACTCTAAAAAGTGCCCACTTAATAAATGCTAATCATCTTTCACCCAGGAAATTTGGCTACTGTAATTCACATACTAGGGTTGATAGTAATATAAATATTATGATAACAAGAGCTAATACTTATTGTCAGTGCTTGAACAGGCCATCTCTCAGACTGTCCTCAGAGCTTTGGTGTATTAACTCATTCAGTCTTTCTAACAAGTATTATGAGGTGGGGACTGATGGTATCCCATGGTAAAGATGGGAAAACTTTGACCTACAGATGGAAAATACCATGCCTAGGAAGTCCTATTTCAAAGTCCATACTTTCAGTCACTGTGCTGTGCTCATGCGATTTTCTCAGCAAGAATATGGGAGTGGGTTGCCATACCCTCCTCTAGGGATTGAACCCATGTCTCTTGTGTCTCCTGCATTGCAGGCAGATTCTTTATCGCTGAGCCTCTAAGGAAGTCCCTCCACGTCACCACTTCCCATCATTCTAGAAGAAGAGTTCTACATCAAGAAGATGTACAGAGGCAAACACAGCACAGTGGTGATGAGCAAGGGTGTGGGTGCCTGAGTCAGTTAGTGAGAAAGTGAAAGTGAAAGTCTCTCAGTAGTGTCCAACTCTTTGTGACCCCATGGACTGTAGTCCATGGAATTCTCCCGGCCAGAATACTGGAGCTGTTCCATTCTCCAGGGGATCTTCCTAACCCAGGGATCAAACCCAGGTCTCCTGTATTGCAGGCAGATCCTTTAGCAGCTGAGCCACTAGGGAAGCCCATCTGAGTCAGTTTACCTGGTTTGAATTGCCACTTTGTACTTCTTGGTGATGCAAGCTTTGACAAGTCCTCATTCTCCTGTGCACCATCTCCTCATCCGTTAAACATGGATAATAGTAGGACTGTTATGAGAATTATTGATTTAAAATATGTAAAGAGTTTAGCACATAGCAAATAAGATGTAAATCCCATTATATTAAACTATTTCCAGGTGGTAAATCTGACAATGGATGTCTTCAACACTGGAACTGTAAACAATCTGTCCCTGCCCCCTTCAATTATTACAAACCTTTCCTTATAATTCTGCATCAAATAATAACTTTGCCAGTGTTTTATGAACTAAAATATTATCTCAATTTCTTCTTAATGTAATAACCCATTTTAATAACCCATTCTGGCCTTTGTAATGTGAACAGTTGTAAAACTCATTTGGGTCAGTGAAATCATAGGGTAAGAAAAAGACGAGAAATAAAAACGTGGTCTTTAAAAGTAGGCACTCATTAGATCAGAGACCCCATCTGACTTGCTAGTCATACCCACCATATGCAGACTATAATTTTGAAAAGTCATGCTGTAGCAGTGTCATCATTTTTAAAGACCATATTTTATTTTTTAAGGTCAAAAAACCTGAGTTCAGAATTTGAAGTCTGAAAGCTCAGAATTCCTTATAGTTGTTACAACTCCCTGTGCTACAGAATCTAGTACCTTCCTCTTGTCTGGTATAAGGAGTGGGATGTGAGCAACATTTTACTTCTTTTGGCAGAGAGTTTACCAGAGTCTAATTTTGAACTTTTCTTTGGCCAGTAACTCTTGGTTTATGACTTGTAATTTGAAAGCTATGTTATCAGCACAGTTATACAGGAAAGGAACACTTAGAAATTTCCCTTTTAGAATAAGTCTAAATAAAAACAAACACAACTGAATAATGTCCATATAGGTCATTTAAAATAAAATTTAAAACAGTGCTTTTTTCTTTTGTACTCTTTTGGGTTATTGTTTTTAAGTCAAGAGTTTAATTCATGGTTGATGCAAATATCCTATCAGGTCNCACAACTGAATAATGTCCATATAGGTCATTTAAAATAAAATTTAAAACAGTGCTTTTTTCTTTTGTACTCTTTTGGGTTATTGTTTTTAAGTCAAGAGTTTAATTCATGGTTGATGCAAATATCCTATCAGGTTGAAACACATTTTAAAAATACTTGTAAAAAAGTAAAAAAAAATACTTGTACTGGGACATAATGCTTAAGTTGAGAATATAGCAGAAGTCCTACCAAATGAAATCAGTTAATATAACTTTCCCTTTTCATTCAAAACTATATCCATCTCTGGATTGATAATATCAGTCTAGAAAAAGTTTTTGAGTAAACACATTTGCTGGACAGATGAGAGAGAATAAACAGAAATTGAGGGGCAGAGAGACCAGAGATTGAGAACAGCTCAGGGACTTCCCTTGTGGTCCAAACTTGTACTGGGACATAATGCTTAAGTTGAGAATATAGCAGCAGTCCTACCAAATGAAATCAGTTAATATAACTTTCCCTTTTCATTCAAAACTATATCCATCTCTGGATTGATAATATCAGTCTAGAAAAAGTTTTTGAGTAAACACATTTGCTGGACAGATGAGAGAGAATAAACAGAAATTGAGGGGCAGAGAGACCAGAGATTGAGAACAGCTCAGGGACTTCCCTTGTGGTCCAGTGGCTAAGACTCCCCACTCTCAATGCAGGGGCCTGGGTTTGATCCCTGGTCAGGGAACTAGATCCCGCATGCTGCAACCAGGACCCAATACAGCTAAATAAATAAATATTACTAAAAAAAAAATTTTTTTTTCAGCATGTCACTCTAAGGAGTATGTCTCTCCTACTTCTCATAGCTCCAGGATATACTACAACCCAGCCGAGAGAGAAATGTGCCTCTTGGTCCATGTGTGTCTACTAACTTGTGGTCCTTGACCAGCTCTTCTCAATTCCTAACTGGTAAAAGGCTACCATGCACTAAGCTTTCTGTTTCATTCTTAACACTGCACAGGGTATCCACTCAAAATCTGGTTTAGCCTTAAAATTTTTAAGATGATGGAAGGCCATGGAAAGATCAGAGATGTGGCTGGATGGAGCCTGAAGGTCACTTGGGACTAAACCATCATAAAATACAGACTTTGCCTTTCAGGTGTGAACCAGACACACTTTAGGGAAACATGTGAGCGGTGTGATTTCTTTAGGATTCAATTATAGGAAGGCCAAGCCTTGACAACGTTCATGAAAGTCTCCTAGAATCACTTTGAAACAGGAAGGAAGGGGGCAGGACACAACCTTTAAAAAATGATATAGCCATAGGACAGGACAAAGACGTTGCAACCGACCGAGTCCAAGATGGTGGAAGATTCGACTTCCAGGAGACCCTGAGCCTCGTTACATGCTCATTATAATACACTAGCATGCTAAATGGCACCCTCACCAGCACCATGACAGTTCTGAGGTCAACCATAAAAGGCCAAAAAGTGGGCAGAGGCTCAATTCCTGGACATCTCCATCCCTTCCCCCAAATAACTGGACTAATCCTCCCATTCATTAGCCTATGAAATTACCCAGCCTATAAAAACTAACCATGCCATATTTCAAGGCTCTCTCACCTTCTGAATGGCCCACACTCTGTCTGTGGAGTGTGTTTCTCTCTAAATAGATCCACTTCTTATCACTTCATCTCCAAATTCTTTTGTGACAAAGTAGGAACCTCAAATTCACTGGGAACAACTCTAAGGGTCCCTACTACCTATGCAGAATTGCTAGAATGGAGAAATAAGGAAAATCCTATTTGCTTGATCTCTTTCCCCTATTTGACAACTTCACTTTCAGCAAAGTCCCTATGGAGCAGGTTAGATACTAAGTCCACTGCATTCTAAAGAAGGCCGATAACCATTTAAAATCACCTTGGAGTTAATAGTTGTCAACTGGCAGTGGCTCCCTGCACTCACGGATTCACAGTACTGGGAAACATGGTCAGGATAAAGTCATGTTACACACTTATCTGGGGCTTCTCTGGTGACTCAATGGTAAAGAGTCCTCCTGCAATGCACAAGACCCAGGTTTGATCTCTGGGTTGGAAACATCCTTTGGAGAAGGGAATGGCTACCAACTCCAGTATTCTTACCTAGAGAATTCCATGGACAAAGGAGACTGGTGGGCTACAGTCTGTGCAGTTGCAAAAAGTCAGATACGACTCACTTTTACACACCTATTTCGGGCATTTGGTTCAGGGTCTCAAGAGGACAATTACAATGACAGCAATATATTGCACACTTCAGAAAGAAAGACTTCCATATGCTGTATATTATCATCAGATTCACTAATATCATATATTGTATTTCAACTATTAGCAATTGATGTGATTACAAAGTAATAAAACTTATCATTTTAATCATTATGCAGGCATTCATATATTTAAATAACGTTATCTTTAAAAGTAAGTACCTTGGGAAGCTTTAAATAAATCCCAATGAGGTTGTTACTTTCTTCTAAAGGAATTATTTTAAATTAATTCATGAGTCACATAAGCAAATCTATCCTATTACTTTTTAGTCTGAACCAGTCTAATTTAGTAATACTGTGAAAGTTTTTGGAGCAAATAATTTCATTATCTGGAACTGGCTGGTACTGGATTTTCCTGTCCTTGCTTGCAATTTCCCCAGGCAACTGCAGATAACTGGGGTAGTAAATATAATTGAAGTATTTAAGTGTCACTATTGTTCTCTGTATTATTATCTCCAGTAAATTTATATGGCCTCTTATATGACTTTGAGTAATATCATGGTGTAGGGAAAATGGGGACAAAAAGTCCTCAAATAAATTGTAAGGCTTCAGGTTTAAGGGTCATATCTCCTCTCTTCCCAACCCCTGGCCCCCTAACTATTCACTCCCTAGGCCATCTAGGTTAGTTTTATGCTCTTAATAGAGGCTCAGTGCATGAATGCATGCCAAGTTGCTTCAGTTGTGTCCAACTCTTTGCAACCCTATGGACTGTAACCTGGCAGGCTTCTCTGTCCATGGGATTCCCCAGGCAAGAATACTGGAGTGGGTTGCCACGCCCTCCTCCAGGGCATTTCCCAACCCAGGGATTGAACCCTGTCTCCTGCATTGCAGGTGGATTCTTTACCCACATATTCTCAATTCACTAGGTTGAAGGTTGAAACTTACTGTTCTAGGTTTTTCTTCCTCCTGAAACCTACATTTCTTAAAGAAAAGGACTCCAGTATCCCCCCTGGCTGGCTGGCTCACCACCAAAGTAAACAGGATTTTCAGAACATTCTCCATTTCTCAACCTGTCACACTGCTTTAGAGCAGTCAAACCAAATCCTTGTATTGAGCTGCTTTATTTTCAAATCTCTGTGAAAATCATCTCCACTCCATGCCCAGGATCATGCTTTTTGGATTTAATTATTTTTACCAGTTCTGATAGATCATTTCATCTCCTGGCTGTTCTTTTTGTGCCAGAGGAGGCTGCTTTTCCAGGGTGGGAAATAAGGCCCAGGGAGTAGACCATAATTTTCCAGATGTCTGTTTTCAAAAGCCCTTCAAAGAAAACCAGCCTGTTCGGCTCTGTCTTCTCTTTAATGGGTTTTTATGGCTTCTTTTACTTTGAAAATATCATATGCCCTGTATCTCACTGCTTTGATAATTTCCTCTTTTTCTGAATGTTTATCTCCAGTTTATTTTACCCAAATTCATTAAAGTATTTTGTTTATTTTTAAATTAATTCTTACCATTATTTTACAAATATTCTTTATTTCATTGATAACATTCCAAATTAGTGCCCCTTTAAAAAAATATTCTCAAGGATCTCAGATCTTGTATTTGGTGTATTTATATACTTTCCCCATGTTAATGAAATGTTAATGACTTCCTACACCACATATTTTCAGAGCTGGATAGAAAACGGAAGGAAACTAACACGTTTGTGGAAATTTTTATGCATGCTTACGAGGCAGGTAGCATTTATCCTTGTTTACAGATCAGCAGCTTAAGGCTCAGAGGTTAAGTGATTTGTCCAAAATCCGACAGCTAGGAAGTAGCAGGGTCAGAGTGCCAGCCACGACTGGCTGACTCAGAGCCTAAGAGCTCAGGCGAGCTTCTCAAAAAGTGCTCCTTTCAGGGTTCACTTTTCAGGTACCCCTCTTATTTGAGGGAATTTTTAGGGAAATCACTTGTGCTTTTTGAACCTCTCAGAAAAGATTATCATGACTGATTCCAAGAACAAGAAATATCAGTCAGGTTTAAGAGATAGGAGTTAAGCGCTAAAGGCATTCCAGGTTGTCCTAAGTTTGTTGAGGCAAAGTCTGAAACAACCCAAATCATAGAGCTGCCACTCAGGTACAGGAAGTGTTTCTATTTTTCTGCTGCTGCTGCTGCATCACTTCAGTCGTGTCCGACTCTGTGCGACCCCATAGACGGCAGCCCACCAGGCTCCCCGATCCCTGGGATTCTCCAGGCAAGAACACTGGAGTGGGTTGCCATTTCCTTCTCCAATGCATGAAAGTGAAAAGTGAAAGTGAAGTCGTTCAGTCATGTCTGACTCTTAGCGACCCCGTGGACTGCAGCCCACCAGGCTCCTCCATCCATGGGATTTTCCAGGCAAGAGTACTGGAGAATCTCAGGGACGGGGGAGCCTGGTGGACTGCCGTCTATGGGGTTGCACGGATTCGGACACGAGTGAAGTGACTTAGCAGTAGCAGCAGCATTTTTATTTCTCTTCATTCCTAACAGCAGTAATATTACTATTATACAGTGTATCACAGTGTAGAATATATAACATATAGAGCAGAATATATAAAACATATACTGTGTATACACTATGTTGTTGTTCAGTTGTCGGGTTGTGTCTCTTTCGGGAAAGAAAAGTCATAGGGAAATAAAACTTGTCTCAAAATTTTGAAGTAAAAACTCCAAAAGCTATATTCAAGGGAATATCACTTTGGGTACTTGATGTGCCTAATGTAAAACCCTGTAGCCAGGAGCGAAGAGGAGAAAGCAAGCTTGAGTGCTGGTTTTTCTAAGCTAGCTTCCTGCGATTTTATCTCTGCTTCCTTCCAGTTGGTGAGTTTCTTTGCTCTTCATTATACTTGCACGTAAAACTCCTGGGAACATATGAAAACTAGGTTTCCCTTTTATTTTTACTTTGGCTCTTGATTTTATTACACTATTAATATCATACTACAACGTGCTCAGTGGCAGTTGGCTAATTACTCTTATTCATATTGAAAAAGGACCATAATTCCATCTGAAACTTTGCACAGTGAAGCTCAGTGTTTTCTACTCAGACAGTTCTCAACCATAATGATATAATTATACCATTTTCTCAGCAGCATCACCCACATACTATAATTACAGTCAAAGCTAAGGCTATGTTTATAGTGTACTAAAGAGGATGGAATTGTTTCATTTTAAGTGGTTCATTTACCTCCTCTGTTGGTAACAGAAATGCATGGTAATGGAAAGAGTCATGGTTTAATATGCGTCTCTGAACAACAACTTCAGACACCAGAAACGATACAGCTCCCAAACCCCAATATGAGAAAGTATGGGAAACATGATTTCCAGTCTGGTTGCCATAATGACTCCCCTCTTGAAAATCTAGGATGGGCAAGGGAATGCAAACTAGCATGCCAGTGGCCACTGTGGGGTCTTGGGAGGCTCTCAGTTGATCCACCTGGTGCACAACCCCACCCAATCAAGTCAGCTTGCAGGACTGACATTGCGGCTCCGAGCCTATAGGATGACGACTCATCTAAGCACAGGGAACTTCTGGAAGTTCTGGAACTTAGTGGAACCTGCAACCATTTGTGTCCTTTATGGATGAATGAATGAATGGATATATCATTCATATCCTCTATAGGCTAGTTCTAGATGCCAAGTGCACAGCAAGAGACAAAGCAGAAATCACTGTTTTCTTGGAACTCAATTCTAGTGAGTTTTACATCTATCTTTTGCTTTTTTACTTGAGTGAATAAAAAGTTTCATAGTTGATTTACAAAATTGTGTTAGCTTCAGGAGTATAGCAAAGTGACTGGTTATACATATACATGTATACACACATATATTCTTTTTCAGGTTATTTTACACTATAAGCTATTATAAGATATCTAGTTCCTTATGCTATACAGTAAATCCCTATTGCTTATTTTATACATAGTGGTGTATCTGTTAATCTCATACTCCTAATTATCCCTCCACTCCCCTTTCCCCTTTGGTAACCACAGATTTGTTTTATATATCTGTGAGGCTGATTCTGTTTTGTAAATAATTTCACTTGTATTATTTTTTCAGATTCTACATACAAGTGATATCATATAATATTTGTCTTTGTCTGAATTTCATTTAGTGTGATAATCTCTAGTTTCACACATGTTGCGAATAGAAATTTTTCATTCTTTTTTAGAGCTGAGGATATCCCATTGTATATATATACACCATGTCGTCTTTTTTCATCTGTTGATGGACACTTAGGTTGCTTCCATGTATTGGCGACTGTAAACAGGGCTGCTATGAACACTGGTGTGCATATATCAGAAAGCTTTTTACTGTGGGCGACATAGGCTCACCCATATTAGCTTGCATGAAAAAATGCCAGTCCATCATAGATTGGAAGCACCATTTTCTTGACATATGGGCATGGACCCAGCCTGGCAAAGAGATGGATGATTGGAACAGTCTGGTGTTAGATGTTCTGGGGTTCATTTGTAATCAGCTAAGAGAGAACACCTATCTGCTCTCCGACATTGATGAGGCAGAGACGGCCACTTCATTTCCAGTATTTCATCTCCTCTCACTGGCTTGCCCAAAGCCTGTGGTTGAAAATGTTTCATAAAATCTTGACTTTCTTTGACTTTTCTTGCCCCACGGAACCTTAGTACAGCAGGAGTAGAAGACAGAGTTGTGGGGAACCATAAAGCATCGCTTGATGGGCAGGTGCATATGTGCAGGTATGTGGCTCACGGTTCTGTTTTAGGAATTATTTCTCAAATGTATGGGGTTTCCTTTTCTTTTTAGAACAGCTAAATTATGAACTGATTTTCATAGCTTTCAGGCCAACAAGCAGATGCCTGTGTTATAAATGATTCCTTTCCTTGGTTCTGATACATCCAACAGCTGAGCCTAAGCCACTTAGAAATCAGGCAACAACACGAAGGGGACTGAACAGTTTTTGAAATGAAATTCCATTATTTTGGGGTTTCATTTATATTTCCTCCTATTTATATGGGCTTGAGTGACTATCTATCTTCAGAGCTCTCAACCTCTAAGCCCCTGACATAGGACAGCAGGGCAGAAGTAGAGAGGAGCCAGGTTGAGTGGCGTGGACAAGGGCAGGGGTGGCCATTTTTCAAATATGTACTGCAGGCTTGTAAATGTCAAGCCTTAAAATTGGACCTTCAAGAACAAATATCTTGAAGGTAGAAATAAGAGATTGCATTTAGAAAATTGCAACTAACTGGTTCTATTTTCTGTCCTCACTTTTTGGTTTGTGATTTAATCAAAAGCCTGTAGGTTATTTTTCTTTTCTTTTTCTTCTTTTAGGAGTGGCAAGAGGCGAATTCAAAGGGGAAAGAATCTAAATACTCCATGGCCATGCCATCTTGGAATTTCTGTAGGGGACACAGCAATGTTCACTGTAATTTGACTTCAGCTCTAGGAAATTGCCTGCATAAACATCGAACCTCTAGCAGAAGTTGCACAAGCAAATTCATCATGGTAGATAACAGCAGCAATGAAAATTTCAGTCCAAATTGAGCTCAAATACATCCTAGAGCCACAATCTTAAATTCTAGGCAAGTCATTTTCCTTACCACTTGAAAACAGAGTATCATCTTTCAATATGAACCATTTAGGACCACACACTTCAACACAATTCATGTCTAGTTAGCTAGAACTCAGTATTTTCTGGTTTTCCCATAGCAATTTTCTAAACTAATATGTTCATATAAATGCCGTTACATAGACTTCTGGTCACCAGTAAAGCCAATTCATGGCTTCCACTGGGGTTGTGAGTTATCTCTATTTTGGGATGGGGATGGGTATCTCTTCATGAGGGATTACTCTATTTTTATTATGGAATTTGCAAATACACAAAAATAGCAAGCATGGTTTTAATATGGTCCTCACCCAGCTTAAACAATTATCAGCATTTAGCCTATCCTGTTTTGTACTTTCTTTGCCTTTGTTTTTAATCATCTGCTTTCAACTATAGCTACATACATACGTATCTTTAAAAGCTAAGGACTCTCTCATTAAAAAAATAATCTAATATTATACCTAGCAAATCAATAATGACTCCTCAGTATCATCTAATACACAGTTTGTGCTCAGATTTCCAAAAATATCTCAAAAACTGTCTTTTGGCCATTTGTTTGAATTAGGATGCAAACTAGGCCCATGCAATGTCTCAAGTGTGTCTAAATCTATAATACTTCTCACTTTTTTGTTACATGATTGTTTTGGTTGAAGATAATTTTCTTTAGGGTTTAGGCATTCTTAATGAGTCATTTAAGATATCCCTCTTGTTCTGCTATTTTCTATAAATTGGCAGTAAGACCCAGAGGCTTATTGACTTTATCTCTAATGGAAAGAATCCATCATGGGTAGCTGTGAACTCCTGTATCAGGGACATATTATATCATACGATGACAAGACTTATCTATGTTTGAAATGTTGTCAGCCTGATTAATCTAGAATGGAGCATTTTTTATCATTCACTGATGATCTTGCCCAAATCATATGTCATTGGTGGTGGTGGTTTAGTCATTAAGTTGTGTCCAACTCTTGTGACCCAACTCTTGTAGCTCACCAGGCTCTTCTGTCCGTGGGATTTCCCAGGCAAGAATACTGGATTGGGTTGCCATTTCCTTCTCCAAATCATTATGTCATTAGGGCTTCTAAACTGGTGATTTCTCTAATCTGCCATTTTAGCTGCATTTATTAGCTAAGTATGTCTAAATGAGGAATGATAACAACCAAAAGAAAACAACTTTCCTTTACCTGGAAATGCACTTCATATAAAAATTCAAGGTAATTTCTTATTTTCCTAATGTATCAGTTTTTATAACAACGAGTAAATACCCTAGTAACTTTCAAAGGTGACCATTTAAAAAAAAGTATCATTATGAACTTATTGATGATTCATGTTTTGATGCAATTTTTAGGGGACTGTAATGATAGGAACGGAAAAGATGAAGTCATTTCATCTTTTTTCAGTTATTCTGAGCTGTTTTCAGATAAAAAGCTCACTGTAATCTTGGCTAACTTTCCTCTTTCCATTCTCCCTTTTACCTCTCTATCACTCTACTATTTTAGCAGGCTCCCTCTATAAAAATGGCTGGAAGCAAGCACTGAGACTAGATGACATCTAAAAATCCATGTATATATACAAATTCTCAAGGCAAACCCCTGTGGGTTTTTTTTTTAAGTTAAAAAAATTTCAAAATATGTATTTTTTTAAATTGGAGGGTAATTGCTCTGTGGGTAGTGAGGGATTCACTAAATACTTAGGGAAGGGTAGGTACAGATATCCATAATCTATATATTTGATCCATGGTCTACATGTTTGATTGCTAGGCCCACACCATGCCCACAGCATTGAGCACAGCTGCAGAGGTGCCAGTCACTAGCAATCACGCTCCTTTCAACACTAGTGGCCACTGGGGTAGCAGTAGGTAATGCTTTGAAAAGAAGTTCCCTGGCCAACTATTTTCAGGAAGTGCTGTGGTTCTTTTATTTTTTTTGGATATTCACAATGTGCCCAAACAAACAGATTAGAGACTCTGAGTGGTTTTGTAATGAAGAAACCTGTTTAACTTTGCATGTTCCAGCTTTTCCCAAGCACTGGAAACATGGTAGGCTAAACAGTTAAGGCCAGAGTTCTTTGCAAGGGTGTGTGAGGAATATTAGTGGAGGAAATTTTAAAAAACCTTTATGCTACTTCATATAAAATAGATAAGCAATAAGGGCCTGCTGTATAGCACATGGAACTATGTTCACTATCTTGTAATAACTTATAATAAAAGAGAATCTGAAAAAGAATCTATCTGTCTCTGAATCACTTTGCTGTACACCAGAAACTAACGCAATATAAGTATCTCTGGTATACCTCTGAAAGTGCCCTTAGTTGCAAAATATGTCTTTGCAGATATAATTAAGGTAAGGATTTCAAGATGAGGTTATCCTGGGTTAGGGCTCTAGATGGAATGGTGGGTGAGCTTATAAGACAAAGAAAAGAAGACCAGACATAGAGACACAGGGAGAAGACCATGTGAAGATGGAGATAGGGACTGAAGTAATAAATCTACAAACCAAGAAACACCAACAATTGCTAGAAGCAGCTAGGAGCGAAGAAGGAATAAATTCTCAGAGTCCAGAAGGAATCAATATTGATGTCACCTTGATTTTGACTTCTGGCTGCCATAAACATGACAGATTAAACTTTGTTGTTTTAAGCTACTAGGATTAGGTAATTTGTTACACAGTCATTCCAGGAAATAAATACAGTATGCCTGAATCAATGGAGATTGACTCAGGAGATCTGTGGTAGATGGCATTCACACTTACTGAAAATGTCCACAGCTGATTCTGATGGACATATACATGAAGAATCACCACTTCAGGACCCTGGGGGTTGACCTGCTTATACTGACATCCTATTGGATTTAGTCATCTGATGTGATGAGCTGACTCACTGGAAAAGACCTTGATGCTGGGAAAGTTTGAGGGCAGGAGAAGAGGGCAACAGGGGATGAGATGGTTGGATGGCATCACAGACTCAATGGACATGAGTTTGAGCAAGCTCTGGAAGATAGTGAAGGTCAGGGAAGCCTGGCATGCTTCAGTTCATGGGGTCGCAATGAGTTGTAAATGACTTAGCAACGGAAGCACAGCAATGGAATTTAGGCTCTTGCTGTGACTCCAGGGGACCAATAAAACTTTCTGCTCTTTATCCCCAAGTATGTTTTTCAGAGAGTGCAGTCCCAAAGAAAATGCTACCAGGTCATCCCTTAGTCAGTACGCTGGAAGTAGTTTTTACAGGTGGTGATGATGGTCAAGGCTGCGTGAGTAGAAAGAGGACTACTCTTCAGTAGGTTCAAAGGGAGGAGACGAAGATCAGCACTTGATCATCCAATTAACCAAGCGGATCTCACTTGAAGAGATCCATCTCATTCTGCAGCCTGAACAAGGCAGAGCTTTTTTTCTTTTGGTAACTTGAGAAACCCTGGTCTCCTATGACTTCAAACCCTTCTAGTTCACTTATAATCCTTCTAGACTCAGTTGCCTTCTTTTTCTCAGCTGCCCAAGAAGGCTGCGCCTTTCACCTCCAGCTTCTATTCATCTGGAAACAGCTTTTCCCCCACCTGTCCTCACTTTAGTGCTTAGCCTCCCTGGCTCTCTGGCTCTGGTCTGCCCTCTCAGTCTCTGATTTCTCCAAAGGAGTAGGAGATGTCTCTCCAGTCCTGTCCAGAGCTGCTGATTAATAAGGCATCTGCTCTTAAAAATACCTCCACAAGGAGAAGTTTGCCAGTCAGGAAAGAGCTGATGTATGGTCTTCTGGTTTTCTGGTTTGACAGCTTCTCATACAGAGGCTGACCAGACCCTAGGAGGTTATTTGCTTATGGTTTAACCAAGATTATCCAATCAAAAACTAAATTTGGGAGAAGCTATCAAAGAAAAATTTCCAAAATTTTTGCCCCAGTTGGTTCTTCATCCAGGAAGGGTGAAGTGTGATGATGGGGGATAAGACAGTGAAGGAGATATTCCTTCTCCCTATAAACCACAGAGGTCCTGATCCAGCTCTTGGAGCCAGCCACAGTTCACCTGCTACCCAGTTCAAACCGGCTGTCAGAGCCTCGACTGGGCATTTAACCATTAGTTAATATATTATTTGTTGCTGTTGTTAAACTCGATTTGGGGAGCCTCCTTATAGCTGAACTTCTGAAGCAAAACCAAATTTTAAGTTAGGGACTCCAGGGACTTATAAATGTACACATATAAAAGAATCCCAGCAATAAAACAGTACTTGATTATTACCAAATGACTCACTCAGGTAGTAAATGTTCTAAAAGCTCAAAGAAAGAAGCTTAGGCCTGAGTGTAGTTCAGTCGGGGGTAAAGTTGCCCTCTGGAAAAGTAGAAAAAGTTTGTTGTAATCACGTATCTTTTCGCTCTCTGGACAGCTTCATGGCTTCTAGAACTAAGGACAGTCTTTTTCAGGGGAAAGAGGAAGAAAAGGAAACAACTTGCTACAGGGTGCCAAGTAATGTGGTAAACATTTGATCTAATCCTGCCTCAGGGCAGTCCTGAGGCAAGACAGTGAAGCAAGGAAGTCAGCTAGCAGGCTGCTCTTTCCTCCTCTTGCCCACCACCTCCTTGTTGGGGTGTCCGTCTTTCTCACCTGGTGCCCACGTCTCATCCTCTGAAGTTTGGCAAGCCCCTCAGTCCCTTCCTCTCAGTAAGTGCCCCATGCTCCCTCAGCTCTAAAGGGCCGGCCTGACCTATAGTCCATCTAGTCAAAGCTATGGTTTTTCCAGTAGTCATGTATGGATGTGAGAGTTGGACTATAAAGAAAGCTGAACACTGAAGAACTGATGCTTTTGAACTGTGGTGTTGGAGAGCTCTCTAGAGTCCCTTGGACTCCAAGGAGATCCAACCAGCCAATCCTAAATGAGATCAGTCCTGAATATTCATTGAAAGGATGGATGCTAAAACGGAAATGCCAATACTTTGCCCACCTGATGGGAAGAACTAACTCCTGGGAAAAAGACCCTGATGCTGGGAAAGATTGAAGGCAGGAAGAGAAGGGGATGACAGAGGATGAGATGGTTGGATGGCACCACCGACTTGATGGACTTGAGTTTGAGCAAACTCCAGGAGTTAGTGACGGACAGCCTGGCATGCTTTAGTCCATGCAGTTGCAAACAGCTGGGCATGACTAAGTGACTGAACTGAACTGACTTATAGTCCAGGTTGAAGTGCTTACAGAAGAACATGAAGAAAGCAGGGCTTCTCAGATGAGGGTCTTCTGGGATATGAAGTTTTTTTTTTTTTGTAGAGATAAGTGACAATGAAAAGGCATTTTTCTAATATTAAAATCTCAAACGGGCATTCTCTGGAGTCTGTGAGAATTTTATTACCTTAAAAAATATACTACTTGAAATAGAGCTACCATATGACGCAGCAATCCTACTCCTGGGCGTATATTTGGAGAAAAGTATAATTTGAAAAGATTCATATACCTAGTCATGTCCAACTCTTTGTGACCCCATGGACTGTAGCCCACCAGGCTTCTCTGTCCATGAGATTCTCCAGGCAAGAATACTAGAGTGGGTAGCCATTCCCTTCTCCAGGGGATCTTCCTGACCCAGGGACTGAACCCTGGTCTCCTGCACTGCAGGCAGATTCTCTGCCATCTGAGCCACCAGGGAAGTCCCTTTCTTTTTTCACTTTCAGTGTTCATAGCAGCACTATTTTTAATAGTCAGGATGTGGAAGCAACATGAATATCAATGGAAGAATGGATAAAGAAGATGTGGTATATATAAACAATGGAGTATTAGCCACAAAAAGAACAAAATAAGGCCATTTGCAGTGATATGGATGGATGTAGAGATTATCATACTGAATGAAGTAAGTCAGACAGAGAAAGGCAAATATGGTATGATACTACTTATATGTAGAATCTAAAAAATGGTATAAATGAAGATATTTACAAAAAACAGAAATAGACTTACAGATGTAGAAAACAAACTTAAGAATACTAAGGGGAAAGTGGATGTGGAAGGGATAGATAAAGAATAACCAGAGTCCCCTAGAGTACAGGGAACTCTACTCAGTACTCTGTAATGGCCTATATGCGAATAGAATCCAAAGAAAAGAAAGAAAGTTAGTCGCACAGTCGTGTCTGACTCTTGAGATCCTATGGACTGTAGCCTGCCAGGCTCCTCTGTCCATGGGATTTCCCAGGCAAGAGTACTAGAGTGGGTTGCCATTTCCTTCCCCAGGGGATCTTCCTGACCCAGGGATCAAACCTAGGTCTCCTGCATTGCAGGCAGATTCTTTACCAATTGAGCTACAGAATCCAAATAAGAGTGGATATATGTATACATATAACTGATTCACTTTGCTGTACAGCAGAAATTGACACAACATTGTAAATCAACTATACTCCAATAAAAATTAATTAGAAATATACTACTCAATATGAGATATATTCTACTAGATTCAGCATCCTTCTTATCCTCCTAGAAAATATAAATAGAAGGAAAGCTCTGGTGACTGAGGTGAGGAGGTAGATGGGATGCTTAAGAGTAATAGCCATAGCAGCAGCAGGAGTAAAAAGGATAAAATATCTAATTTTTATTCCATGCCTGCTTTGTGCCAGGAATTTTCCTATGTGCCTATCTGCTCCTCAAAATGATCCTCTGAGATAGATGTCAATATCACCATTGACAGATAAATCAGAGTCCACAGCACGTCAGCAGTATGCCAGGTGCCTACACACATAACAACTCATGTTCCCCAGCTCCCTGAACTCCAAAGTCCTCATCACACAGCTTGGGACACCAGTTGCAACCAATAAGAGAATTTCTACAACCACTACTGGTTTAGAAGAACAAACACCTCTAATACTTTTGTAGGACATTCTTGTCTGCTTTTCCCTAGGAGAAAGAAAAATGGCAGAAGAGAAAATGCATTTGCTGCTCTCAGATTTGGGAAGTGATTCCCATCAGTGTTAGTGTTGTGGAGAGGATGCTAAACTCAAACGCCATGAAATCTAAACTAACACTTCTCCCTCTACCTTCCTTCTGCATTTGCTCTCAAGTCTCTCCTGGAACTCAGTATAATATTCATTTAACCAATAGTCATTTTGTATCAGGCCCTGTTTATGTTGTGGCAGAAGAGAGTAGGGCATATAAAGTTGAGGGAAGACCAAATTCTTTCACTATAAGAGTTTACAATTGAAGGGAAGTTACCATATGGATACAGGCCACCTGAGTTCAACCAAAAGATGTACAACTTCAGAAGCTCTTAGAATTCAGAAGAAGAGTTTTAGTTCAGTTATTTTTGGTTTAAATATGTATCATTTCTTATTGCATACACTTGCCATTTCTCTGGGATCTGCTTGGCAGGAGCACAGAGCTCCTCCTGGAAATGTTTGCTCTCTCATGAACCCAAATTTTGAGTACTACAACTATTGATTATGGACTATTAAGTGAGGAAAGAAGAAGAGTTAAAGGCTGCTTTTCCATAACACCCAAAAACGAAAAGATAATCTGTAGCAGTGAAGACATGAATGTTACCTAAGAACATGCTGAGGACACACAAAGGCCATTCATCTGAACAGAAACATCTACTACAATGAGGTGGGGTTTCTGACTTATGAGTCTTTCATGATGCACAACTTCCTAACAGGACAGTCTCCTGTCTTTATTCTGCTCCGTGGATTCAGTGCTCAGTGGCAGCAGTCAGCTTATGGATGATCCGCAAACCCACAAAGTCAAGCCTGCCCTCAAACTGAAGCTGTGTGTTGTTGACTGTAACTCTTCCTAAGATAAATGTTATGTGATAATGATAACACATCTCAGACAGTTCAGTTGCAAACTGTTGCCTGTTCAATCCATCACACCAAGCATTTAGAGATGCTCAGCTTTCATTGTGTGGAATACTAATAATGATAGAAATGTACAAGTCCACCCTGCTTGGTAGGTATTGTTAATCTTACTTTACAATAGAATGTATTTCAGAGGAGGTGACTGTGAAGGAAGTTCATAAAATGCATCCTGGATTCTCATTAATGTTACCAATTGAAGACAATTTTCTATATGAGACTAAAAAACAACAACGAATTCAAACATGACGACTAAAAATACCTTATTACAGAAACAGTCTTTTTTCTGTTTATAAAAGGGGTTGGCATACTTTTTATTCAGGGGCCAGATAGTAAATATTTTAGGCTTGCAGACTTGTCTATGTTTTAGTTGTTCAGTTCTGCCTTGGTATTCCCAAAGCAGCCATAGATGATCTGAAGCAAATAGGTCTGATTGTATTGCAATAAAACTTTACAAAACAAGCATCTGGTCTGATGACTGCAGCTTGCCAACCCCTGGTTTAAATATTTGTCGGCCTTAAAAAAAGAATTAGCTTTTTTTGTATTATATATTGTGAATTACTTGCAAGTCAATTTCCTAGAAATTATATACATTTAAAATCCCTTTGAAAGTTGTATAGACTATTTTATTTTTAAAATTTTTAATTGAAGGATAATTGCTTTATAATATTGTGTTAGTTTCTGCCATACATCAAATGAATCAGTCATAGGATACATATATCCCTTCCCACTTGAACTTCCCTCCCACCTGCCACCCCATTCTATCCCACTAGGTTGTCACAAAGCATTGGATTTGAAATCCCTGCATCATATAGCAAATTCCCACTGGCTATCTATTTTACATATGGTGCAATCAGTTGTCTCAAGTTATATTTAATTTAAATATATATTATCTCATATTACATGTGCTTGCCATAAGGCACACTATTATCTGAATTTCTATTCAATGTATCTGTTTTTGAATTTCATAAATCTTTCTTATAAATGTGATGTTCAGTCTGCTTTTTTATTGCACAGATGAATCTATATTAAAATCAGGGCACACCTATGATGAATTCAAGATTTTTTTCACATTATCTGAAAAACTGTGCATTGCATGTAGGAGCTGGTGTGGACAAAGGCCTTTTAGGAATGACAGAGTCTGGGGTCCTCACCCTAGAGAGGCTTCTGTGTGCAGAAGCAAGAGCTTTCTTGAGAGCAGTGATCCCAGAGTGGGTTTTGAAGCTGTAGAACTTAGCAATTCAGCAGGGCTGCAGGCTAGAACTCCAAGGTCACAATCAACTTTGGGATGCTTTAACTTTCAGATCATGAAAGAGTTTGCCACCCACTGGGGCTACCCAGGGCGAAAGAATGGTTGTCTTGGATTTCACCCCTGAGAAGTGTGCATTACGCTCTGGAAGAGACACCATACTAGGAGTGGGTATAGAGAATCCACACAGGCCCCCTGAAATTTTTAGAGGGACGCTTAATCGCCCTTCTCAGGCTTAAAAAAAACATTACTCACTTCCATGATCCAGGCTTTCTGAAGCTTATACCCACAGACTTCCAATTCTTTTCTTACTGTTTTAGGATCCATCATAAACAGACAACCTTGACATATGTTGACAATCAGAAAGGACCTACAGGTGCTTGAGGAGGCTGGTCTTGAGCTGTGGGCTCGCTCCCCACTCCAGATATTCAGTTAACACTGGCCTGAGCAGGTGCATAGAGAACAGGTCTCTTGTAAACTGAATGGGAAGCATCTACTCACTGCTGATTATGGCTCAGCAAATTGCTGGGAGTTGAGGAGGATAAAGAAGTTAAGACCTACTATTTATCTTACAAAGAATTGTTAACTCCAACAATCACATGTGAAGGCAGACAGTGTATAATGGAGCACCATCACTGGGAACTAATAGCAGGCATTATCTGCATATTTCAGGCTGGAAAAAGTCACTATCAAGTCTCTACTTGAAGATAACTGAACACTGTTATTTCACTGATCAATAACATGAATTATCTACACTTTATTTTGTTCATCTAGGTGCATATATAAAGCATCACACTGCTGGTACCTTCTTTAATCTCTCGTTGGTCGGTTAAAGAGACTTAGGAGAACGTGGGCTTTTGGGGTAGCTCAGTTGGTAAAGAATCTGCCTGCAGTGCAGGAGACCTGGGTTTGATCCCTGGGTTGAGATGATCCCCTGGAGAAGGAAATGGCAACACATTCCAGTATTCTTGCCTGGGAAATCCTATGGACAGAGGAGCCTGGAGGAGTCCATGGAGTCACAAGAGTTGGACATGACTTTTCATGCAAAGATGGGCACAAAAAAGGGCAGAAACAGTATGGACCTAACAGAAGCTGAAGATATTAAGAAGAGGTGGCAAGAATACACAGAGGAACTGTACAAAAAAGATCTTAATAACTCAGATAACCACGATGGTGTGATCACTCACCTAGAGCAAGACATCTTGGAGTGTGAAGTCAAGTGGGCCTTAGGAAGAATCATTACAAACAATGCTACTGGAGGTGATGGAATTCCAGCTGAGCTATTTCAAATCCTAAAAGATGACGCTGTGAAAGTGCTGCACTCAATATGCCAGCAAATTTGAAAAACTCAGCAGTTGCCACAGGACTGGAAAAGGTCAGTTTTCATTTCAATCCAAAAGAAGGGTAATGCCAAAGAATGTTCAAATTACCACACAATTGAAATCATTTCATATGCCAGCAAAGTAATGCTCAAAATTATCCAAGCTAGGCTTCATCAGCGGGGAAGGCAATGGCACCCCACCCCAGTACTCTTGCCTGGAAAATCCAATGGATGGAGTAGCCTGGTGGGCTGCAGTCCATGGGGTCGCTAACAGTCGGACAGACTGAGCGACTTCACTTTCACTTTTCTCTTTCATGCATTGGAGAAGGAAATGGCAACCCACTCCAGTGTTCTTGCCTGGAGAATCCCAGGGATGGGGGAGCCTGGTGGGATGCCGCCTATGGGGTCACACAGAGTCAGACATGACTGAAGCAACTTAGCAGCTGCAGCAGCAGCAAAGCAACTATACTTCAATAAAAA
>SJYX01011002.1:256095-268667 GCA_006410675.1 Oreotragus oreotragus
CCTTGGACTGCAAGAAGATCTAACCAGTCCATCCTAAAGGAAATCAGTCCTGAATATTCATTGGAAGGACTGATGCTGAAGCTCCAATACTTCAGTCACTTGATGCGAAGAGCTGACTCACCGGAAAAGACCCTGATGCTGGGAAAGATTGAAAGCAGGATGAGAAGGGGACAACAGAGGATGAGATGGCTGGATGGCATCACGGACTCAATAGACATGTGTTTGAGGGAGCTCCGGGATTTGATGAAGGACAGGGAAGCCCAGTATGCTGCAGTTCATGCGGCTGCAAAGAGTTGGCTACAACTGAGTGGCTGAACAACAACAGGAGAGCTGTTTGGTCTCTTTCTCCGTTTCTTCTTGGATAAAGTGTATAATTCTACCGGCCTTCCTCTGACCTCAGAGAAGCAAGCATAAAGGCTAAATAGTCTCTGCAGGATGCTTGGCATTATCAGAACCTCAGTGTTGTCTGTGAGTTAGAAAGGGCTACCACTAGTTTGGGTGCAAGAAGTAGCCAACATAAACACCATTTCCTTAAAAGGGATCCTAATTATCTATGTTAACTTACTGTGCCGTCTACTGAGCTATTTGTAAACAGTGCGCTGTCAAGAATTCAATGTCAGCTTTGATGTCACAGCCCTATGCTGCTCTCTAATGTGTGTCCGAAGCTCAACAAATAAAGGCTGCACATTATAAGACACAATCTGTGCAAGGACACACTTCTTTTATCCTGTGCGTCTTTTACATGGATTGTTAGCTTGTGGTTATTTCAGCTGTATTGTCAACTAATAAGCCCTTAAGTTTGAAAATATCTGATGAAAAAGAATGATTAAAGCCAAGAGGGTCATTTGGCTTTTAGGGGGGCAGTGGTGGGTCACAGGTAGGAGGGAGGCTCCTACTCCTTTGGCACTGGAAGTGCCTGCAGGATAGTACAGTGATGACATAGGAACATCCTGGGACACCCCCCTAAGACTAGATCCATGACACTAGTCCCATGACCTGACAATAAGGTTCTATGGAAGGCTTTTGGGAAAGGCTGTAATTACTTATAGTAATGGACAGAAGAAATGTCTCCTCCTGTATATTTTAATCTCTATCCTCTCATAAATGACTGCCAGAGGATATAAAGCTACTGTGTGGGAGCCAAAGAATAATTAAGATACTGGGGGAACACCTGGCTTCTATTTTTTGAATTTTTGTCTTGTGTCCATGCAAAATCCACTGACTACTCATTAAAGATTTGGCATTTGCCAGGTCCTTACCAGGTGCTGACTTCCCTGATGGCTAAGATGGTAAAGCGTCTGTCTACAATGCAGGAGACCCGGGTTCGATCCCTGGGTTGGAAAGATCCCCTGGAGAAGGAAATGGCAATCCACTCCAGGACTATTGCCTGGAAAATCCCATGTACAGAAGAGCCTAGTAGGCTACAGTCCATGGGGTCACAAAGAGTCGGACACAACTGAGCGACTTCACTTCACTTCACTACCAGGTGCTGTAAGATAATAAGGATGTAAAAGATAAAGCCCTTATTCTTTGGGGTAGTATAGTCTATCAGAGGGAATAGAAAACATATAAGAGTCTCCATTAGGCTGAAACACACGACATTAATGATACTAAGGTCCAAAATGGAGTTGAGTGCGGGAAATTTCCTACAGTTCAATTCTAATTCTTACTGGAATATAAATAAGAGCCATAAGCCATGTCAATGTATGGCAAAACCAATATGGTATTGTAAAGTAAAATAAAGTTAAAAAAAAAAAAAAAAGAGTACAGTAAAGACCATGGGGCCAGATGCTATTCTAAGTACTTTAAATATATCAACACTTAGAATCCTCATCACAACCTTACGAGGTAGATGTTATTAGCATGTTCATTTTAGAGATAAAAAAGCAAAATCAAACAGAACCAAGGTACAAAGAGGTCACAAAACTTAAGTAAGATCATGCAGGAAGTAAGCTGTAGAAGTGGACTACATCAAAGTTGCAGAGGTTGAGTTCTTGAAGTACTGGGCTGCATACTACCTCTCTTAGAGGGAAAGAAAGGGTTACCAAGATTCCAAGATGGACGCACACATCCTCTTGGGGGAACTGGGAAGAGCTTTGTGGATAAAGCAATATTTGAAATATGCCTTAAAGACAAAAATCCGTAAAGGTTTGCTCCCACCTAGGAGGGAAGAAGAGGGAATTTCTGGCAAAGGAGTCATTATGAAAGGCTATAATGAGCAGGAGTTCTGCCGACATAAACATGGGTGTACATAGTACACAAGGGAGACGATGCTGGAAATACACACAGGATCCATGCTGTGGGCCTTCTTATAGGACGGAGAGATGAGCTTACTCATAGCTTAGGGAACAGTGGGGAGCCACTGAAGATGACAGGGCAGAAGACTCACTGGATCAGAGGCAGGGAAGAAGAATCAATGTGGAAGCAGAGGGGAGGGGGCTGGGAACAGGAAACAAAATAGGAGGTAGGGAAGGAAAATTAGGAGGCTAGGACAGGAGTCCAGCTATGAACGTACAGTAAGGACCCCAACAACCAAGATGATGGTTATTACAGTGAATTATCTCAAATATGAGATTTTTTAATTGAGTTTTTCATTTCATATTGGAGTAAAGCTGATTTACAATGTTGTGTTAGTTTGTATACAACAAAATAATTCANTAGGAGGTAGGGAAGGAAAATTAGGAGGCTAGGACAGGAGTCCAGCTATGAACGTACAGTAAGGACCCCAACAACCAAGATGATGGTTATTACAGTGAATTATCTCAAATATGAGATTTTTTAATTGAGTTTTTCATTTCATATTGGAGTAAAGCTGATTTACAATGTTGTGTTAGTTTGTATACAACAAAATAATTCACTTATACATGTATCCAAAATCTTCCTCAGAAAGATATACAATCAGCTAATAATCTCTCTAATACTTAATAAGTCTTAAGTATCTGTTCCATATAATCAAATCCTGTGCCAAAAACCAACTAAGAGAGAGATGAAATTATTAAAAAAACAAAACGCATGAGACCACAGCAGCCTGACTCCGGAGTCTGCCTACTTCAGGAACACTGTTTTTCTCTGAAAGATTCTAACCATCCTCATCATTTTCCCCCACAACTAAAAGCAGCTTTCTTTGTAGTAAGTTTGTGCCATTACTTCTTTCAAGTATACAAAGATGTCGATCTCTTTCAGCTGTAAATTCCTTCAAACCCCTTCTTGGCCTGTATGTGAGTTTTTGCTCATATTTATATCTCTGCATTGGTGAATTACACTGCTACCCATGTGTGTGGGCTGAAAACTTCTCATGGGACTTTTAAAAATAGTTCTTTGTTTCCAGAAAATATTTCTTAAGCCTGTACTCTGCGGAAGGTATGTTAGTATGGGCCCATGACTGCATAAACACTCATTCACATGGATTAGGTCCTGTACCCACACAGAGAGCAAAGCTCTGAGGGCTTAGAAGATGGGCCAGACACTTGTTGATGAGCAAGAGAAGAAAGAGATGAATGCAATGGACGACTCTTTAGGTGGTGCATTGCGTGGGTTAATCTTAGCTGGTCTGGTTTGACCACATGCTTTTTCCCCAGAGTATTGCTTGGCAATGCCATGTATGGATCATGTTAACTAAAGATGAATGATGTGCTCTAGTCATGGGTCCCCAAATTATTTCAGGGCAAGATATGTCAGCTTGTTGATGCTGTTTAGCACTAGAATTAGATTTATGATTTGCACCTAAGTTCACTGGAACTGGGGGCCTGACAGTTAAGACTGTCTACATAGCTGGGGTGTACCTACATGACCAGCTCACTCTAGGAAACTCCGTCATGAGTGGACTTTGGGCTTCCTGGTACTGAGGTGCTTGGCAGGAACATGAGTTGTGGTTCCAGACCTGGAGACAAAGGGTGACTGTTGTGACTGGGAAGTGAGAGGATAAAAAGGCCCACCCTTGGGTTCTGCAGATCCTGGTCAGTGCCCTTTCCCATCTACTGTTGCTGTACTGTATCTCTTGCCTGACAGGAAGCTGTCCTCTGAGTATACACCATTTGATTTCTATGATTCTTTCAGCAATAGAACCCTGAAGGTGGTCAATGTGCAGTTAATACAGGCGGCGAGATCTGATCCTCTATGAATGCCCCCCACCCCCCTGTAAGCCAAGAGGTTCCATGATAACAAGGTGGGGGTAGGGGGATTGGTGGGAATTGTTAAGTGTGCATAAGGGTGGGTAGTCAGGGAGCTATAAAGGATACTTCCACTTAGTTATTTTATTTGCAATATCATTTATTACTTGCTGTGTTCAAGGTACCATTTAGGGTACTGTGAACTATACAATCCTGAATAAGACACAGCTGTTCATGATCCAGATAGGGAGATAAGAGAACTATGCAAACAACTATACTCCAAAGCAGTGTTTAACATATTACTTCAGAGTGGTAAAGAATCACATGACCTCCTTCAAAGACACACATGGAGGAAGGAGGGATTGCTCCAGGCCGAGGGTTAAAGTGTTTTGGCTGAACCTTAAAGTATGGGCAGGATTTGTATTTCCAGAATGTGGGACAAGGCAGGAGGAGGACAGTTTGGGAAGATGGGATGGCATGAACAACATCCCAGAAGAGGGAAAGCACCCTGGGGAGGAGTGACTCGTCTAGACTTACAATTGAGGTCAGGCGACAGATGGTGGATTCGAGTGTCTTGGAATAGGTTTGCAGTTTAAATTTTAGGTAGTGGGGAGGGTACTAGAGACAGTTAGGGCGATTTAGAGCAGAGGGATATGTTGGATTCTGAACATCTTTATTGGCAAAGGAAGGAGAGGTGGGAAGAGGGTGGAAGGAGGGAGACAGTTACTAAGGGGTTATTGTGACCCCTTAGTATAAAGACAAGGTGGCCTGCAGAAGGGTGGTGGCATTTATTTATGTTTGGATAGTTCTGTCTAAGATTCGCTCTGAGAAGGTTTATTTAGATCGATGAACACTTTCACGGATGAATGTAAGTAGCTATTCTTCTTGCTTATCACAAGGACAAAAAAAATCAACATATGCAGAATAAGTGGCAGCGATTTCTTCAACATGTCCGCCATACTCAGAGGTTGTCTTTCAACAAAGCCCAAAGCTTGAGCTCCTCAGACCCCATGACATTGCAAAGAAAATGGCTTGGGGAAATTCTACCACCACTTTGGGGATATTATATTTGTGTGTGGGAGAGGGTTTCAGTGTGGGATAGAGCATGCGCCAATTAGTAAAACATTCTTAACTCATTCCTTCTCATTTCCTTACAGAAAGTAGCAATAAGTCACATTATGTTCTGAGTAAAGGCTCTGGAACATACTGGCTGGGATAACTCAAACATAACCAACAGTGAGCCCTTTTACAGCCCCTCACATTAATTAGGGAGCAGATTAACATGTCAGATGCTTCTAAAATAGGAGGGTTGTAATGAGCCTGTGGTCTGGCACAACTGACACATTGATGACATTTGTTAAAAATAGCACCAACCCTCCCTTTGAGTGACCTCCAAGAAAAATGATGTTTACATTGCATATTAGAAATGTAGCCTGCAATTTAGTCATAAAATCCCAATTATGGTTTCATGACGCTGGAATGACCCATGAAACAGCAATGGCTTAAACAGTCAGGTACACTGTCTTCCCTTTCTTTATTGTGTAATGTGGACTTGAGCACATACTTCAATTGAGGAAGAGAAAATCCATCCACAGAATTTAATTAAAGGTACCTACTATGTGGGGTTTCCCAGGTGGTTCAGTGGTAAAGAATCTGCCTGCCAATGCAGAGACGGGAGTTCGATCTCACGGTTGGGAGAATCCCCTGGAGAAGGAAATGGCAAGCCACTCCAGTATTCTTGCCTGGGAAATCCCATGGACAGAGGAGTCTGGTGAGTACCCGTCCACAGGGTCGCAAAAGAGTCGGACATGACTTAGTGGCTATACAAAACCACCACCACCTACTAGGTAATTAGGATTTTTTTTAGGGCATGTGAGGGATTTAGAAGAAGCAGAAAACATGGGCTTTGCCTTAATTGACTGCAACATAATTTAATTCTTGAAGCCCACACAACTTTTTGAGTTCTGTGGATGGTACAAACATATACATGACGATGTTGTGAGGTATAAATATTATCACAGAGCAGTGAGCAAAGTTCCATGGAAGCATAGAGGCAGAACAGGTTTCTGGGGCTAAAGGATTTCGAGAGGTGTTCCCAAGAGAGCAGATGTTTGAGTTCAGTCTTTAAGATAAAGAAAAGATTGTCACAGGACAAGAGGGGAATGTGCAAGTCATGTTAAGGAGAAGAGACAGCTTGAATGAAGGCAGAATTTCAGAGTCCAAAGTGATCTGGTTAAAGGGAAAATTTAACTGTCTGTTAATGTGATCATTAGGTAAAGAAATATCTCAAAGTAATAATGACAATATGATACAGGACTTGTAAAAAGAAAGATTCCTAAACTCAGTAACCTACTTGCTGGCTCACAATATATTATTTCATCTTTCTTTTCTTTGCATTAAGTTGGTCTTACTTAACCTCTAAGGCTGGGCTTCCCAGGTGGCTCAGCAGTAAAGAATTCGCCTGCTAATGCAGGGGACACAGGTTCGATCACTGGGTGGGGAAGATCCTCTGGAGAAGGAAATGGCTACCCATTCCAGTATTCTTGCCTGGGAAATTCCATGCACGGAGGAGCCTGGTGGGCTACAGTCCAAAGAGTTGGACATCATTTAGCAACTAAACAACAATAACCTATAAGGCTAACCGTATGAGAGAAATAAAGAAGCAGCCTTTTTTTTCTTCTCCAAAGAGGGCAGGAAGATGGCCAACAGGCACATGAAAAGATGCTCAACATTGGTAATCATCAAGGAAATACAAATCAAAACCACAGTGAGGTATCTCACACCTGGCAGAATGGCTATCATCAAAAAGAATACAAGTAACAAATGTTAGCCAAGATGTGGAAAAAAGGGAAGCCTTATACAGTGTCGGTGGGAACGTAAACTGGAGTAGCCATCATGGAAGACAATATGGGGGTTTCTAAAAAAACTAAAAATGACCTAGCAATTCCATTCCTGAGTGTATATATCTCCCCAAGACAAAAACACTAATTCCAAAAGATACACTTATCCCAATGCTCATAACAGCACTATTTACAGTTGCTGAGATATGGAAGCAATGTAAGTTGCATCAACAGATGAATGGATAAAGATGTGGTATATACGCGCACTGGAATACTACTCAGCCATAAACAATGACATTTTGGCATCTGCAGCAGCATGGATGGACCTGGGGGGCATTATGCTTACTGAAATAAGTCAGACACAGAAAGACGAGTACTGTATGCTGTCACTGATATGTGCAATCTAAAAAACTTAACACACTAATGAAAAAAAGAAAAAGAAGCAGACTCACAGATATGGAAAACAAACTGGTGGTTACCAGTAAGGAGAAGGAAGGGGCTTGGGGTGGGGAGAAAGGGTTATTATGTGATTATATGGTATCATGTGTGTGCAAGTTTTGAAAATTGTAAAGCATTACAGAATTTAAAGAATCTTTCACTCAGTTGAAAGAAAAGCAGAAAAGAAGCAGCCTTGTGGAGAAGTTGACAAAGAAATTCTGAAAAAAAATTTTTAGTTTTCCCCTACAGTTTCAGTGATTAATTCATCCAGTTATCATATCCTAAATAAAACAGAGTAAGGACGGTAGCTTGAACTGTAGTAAAATCTGGACAATATCACCAAAGGCGGACAAAGGACTGAAATTCTTACTTGTCTCTAGGCCTGGATATAGTATCTGCGGACTCTGAGATGCTCCGACAAAGAAAGCTGGTGTGGCTGAAAGAGAAAGAGGGGGAGAAAAACCCATTAGTCACCCCTGTAAAAAATGGTCTGATGTGACCTTGTTACATTCTCATTTTCAAATGTCAACATGTGACCTGGCCCAACCTCACAAAAATTGTCTCCTTTCTTCTGTCTTTTCAAAACTAAAATTGCACCTATCCTCTAAAAGGAACTCCTAAATATTCAGAGCAAATGGAAACCTTTTGTTTAGTCGCCTCTGGTCTCACGCCTGGACACAGTCAGGAAGGATGAAAAATTGCCTTCCTACATCATTTGGGTCCAAACTTAAGTCTTGCTTGTGAAAACAAGGAGGAACATAAATTCTTTTTAAAAGCAGTATTAAAAACAGTTCAGTCAAACACGTTTATTCTTAGAAACAAACATGTGAGCAACCCCGGGAGTAGGGAAGGAATGAGGGGAAGTGAAAAACTGGACAAGAGGGAGAGACAGAACTTTAGGATGCGAGATGGGCAATGAGCCATCTTATAAAGGGGTTCTAATGGTACTGATACTAGTATTAGGTTACATTAAAAACAGGCAAAATGGAACAGGATCAACGTAGCTATCACGGAACTGTTGAACTGGGTTGAACTGCAAACATACTGTAACTGCTGTCTGGTTTTGGTGGAGAAGGGAGCATCTCTAAGATTCTTCTCATCCCATCAGGTGAGCCCTGGGTTGCTGGAGAGGCAGTGTGACCCAGGGCCACAACAAACACACAGCACTGCCTCAAAGCAGCAAAACTGCTAATGCTTCTGGTGCTCAACAGAAACCCACAGTAGCAGTGCTAAGAAAGTGTTCTCTGATACGAAGAGAGGAAGAGGAAGAAAACGAAAATGCAGGGACAGTGACCTGGCCCACATCCATCTCCCTGAATTTCAGAACGGGTGAATCCTGTCCATCTGTCCTGATCCACTTTTCAATGTGTTTTTTCACTAACTCTTCCCATCTGGCCAACCAGTAGGAAGCAGCTGTCGGGTCTGGAGCTCAGAATATAGAACCTAACAGAGGAAATTAAGATCCTCTCATCAAACGCTGCAGAATTCTAACCCTTAAAATTTTTTGCAGCCTGGGCATATCAAGGAGAGTATTTTTCCAAGTGAAGTTAGGTTTGGGGGCCTTTGGTGAATAATATTGTAAATTCTGTATGACTTTCAGCTCCAAAAGGATTTCTTTTCATTCTCTCTCTAAATTTTAATATTAACTTTATCTGCAGAAGTTCATTTACTCCCAAATGCAATAAAGAATTATGACAGAAAGCAAATAGAATACACGTTTCCCTAGAGTAGATAATGTACTACACATGGATTTTAACGTGACCAGAAATTGTATTTTATAAAAATGCCCTCAAGTCTTCTCACTGCCTTGAGACTCAGTATTTGTTATTATCATTATGCAGACCCCAGCCCCCACCTTTAATTCCTTGCTACAAATCTGAGAACACTTTATTACCCCTTGCCCTAAACTGGGCGCTAGAACATTATTTTTGGTCAAGGTTGGGCAAGTTTATATAACTTTTAACCGTGAATGACCTCTTTCACTGACATCTATGTATGCCTTGAGAATGTTAAAAAAGGGTCCAAAAAAAGAGGAAAATTAAGTCAATGAGGGATGACAGACACACAATCATCTGTGTTATTTGGTCAAAATTATCCAGCGAGTTTTTCTCCATTTTCAGCTTGACACTGAGTAAAAAGACACCAGTTTCCAGACTCAGACCAGCAGGAAAGTTGATGAATTTCCAGAACGATGACTGATACAGACAGTGGGGGGGGGGTCAGTTATGAGGCCCCAGGGGAGCCCACAGAGCCAAACCTCAGGCCCGGAAATGCTTGGGCAGCGCTGGCCACCCTCGACTCTTTCGCTTTCCTTGCAGACAGAGGTCTGGTGCCTTCCTCTTTATGGTGCCTTTGGTAACATTTTCATGAATCAGAAAGTCTTACTCAGCTAACAGCCTCCACAGAATATGGTGAATCAAGGCGTAAAAGGAACAAATGGCATCCTTGGGGAAGAACCACAGATTTACGCCAGCACCGAGAGGGCACTGATTACAAAGTCGAGGACCATGAACAAAACTGTGACACCTTAGCAAACGGAGGTATCACCCTCAGTGGTCAATTTCAGTGTCCCAGCTGTCCTCGCTGTCTAGAAGTGCTGAGCAATAGGGGAAAACAAGTGAGGGGTGGCAATAATGAGAGAAGCACTGCTCTGGTATATCCTATGGGGGGCTTTTAAATCCTGGCATTATAAAATGAATTAGCTACAGCCCTTGGCCTCGGTGAGCCCACAGTTTTTGGGCAGGGATATAAAAAGGAAGGAGTGGTCTGCATTGGAGGAACAATGCAGTGTCCTTTAACAAGTCAGGACACTTCCTGGGGAAGGTGACCCCTCGGATGGTGCTGAGTTTGGGATAACTGAGCAAATGAGAAGGAAAGGATAAGGCAGTTGGTGCCAAGGGAAGCACTGAATAAAGAGAGGGCTAAGACATGGCTGGGGCATGTGAGTCACAATCTGTTGGGAGTAGGTAGAGCACAGCTGACTGGGGATGTGTTGAGTGGGGAGAGGTCATGTTAGGATGGTCTTTCCAAAGAACTTAATTGTGAGCCTGCAAACACTGGAGAACTACTCCTTTGTGGGGCCTTGAGGTAGAGCTTCTCATGGTGAACCTACTTAAGAACAAACTGCAATCTATACTTTCCTACTTATGTACAACCCTGTGCTCAACTTCCCAACCATGGCACACAATTGGATCTCAGTTTCTCTGTCTGTAAAATGGGGCCAGTTGCAGTATCTACACAAGTGAGGTTTAAGTCAATGTATTCAATACAATAAAATATATTAAATATACAATATAGTATGTGCTTAGAGTTAGATAGTATTATTATTGTCACTGTTATTATTGCTAACATTACCCTGAAGGTAGAGGAGAGCATGGGAACCCACTCCAGTATTCTTACCTGGGGAAGCCCATGGACAGAGGAGCCCAGCAGGCAACAGTCCACAGGGCTGCACAGAGTCGGACATGACTGAAGTGACTTAACATGCACGCACCCTGAAAGTAAGGGCTCGTCTTTTACAACAAAAAATTCAGTGCAATTCTTTGTTGTAAAAGAATGTGACAATCACAAGTAGACTTTGTGAGCTTAAGGCTTTGCACATATGAAGACATGATTCAGTCCTAAGTGCACCAGGATCTGCTCTATTTATTTAGGTCCTCCTGTGCAGGCTGGACACAGGCAGTGGGAGCCTGGAGAAGTGAGATCAGTGGCATTGAGAATGGGAATCTACCTGGCACTCAACACAGTCATTTCCAGTTCTTGTAAGCTGGTGACTTTAGGGAAGTCAGTATGGGAGATTAACGTTCTGCTGAGGATTGTACTTTACCTGTTGTGCAGCAGTGGCACTTGGAATCAGCCATGAATAGTGCAAACACAAGTAGGTAAACCAAGATACAGCATATGGCAACCATTTTACACCACGGCAGGAGAACACAGAGTGCCTCATATGGCATCTGCCATAAAACAAGCACTAGTTGATGAGAGCTATTATCATTATTAGCTTACGGTTACTATAAAGACAGTGCTGATGTAACTGTCATGAAATCTCCATTTCAAGACTTTCTCTGATTGCAACAGTCATTGTGTGGTATACACAGATATCAAACCATCGTGTTGCACACAAACTTGCACAATATTTTATGTTAATTTTATCTCAATAAAGCTGGAAAAAAAAAGACTTCCACTGAAGTCTCCCTTGGGCAGTAAGTTGTCCTTCCACTCAGCAGCCCTAGAAACAACTCTTACACCCTTTGCAGTAACTGCTTCTTTTCCTGTGCCCTACGATACACAGTAAGTTTCTTGAGACAGGTATTGCTTTTATCTTTGTAACCTCTGTTAGGAGTGAAGGGCATGGCACCTAGTAGAAAAATACAGCTTGCTAAACAAAGGAGGTAGATGAATTATAAATGCTTGAAACTTTGGCTTTTGGACTAAAAGGGGATCAAATAAAAACAGTTTATTTTCAGCAAACTACATCTCTCCTTATAAATCTCAAGTTTTCTTGACCATTTTTCCTACCTTTTAGAAGTCTAGTTATCCTTGAGCATATTTCAGAAATTTCCCCTGCTCAGATTTCAACCTCTAAAGCTCTTTCCAGACCCACTTCTGCCTTTCTGTCCTTTTTTTCTCTATCACACTATGATCACCATCACCAGAGAGTATTCATTTAAAGTCCTTATCTCCTCCAGACGTGTGGTCTCCTTGCAGTAAGGCTTGAGTTACAGCTCCCTGTCTGGTCACACTGATATTATGTCCCAGGCCATCCTGCTGACTCTGAAGGGGCCAGCTGACGGCAAAGTCAAAAAAATGTGTGTGAGGTGTTTCAGTTCAGTTCAGTTCAGTTCAGTCGCTCAGTTGTGTCCAACTCTTTGTGACCCCATGAATCACAGCACACCAGGCCTCCCTGTCCATCACCAACTCCCGGAGTTTACTCAGACTCATGTCCATCAAGTCTGTGATACCATCCAGCCATCTCATTCTCTGTCGTCCCCTTTTCTTCCTGCCCCCAATCCCTCCCAGCATCAGAGTCTTTTCCAATGAGTCAACTCTTCCCATGAGGTGGCCAAAGTACTGGACTTTCAGCTTTAGCATCATTCCTTCCAAAGAACACCCAGGACTGATCTCCTTTAGAATGGACTGGTTGGATCTCCTTGCAGTCAAAGGGACTCTCAAGAGTGTTCTCCAA
>SJYX01011002.1:277491-292571 GCA_006410675.1 Oreotragus oreotragus
TTTTTTTTTTTTTAAAGGAGGTTAATATGCATGCTGAGCTCAGCTGGCTTGCATCTTCCTTTGGCCATACTTCCCAGCAATTCCTCCAGCTTTCCCTTTTAACTGTTGAGAGAACAGTGAAACACCCTGCCCTGCTAGCTGCCCCTAAGGCTTCTTCTCATTATGAGAACAGCAAGTGTGTCAACACCAGGCAATGGGTGGAAAGCCAGCCCTCTGTGCCCTGTGACAGCAGGGTGTCAGGGGAGTCACAGCCCTGCTAAGGGGAAGCACACAGAATCCAGGCTGGCACCAGACCATTATCAGTCCTAGGTGGCCAGGCAGGGGCATAGGACTGGGACTGGAAGGACAGCCAGAGGATTAAAAGGTTACACTGATGTGCAGGGAAGAGGGCAGAGGGGTCTCTTCCCTTATAATGTTGTTTTAGATGTTTTTAATACCTGCGAATCCACTGATTAGAGCAATAGAATCGGACAATTTAATAAAGTCTAAAGCTCAGATGGTGACTCACAGATGAGGCAACAGAGCTGGGACTTCTTCTCAACTCTGTATTCAGTGATATCACGTCACTGACGTGAAATCAGCCGTGGCGGTAATATTTACACCACAGAAATCAGTGAATACTTCAAATCAAGTTTTTTTGCCACAGTCTGTGGGAATTCCATTCACCTCTCAAGATGACTGTGTCTTCTCCTCCACGATGCATTTTGTATTTTCTCCCAGATGGGATCCATCTCTCCATTCTTTGTGCTCTCACAAACAGCTGGGCTGCGGCAATTCTTATTCTTTGTCTGGTATCTCAGGTATCTGACTTGCCCAATGAATAATGTACTGGATGTTTGATAGCAAGGACCCTGTCTCCTCCTTCTGATCCACCAAACCATTAACACAGCCCCTTCAATACAGTGAGTGCTCAACATTTATTTATGAAATTACTGAATATCTCACTGGGAAGTCTTTCAAGAAATGTTACAAGACACCATGACTTTACCTATATTATTATTTTGAATTTAGCAGACATTTTGTGGTCTCTGGAGTCTCAATTTGGAAAATTCTAAAGCATACCATTAGATCTTATGGCAAATGTCCACCCAGGACCTTGAGTGCTTAAACTTGAGGCAAAGTCCATGTATTTCAACTTATCTTCATGGTATCAAACCACTTAACAGAGTTCAGTGAGGTTCGAAGAATAAATGAATATAGGATCGTGTAGTTTCCTCACCTGCCTTACTGTTAACCTGGATAGATGCATTTGCTTGGTTTTGGCTACAGCAGTCAGCCAGTCTTTTGATACCATTTACTAGGCTAAGGCTGGTTTTGCTGACTCTTAAGTCCTGGGCATCAGTTGTTTTGGTAGATTCATGGATCTCCTTTTTGAGACTGGTCAGCATTTCAGACAGAGAAGGCAATGGCACCCCACTCCAGTACTCTTGCCTGGCAAATCCCATGGACAGAGGAGCCTGGTAGGCTGCAGTCCATGGGGTCACTAGGAGTCAGACATAACTGAGCGACTTCACTTTCACTTTTCACTTTCATGCACTGGAGAAGGAAATGGCAACCCACTCCAGTGTTCCTGCCTGGAGAATCCCAGCAACAGGGGAGCCTGGTGGGCTGCCATCTCTGGGGTTGCACAGAGTTGGACACGACTGAAGTGACTTAGCAACAGCAGAATTTCAAAAGTGTGAAATCGTAAAGGTGTCCTAGGCAAGCATATACTTTGCCAGAAGTTTTAAGGCATGTTTTTCCTTTGCTGAGCAAGTGAAATGAAAGTCACTCAGTCATGTCTGACCCTTTGCGACCCCAGGGACTGTAGCCCACCAGTCTCTGTCCACGAGGATTCTCCAGGTAAGAATACTGGAGTGGGTTGCCATGCCCTTCTCCAGGGAATCTTCCCAACCCAGGGATCAAACCCAGATTTCCTGTGTTGCAGATGGCTTCTTTTTACCATCTAAGCCACCAGGGAAGGACCAAAGGCACCTTTTATAAATAGATTGATCTGAACTCCTGCCACTCTGCCTCTTGTTCCCAAGCTCTACTCATCAATTTCCATGGAATTTCTTGAACAAAAGCTTATTCCTTTGAGAAACAGGTATCTGAGAGGTACTGAGAGGTCAGAATTGCAGTGTGTGGGCACTTATACGATATACCAGGTGCTGTTCTGGACGCCGGGGATATGATGGTGAGGACTGCAGTGGGAGGTCTGCCCTCACAGTCCACCGTGTGGGAGGAAGGAAACAGATGAGCCAACAGACAATGCAGATCCAGGGGAGGCAGTGAGACATGGGAGAGGGGCGATTAAGAGACCTGAGCACAGCATGAAAGAGCACAGGCCCTAAAATGGGGCTGGGGGACAGAAAGGAGGTCAGTATGGGTGGAGCAAGTAGAGACAAGGAACACAGGAAGAGGACCGAAGAAGGATTTGAGGTAATGGAGCGCCAGGGGCCAGACAGTGCACCATCTTGCAGGCCAGCCAACATGAGGACGTGTGGGCTGCTCACCACGTCACCATGTCAGTTTCATGAAAAGGACACCAGTGAGCTGGAGCTGCTACCGCTATCTCATCTGTCCCATTATGCTGTGTCCTTCCCACCTGAGTCCTTCACTGTAATAGCTGGGAACTGGCAAGTGTTGTCAAAGGGTCCTGAGGCTTTCTGGTGTATGGCTTCAATTCACTAAGTACCTTTATCCCACTGTACTTCATCTGAGTTATAGACATAAGCCAGAGGGCCATTTGTTTGTTCAAGACATACTTACTGAGCACCTATAAGTTAAGGCACTATGCTAGACATTGGGATATGGTGGTGAACAGACTACCACAGCACTCAAAGTTCATTTCTCTCTAATCCCAATAGACACTTGGCCCCAGACCAATGCATCTGTTTGCCGTCTAGCACATTCCTGATTTTAGGTCTTTGCTCACTTTATATAATTCTCTTTGCTTTCTCTAGAATGGGGAGAAAATCAGAGGTAATTACCATTTATGGAGTGGAGATAATAATTCAGAAAATGAAACTGATGTATATAAAGTATTTCACAGACTGTCTGGCAAAAAAAAAAAAAAAAGAAAGAAAGAATGCTATTTGCAGCTACGTGGATGTACCTAGAGCTTATCAAACCAGGTGAAGTAAGTCAGAAAGAGTAAGACAAACACTGTATGACATCACTTATATGTGGAATCTAAAATATGACACAAATGATCATACTTTTTAGAGAAAAGACTTGTGGTTGCCAAGAGGGTGCAGGCGTGGGGGAGGGAAGGATTGGGAGTCTGGGATTAGCCGATGCAAACTAGCATGTATAGGATGGATAAACAGCAAGGCCCTATACGATAGCACAGGACACTACATTCAATATCCTGTGATAAATCATAATGGAAAAGAATATGAAGAATAATATATATGTGTATAACTAAGTCACTTTGCTGTACAGCAGAAATGAACACAATAGGAAATCAACTCTCAGTTCAGTTGCTCAGTCGGGTCCAACTCTTTGTGACCCCATAAATCGTAGCACGCCAGGCTTCCCTGTTCATCACCAACTCCCGGAGTTCACTCAGACTCATGACCATTGAGTCGGTGATGCCACCCAGCCAACTCATCCTCTGTAGTCCCCTTTTCCTCCTGCCCCCATCCCTCTCAGCATCAGTCTTTTCCAATGAGTCAACTCTTTGCATGAGGTAATTAAAATTTTTTTTTAAAGTAAAAAGACCGTCTGGTACATAATGTTTATGATTACAGTTGCCTCTCAGTTAATGGCATGTATTATACATGTCACTCATCTGATAAAAATGCTGATTATTGTATTAATATATTTGCCCCCTCAATTGGATTACAAATCCCTTGAAAGTAAGAACCACATTTTATCCTTTCCAACTTTACACATATGAGGCCCTCCATTAATATCTGTATTATGATGGCTAGCTGGTCTTTTATCCTAACATGCTCTCCTTTTGATTAGTATCTACAAGATTACAGGGTTTTTTGGTTAACAAAGAGTCTTAGTGGAACAGCATGTACACTTCATAGATATGTTTGTCACAAAATATATAGACTTCAAAACTCTATAGAGTTCAAAAAGAAAACAAAACTTGGATACAGCTTCTCTAAGATACTTGACACAAAATTTTTAGATTCATTTTCTGAAGGCTAGTTATGGAAAGAAATGCTTGAAACTCTGTAACAAACAGGCCACCAATTCCAAAAATTATTTTGCAGTGGAAATAGAAGCTCTCCCAAAACGTGAATGGAGACGGATAAGGTGACAATCCACCACAGACACGTACCTTGGCAGCAAGGTACCTGACGCTTACTTTTTTGAGCTTTGTTCTGTTGGGCCTGTAGTTTTTGGCTCCAGTGAGAAGCAACTCTTATGGGCTGAACTTTAATTCTCAATCTAACTTTAGAGTTTCCAAAATGGACAATTAGAATAAAAACAGTCCATCAAATCACATAACATCAATCTAAAGCAAAAAATTGTACTGGGTATGAAAAACAAGGTTATGGTATTTTTCTGGAAGGAATATGTTTCAACGGGCAAGAAACTCCATTTCTTTGCAGATATAGGGCAGGCAAAGTCTTGTAGTCTAAAATATAAGTTTTGATCCCTTGCTGGAATTATGTTTAATGTGATGACGATATGACATAAAGAAAAAAAATCAAAAGCCTTATTGATCAGCCGTATGTGGCCGCTGCTCTGGCCATGGATGCCTTGCACAGTGTGCCTCTGTGTCAGCCTGAAGGGGCGCCCTGCCCATAGGCTCCCTGGCAAGACAGGGACACTGTATGGCTTTAAGCGTTCCCTGATCGAATGTGGGAAAAACAGCCATGAGCCAAGTTCTGAACAGAGTTTTTATTGTGCTGAGGCCAGGAGATGATGGGGAGGGAGAGGGGCAGGACTCCCATACAACTTCTGCCTTGCTCTACTTTCTGGTAGATGTAAGTTAAAAAGGCTGAGAAAGGCACCTTTGGGTAGATGGGACAAAGAAGGATTTGGGACTCTACAGAGTCCAAGTTCAGGAAATTTGCAGCAAGTGCAAAAAATATATATATATATATATATATACAATATGAATTACAGATATAATGTATATGATATATACAATTCATATCATTTAATTTGTATATAATTTACATTTTGTTTATATTTATATGACTTCCCTGGTGGCTCAGACGGTAAAGTGTCTGTCTACAATGCGGGAGACCTGGGTTTGATCCCTGGGTCGGGAAGATCTGCTGGAGAAGGAAATGGCAGTCCACTCTAGTTTTATTGCCTGGAAAATCCCATGGACAGAGGAGCCTGATAGGTTACAGTCCATGGGGTCGCAAAGAGTCGGACACGACTGAGCGACTTCATTTCACTTCCTTATATTTATATCTCATGAACTTCCAAGCAGCAGCCAGTGCAACTGAAGAGCACACAAAATAATATATATGACCATACAGAGCCTACTTGAGTCTTGTCTGCTATTAGCCCCTGCCCTAAGTTGGAAAATCTGAATGGCCCAGTTATTTTTTTAATGAAGGAGCACATAGCAGAAAAGGATCCAGAGAAGATTGAGAGAAATGGTTGGGTTACAAACATTAATTTCAAATGAAAGTCACAAGAGGACAATTCTCTTTTGAAAGAAGGACACAAAAAACAATTTAAAAACCTTATCTGGAAAGTACACTCATTTTCGAGTCCTTAGGAGCTGCACACCCAAGAAGCTTCTTTCCCGTTCCTGGATCTTTTAAGTGCTGCCTGAATGACTGACTCCACTTCTTCATTTCTTCTCTTTTGAATCCTCTCCAGCTGTGCTTGTGACCCTTACCCTTACTTGTTCTTATCAAGTTCAATGGTCTCTTCTCCTACCTTTTATATTTCAACTGTTCAGTTGCATTTGCCCCAGTAGATCACTGCCTTTTAAAGGTATGCTCTTTGTCTAGCATCTCTTATGCCAAGTTTGCCTCAGTTCAGCTCAGTTGCTCAGTCATGTCTGACTCTCTGCTTCCCCATGGACTGTAGCACGCCAGGCTTCGCCGTCCTACTCCAGCTCCTGCAGCTTGCTTAAACTCATGTCCATCAGTCAGTGATGCCCCCCAACCATCTCATCCTCTGTCATCCCCTTCTCCTCCTGCCTTCAACTTTCCCCAGCATCAGGGTCTTTTCCAGTAAGTCAGTACTTCGCATCAGGTGGCCAAAGTACTGAAGCTTCAGCTTCAGAATCAGTCCTTCCAATGAATATTCAGGATTTATTTTCTTTAGGAGTGATTACTTTGATTTCCTTGCAGTCCAAGGGACGCTCAAGAGTCTTCTCTAACACCACAGTTCAAAAGTATCAATTCTTCAGCACTCAGCTTTCTTGATGGTCCAATTCTCACATCAATATATGACTACTAGAAAAAACATAGCTTTAACTATACAGACCTTTGTCAGCAAAGTAATGTCTCTGCTTTTTAATTTGCTGTCTAGGTTGGTCATAGCTTTTCTTCCAAGGAGCAAGTGTCTTAATCTCATGGCTGCAGTCACCATCTGCAGTGATTTTGGAGCCCAAGAAAATAAAGTCTCTCACTGTTTCCATTGTTTTCCCATTTATTTGCCATGAAGTGAAGAGACTGAATGCCATGATCTTAGTTTTTTTGAATGTTGAGTTTTAAGCCAGCTTTTATACTCTCCTCTTTCACCTTCATGAAGAGGCTCTTTAGTTCCTCTTTGCTTTCTGCCATAAGGGTGGGGTCATCTGCATATCTGAGGTTATTGATATTTCTCCTGGCAATCTTGATTCCAGCTTGTGCTTCATCCAGCCCGGCATGTCGGAAGATGTAGACTGCATAGAAGTTAAATAAGCAGGGTGACCATATGCAGCCGTGACATACTTCTTTCCCAATTTGGAACCAGTTCATTGTTCCATGTCCAGTTTTAACTGTTGCTTCTGGACCTGGAAACAGATTTCTCAGGAGGCAGTTAAGGTGTTTTGGTGTTCCCATCTCTCAAAGAATTTTCCACAGTTTTTTGTGATCCACACAGTCAAAGGTATTAGCATAGTCAGTGAAGTAGTAGATATTTTTCTGGAACTCTCTCGCTTTTTCAGTGATCCAATGGATGTTGGCAATTTGATTCTGGTTCCTCTGCCTTTTTTCAATTCAGCATGAACATCTGGAAGTTCTCAGTTCACATACTGTTGAAGCCTGGCTTACAGAATTTTGAGCATTACTTTGCTAGCATGTGAGATGTGTGAAATTGGGCAGTAGTTTGAGCATTCTTTGCATTGCCTTTCTTTGGGATTGGAATGAAAATTGACCTTTCCCAGTCCTGTGGCCACTGCTGAGTTTTCCAAATTTGCTGGCATATTGAGTGCAGCACTTTCACAGCATCATCTTTTAGGATTTGAAATAGTGTAGCTGGGATTCCATCATGTCCACTAGCTTTGTTCATAGTGATGCTTCCTAAGACCCATTTGAGTTTGCACTCCAGGATGTCTGGCCCTAGGAGAGTGATCACACCATCATGGTTATCTGGGTCATGAAGATCTTTTTTGTATAGTTCCTCTGTGTATTCTTGCCACCTCTTCTTAATATCTTCAGCTTCTGTTAGGTCCATACTGTTTTTGTCCTTTATTGTGCCCATTTTGCAAGGAATGTTTACTTGAAATCTTTTCTTGAGGAGATCTCTAGTCGTTCCCATTCTATTGTTTCCCTCTATTTCTTTGCATTGGTCACTTAGGTAGGCTGTGTCTCCTGTGTCTCCTGCATTGGCAGGTGGATTCTTTACCACTGAGCCACTTGGGAAGCCCATGCACACTTCTACTTAATCTAAAAACCTGTAGGTCATCTTTGTTTGCCTGGTTTCCCTTTTACTTCACTGGCTATTCTTTCTCGCTCCCCTTTGTTGGCTTCTCTTCCTTTACTTTACCCCTAAATATTACCATTTCAGAGACTCTTCACTTTCCTAGCCATTTCCCAGAGGGAAATCTCATCAAGTCTTACAGCTTTAAAAATCACTATATGCTGATGATCCAAATTTCTCATCATAAAAGCCTGAACCTCTGTTGAACTCCAGGCTCAACTTGGCCTGTTCAGCCTCTAAAAGACCTGACATCCAATAGATATCTCAATCCTAACACAGAACTCTCGAGTAATTCATGATGAACCTATTTCTTCTGAACTCTCCACTATCTTTGTAAATTATTTCACCATCCATGCTGGTGAGCTCAGTAGTTGTGCCCGTCTCTGCAACCCCATGGATTGTAGCCCCACCAGACTCCTCTGTCCATTGAATTTTCCAGGCAAAAGTACTTGAGTGGGTTGCCATTTCCTACTCCAGAAGATCTACCTAGGGACTGAACTTGTGTCTCCTACGTTTCCTGCATTGGCAGGTGGACTCTTAACCACTGAGCCACTAGGGAAGCCCATCCACACTTGCACTTAATCTAAAAACCTGTAGGTCATCTTCATGTCTTCACCCTCCCGAACTCGCATTCCCTTGTTTAACCCCCTGACAAGCTGTGTCAGTTCCATCGCAATTCACTTCTCTCATTTTCCTGTGCTATTATTATATCCCAAACTCCCAACAGTTTTTGCCTAGACTATCAAATGACTTCCTAATTGGCCTTCTCACTTCCACTCTTATCCCCCTTCAATTAAGTACTGAAACATTAAACAGGATGACCTTTTAAAAGCATAAATCAGGTCATGGTACTTAACTAAAATGCTCCACAGCTTCTTAGGTAATCATACTAAAGCTCAAATTCCTTACAATGGACACCAAGATCTCTAGTGTGGTAAGCGTGGCTGGTTGCCTACCCAGACTGCCTTCCTCCTTCCTTCTCAACCGACTCTTGATTTTGTGTGGGTAACCATTCCTCCCCAAGCAGCTCACGTGCCTCAACAGAAACTGACCCAACCCCAGCTCCATGAGGAGGTGTAACTGGATAGAGGGTTATTCCTATCCTCTTTTGAAGTTCAAGAAAGAGGATGTGGCCCAAAGGGAACCCTACTGGGAGGCATTCTGGAAACTTTAAGGGAAAAGAAATGGCAGAATGCCATGAGTCTCCTTGCTTTAACCATTTCAACCACACCTGAAGATGCAGCTGACAACCAAGAGGGCAAAGGCACCTTTGGGAAAATGAATTTGAAGCCGCGGTGTTTAGCTAAGCCGAAGCCTTCTCCACGTCTTTTCTAATTATATGAATTATTTTTCTTATTACTTAAGTTAATTTGAATGATTCTTCCTATCCCTTGCTCCTGATTCTGATTCCTGTTAATATATTCAAAGAGTGGCCCCACTTCCTTTTCTCTCTCTCTGCACCAGTGTCTGCTTGCCATTACGCCCCAGCCCTGAACTTGCCCATCTTCCTCAGACTGAACTCTTGCTGAGCTTAGTACCCACGTGATCTTCCCGCGAACGGCTTAGGCTTCGGTTCATACGGTATCATCTTAGGGACGCTTTGTCTGACCTAATAATCTGAAGGACAATTACCATATTTTATTTTCTTCATAGACCTTATTTATCTTTGTGTTGAGTTCTGTTATTCATTTGTAGTTTTGTCTATTTTTCCTGTCTTCTTTCCACTAAAATATGAGGCCTGAAGAAAGCAAGGATCTTCTTTCCCAGCACAAAGCAGGCATTCTATAAATATCCATCAGATGGATAAACACATAAATGAAGGTTCTGGCCTAGTAATAATGGGGACTTTACTTTTTGCTTGTTACCTTAGATTTAAAAGCTCTAGGCTATACTTTCTAAAGGTGTATCTATAAATATATTCCGGGAAACTCTATAACAGTTCCTCATATTAGCAACAAATAAATGGTTGCTAATTTGCCTAACTGGGCATAAAGGCTGTTAGAGCAGGCAGAATCTTCGAATGCAAACAGCTGGTAATCTGGATAGGGCAGTATCTTTTCTCACTCCCTAGACGTGCATCATCACTGTTTTCTTGGACCTGGACTACAGTTGTGGATTTGTCTGAGTTCTCCTTTCTCTACTAGTTGTCAGAACCTGTAGTTGGTTCTTTCCTTCCATGACGTGTTTCCTGGGCTCCTCCTCTTTTTCCCCACTTCTGCTTCTCTAACAAGACATTTCTCCACTCAAGCCTTACCCCCAAGCTTCCTGTTACCTCTGCCCTGAGCAGGGATTCAAGTCTAGTCTTTGTGCTCTAATTTCCCTAAAATGCCACTGTCATTCTGCCATACCCCTGCTGTGTGGGTCTGTTAGCTGCTTAGTTGTGTCCAACCCTTTGTGACCCCATGGCCTGTAGCCCACCAGGCTCCTATGTCTATAGGATCCTATGGGATTGAACCCGGATCTCCTGCACTGCAGACAGATTCTTTACTGTCTGAACCAATGCCCCTGCTGATAAGACTCACACGCCACCCTCTCACTTGCTGGATTAAGTCCAAATTCTGCAGCCTGACATTTGAAGTGTTTCTTCAGCAGGCACTGCTTTGCTCCAACTTCTTTCCCACAACTCATTAATGCAAACAGTCTTCAGTCAAAACGGCATCCCTACAACCGTCAGCTGGTGTCCTCGTTTCTTTATCCTTTACATTTTCCTCTTCATCCTCTTCTGCTCAAAGTCTCCATACTTCCCTCCCTGAGCAAATCTCCAGCTCCCTGGAGAACACCCGCTCCTTCAAGGTTGTCTTCCTTGAAAACTGGCTCCCTTCTGATAATTTTTGACATTTCACCTCTCCCCTTGCACTGGCTACTGAAGTTCTCCGTCAGTGATTTTTCTTGAAAAGACTGTTAAGCAGGAACATGGAATGTAAACTATTTGTATATAGTTACTATCATCAGGATAATCTCTCCAAACAGGAAAATGGGACCTAAGAGTATGTGATAAACAAGTAGCGTAACAACGTTAGAGGACACGGAGGCTCCAAAAACGTTCTTCAAGTCACATTGGAATGTGAACTATTTGTGACACTTATTTCCAATAATTAGAGTCTACCCAAGCTTCTAGGAAATAATTTACATTGTTCTCCCTCCTTGAACACCTTCTTATAGAAGATTTGCACAAACTGGTATATTTTAAACATATTAAAATTGATAATCACATAATTTAATTAAAACCCACTAAGTATATGTTTATTGCATCAAATTTCTGCTTCTGGAATGCAGTGCGAGCAGGTAACCTCCTTTGTTTCTTGAGCTGGTGTGTGTGTGTTAGTCACTCAGTTCTTTACAACTCTTTGCCACCCCACAGACTGTAGGCCATCAGGCTTCTCTGTCCATGGGATTCTCCAGCCCAAGAATACTGGGGTGGGTTGCATTTCTTTCTCCAGGGATCTTCCCAACTCAGGGATTGAACCCAGGTCTCCTGCATTGCAGGCAGATCCTCTACCATCTGAGCTACCAGGGAAGCCCTTCTTGAGCTTAACCACAGTACTTTTTAGTCATAACTGGCAGCCTGTGTAAAGATAATGGATGATATGCCCATCTTGTCTGAAAATGTCTTTCCTAAAATCACTCTTTAAAAATGAAAAATATTGAGATGGCAAACTGATTATCCATTTCAGTCAAAATATTTATAGAGTACATGCTTAGTCACTCAGTCATGTTCAACTTTTTGTGACCCCATGGGTTGTATTTCACTAGGCTCCTCTGTCCATGGAGTTCTCCAGGCAAGAATATTGGAGTGGGTTGCCATTCCCTTCTCCAGGGGACCTTTCCAGCCCAGGGATCAAACCCAGGTCTCCTGCATTGCAGGCAGATACGTTACTGCCTGACCCACCAGAGAAGCCCATTTATAGGGAGCATTGCCTAAACGCATAGCTTTTTGCTAGGTTCTATGGGCTAAGGAAAAGTATCGATAGTTCAAAAGTAGTTCCTGGGCTTAGCAGTTTCATCTTAGTTGCAGATGGTCAATACTGAAATCAGAATGATTGTAGTCTTTGCACCTGAAGATGGAGAAGCTTTATACAGTCAGCAAAAACAAGACTGGGAGCTAATTGTGGCTCAGATCATGAAATCCTTACTGCAAAATTCAGACATAAACTGAAGAAAGTAGGCAAAGACTTTTCAGGTATGACCTAAATCAAATCCCTTATGATTATACAGTGGAAGTGACAAGTAGATTCAAGTGATTAGATCTGATAGACAAGAGTGCCTGAAGAACTATGGACAGAGGTTCATAATATTGTACAGGAGGCTGTGATCAAAACCATCTCCAAGAAAAAGAAATGGAAAAGGTAAAATGGTTGTTTGAGGAGGCCTTACAAATAGCTGAGAAAAGAACAGAAGCTAAAGGCAAAGGAAAAAAGGAAAGATATACCCATCTGAATGAAGAGTTCCAAAGAATAGCAAAGAGAGATAAGAAAGACTTCCTAAGTGATCAATGCAAATAAATAGAGGAAAACAATAGAATGGGAAAGACTAGAGATCTCTTCAAGAAAATCAGAGATACAAAGGGAACATTTCATGCAAAGATGGACACAATAAAGGACAGAAACAGTATGTACCCAACAGAAGCAGAAGATATTAGGAAGAGGTGGCAAGAATACAAAGAACTATACAAAAAAGATCTTCATGATCCAGATAACCATGATGGTGTGATCACTCACCTAGAGCCAAGACATCCTGAGTGCAAAGTCAAGTGAGCCTTGGAAGTATCACTATGAACAAGGCTACGAGGTGATGGAATTCCAGTTGAGCTATTTCAAATCCTAAAAGATGATGCTGTGAAAGTGCTGCACTCAATATGCCAGCAAATTTGGAAAACTCAGCAGTGGCCACAGGACTGGGAAAGGTCAGTTTTTATTTCAGTCCCAAAGAAAAGCAATGTCAAAGAATGTTCAAACTACCGCACAACTGCACTCATCTCATGTGCTAGCAAAGTAATGCTCAAAATCCTCCAAGCTGAACTTCAACAGTACATGAACCAAGAACTTCCAGATGTTAAAGCTGGATTGAGAAAAGGCAGAGGAACCAGAGAACAAATTGCCAACATCTGCTGGATCATACAAAAAGCTAAAGAGTTCCAAAAAAAAACATTTACTTTTGCTTCACTGATTATGTTAAAGCCTTTGACTGTGGATCACAACAAATTGTGGAAAATTCTTCAAGAGATGGGAATACCAGACCACCTGACCTGCTTCCTGAGAAATCTGGATGCAGGACCAGAAACAACAGTTAGAACCAGACATGGGACAACAGACTGGTTCCAAATTGGGAAAGGAGTACGTCAAAGCTGGTTATTGTCACCCTGCTTATTTTACTTATATTACTTATATATGCTTATTTTCCATATATTTTACTTATATGTTTATATGCTTGTCATGTGAAATGACAAGCTAGAATCAAGATTTCAGGGAGAAATATTAGTAACCACAGATATGCAGATGACACCACCCTTATGGCAGAAAGCGAAGACAAACTAAAGAGACTCTTGATGAAAATGAAAGAGGAGAGTGAAAAAGTTGGTTTAAAACTCAACATTCATAAAACGAAGATCATGGCATCTGGTCCCATCACTTCATGACAAATAGATGGGGAAACAATTGAAACACTGACAGACTTTATTTTCTTGGGCTCCAAGATCACTACAGATGGTGACTGCAGCCATGAAATTAAAAGCTGCTTGCTCCTTGGAAGAAAAGCTATGACCAACCTAGATAGCATATTGAAAAGCAGAGACGTTACTTTGGTGACAAAGGTCCGTCTAGTCAAAGCTATGGTTTTTCCATTTGTCATGTACTGATGTGAGAGTTGGACCATAAGGAAAGCTGAGCGCCGAAGAATTGATGGCTTTGAACTGTGGTGTTAGAGATGACCCTTGAGAGTCCCTTGGACAGCAAGGTGATCAAACCTGTATCCTAAAGAAATCAACCCTGAATATTCATTTGAAGGACTGATGCTGAAGCTGAAACTCCAATACTTTGGCCATCTGAGGCAAAAAACTGACTCATTGGAAAAGACCCTGATGCTGGGAAAGACTGAGGGCAGGAGGAGACGGGGACAACAGAGGAAGAGATGACTGGATGGCATCACTGACTCAATGGACATGAGTTTGAGCAAGCTCCGGGAGCTGGAGTAGGACAGGGAAGCCTGGCATGCTGCAGTTCATGGGGCTGCAAAGAGTCAGACACAACGAGTGACTGAAATAGAGGAAAAGAACAGAATGGGGAAGATTAGAGATCTCTTCAAGAAAATTAAAGATACCAAGGGAACATTTCATGCAAAGATGAGCTCGATAAAGGACAGAAATGGTATGGACCTAACAGAAGCAGAAGATATTAAGAAGAGGTGGCAAGAATACATGGAAGAACTGTACAAAAAAGATCTTCACGACCCAGATAATCATGATGATGTGGTCACTAATCTAGAGCCAGACATCCTGGAATGTGAAGTCAAGTGGGCCTTAGAAAGCATCACTAAGAACAAAGCTAGTGGAGGTGATGGAATTTCAGTGGAGCTGTTTCAAATCCTGAAAGATGATGTTGTGACAGTGCTGCACTCAATATGCCAGCAAATTTGGAAAACTCAGCAGTGGCCACAGGACTGGAAAAGGTCAGTTTCCATTCCAATTTTAAAGAAAGGCAATGTCAAAGAATGCTCAAACTACCGCACAGTTGCACTCATCTCACATGCTAGTAAAGTAATGCTCAAAATTCTCCAAGCCAGGCTTCAGCAAATACGTGAACCGTGAATTCCCTGATGTTCAAGCTGGTTTTAGAAAAGGCAAAGGAACCAGAGATCAAATTGCCAACATCCGCTGGATCATCGAAAAAGCAAGAGAATTTCAGAAAAACATCTATTTCTGCTTTATTGACTATGCCAAAGCCTTTGACTGTGTGGATCACAATAAACTGTGAAATTCTGAAAGAGATGGGAATACCAGACCACCTGACCTGCCTCTTGAGAAATCTGTATGCAGGTCAGGAAGCAACAGTTAGAACTGGACATGGAACAACAGACTGGTTCCAAATAGGAAAAGGAGTACGTCAAGGTTGTATATTGTCTCCCTGCTTATTTAACTTATATGCAGAGTACATCATGAGAAACGCTGGACTGGAAGAAGCACAAGTTGGAATCAAGACTGCTGGGAGAAATATCAATAACTTCAGATATGCAGATGACACCACCCTTATGGCAGAAAGTGAAGA
>SJYX01011002.1:294306-376323 GCA_006410675.1 Oreotragus oreotragus
ACTGAGGATGAGATGGCTGGATGGCATCACGGACTCGATGGACGTGAGTCTGAGTGAACTCCAGGAGATGGTGATGAACAGGGAGGCCTGGTGTGCTGTGATTCATGGGGTCGCAAAGAGTCGGACACGACTGAGCGACTAAACTGAACTGAAAGAATTTTCAACTAGTCCAGCAGCAATACTAACAGACCAGATGCTCTGTGATGCTCCTAAGGGCTAAAATGTTTGGAACTTAGTGATGCCCAAGGAGTCTGGGACGTGGGAAAGCCACACAGTCAGGAGGTGCTTGCTAACCTTTACAGCAGCCATGGTGTTGGGATTGATTTTGAAGGCTTGCAGGATGGGGGATGCAGATAGATCGGCAGAAGGGAAATAACATGTCCCAGGGCAATGATAAAGGGCACAACTGGCTTACAGAAGCATTGCAAAGGACAGATATGGCCATGAAGGGGAGTGTGTTTGGGTGGAGGTGGGGGAAATACTGGCCATTCAGTGTAGAGCCAGATGGCCTCAACACATAGACTTGTAACCTTTGGCAACGGGAACTCCTAAGATTCTTGAACTACAGTGTGATAGGACAAAAGGGCTGTTTTAGGAAACTGGGCTCTTCAGCTGCATGCCTAAGCGATTGGGGAATTCGGGGGGTTATTGCAATAGCTCAGGCATGACCTCTGAGAGCACTGAGATCATATCCATTATTCTCTATTGTTCTTAACTGTTTAGAAGACCTTGACAAAAGAAGGCTTTTGCCACATGGCTTGATCTCTGTGTGAAAGTTTCCTTTTCCACATCTCCTGCCAAGTCTCCTAAGGACCATCCCCCTTGCTCCTCTCCTTCAGGTTATGGTGACCTCCTCTTCAGGACCAAGCTCATGGCCATTAAGTACTAAAACACCTGTGTGATCATAAGTTTGTGTCAGCTGAGACTTTAAACCCAGAAGGGTCCAAAAATTATTAACACAAATGTTTGTTTTGAAAAGTTTTAACTTCTTGGGAAATAAAAATATGGTAATAAATTTCTATTAGGTGTTCCTTTCCTCCCTGCAAAGTGTGCCATGCCAAATCCTCCTTGCCTTTTGATGCAGGGCTCTGTTATGACATTTTCACCTGACAAAATAACTTCATTTTGATGTTAAAGACTCAATCTATTTATTTTAAATTGGGGTTGCTTTGACCAAAGAGGGGACAGAAGGCCCAAGGCTGCCTCTGGCAAAAAGTTTAGAAATTAAAAAAATAAAAGATTTGGTTTAAAAGATATTTCATGGAACTTGTTTATGAAACAGAAACCCTCACAGACTTAGAGAATGAACTTATGGTTGCCAGGGGGGTAAGAATGGGCAGAAGAGATAGGGAGTTTGGAATCGACATGTACATTCTGCTATATTTAAAATGGAAAACCAGCAAGGTTCTCCTGTATAGCACAGGGAACCCTGCTCAGTGGTATATGGCAGCGTGGATGGGAGGGGAGTTTGGGGAAGAATGGATACATGTATATGTATGGCTGAGTCCATTTGCTGTCCATCTGAAACTATCACAACATTGTTATTGGTTACACTCTAATATAAAATAAAAAGTTCAAAACAAAAAGAAATATTTCAGTGGATATCAGTATAGTTACCTAAAAATTTATGAGGTGCTTCCAGCAACGGACTAATGAATTGCTTCTACTTAATTCATTAAATCGACAAATAACAACCGATGATTTACTACACCTATTATATGACTGGCATGACTCAAAGCTCTAAGGACACAACACAGAAATATTCCTACTTTCATGAAGGTTACATCTATGGCTACCCTATTTCAATAGCATCAATTTGGTTAAAAATGTCAAGATTAAAAAAAAATGCCAAGATAGTAACTGTTTTATGACTTTTCAAAAGTAATCCAGTTTCTTCAGTGAGCAGAAAAATTAGACTATGATATGAAAACACTAGGGAATGAATTTGGAAAATAGCCCAAATCTTAGATAGTTAAATCTCCTTTACATATAGAACTCAGTTTTCAACCAACAAAGCCATAAGCTGGATGGAAAAATAGTTTCTGGGGAGTTTGCAATGTACTAACCTAAGTAAATGTCAGCATTATGTACTGAATGCATGTTAGTCTCTCAGTAGTGTCCGACTCTCTGTGACTACATGAACTGTACCCCACCAGGCTCCTCTGACCATGGGATTCTCCAGGCAAGAATACTGGAGTGGGTAGCCACTCCCTCCTCCAAGGGATATTCCCGACCCAGGGATCAAACGTGGGTCTCCAGCGCTGCAGGCAGATTCTTTACCATCTGAGCCACCAGGGAAGCCCACTGAATGCATATTATTAACAAGTAAAGATGCAAGTTTACAGGGTAGGCTATTTCTGCCTCCTATACTCATTTCTGTTAACAGCTACATATCAGTGTACGTGCACAAAAAGATCCTTATTTTCTCTTTAGCGTATTTTGCTGTAGAGTTTAAAAAAATCTTAAGAGCATACTCTTGTAAACTTCCCAAGTATAGTTTTCATGTGAAGCAGGCATACATTTTCTACAAAGTCATCAGGGTGCAAAGAATGCCACATTATTGTACTTCTGTAAAACTGATTTGCGCCTGAATCTGAGCCTCCTCAGTTCTTACCAAGTTGGTGGGATATTCAGTTTCAGCTCTTTCTATAGGAAATAGCTCTTTGGCAGTCTTACACAGAGATAAACATTTACAAAAAGTATCCATTATCTTTCTCTTTCTTTTCTTCAGGTCCCCTCTCTCCTTAACTCAAGAGAAGTTCAGCTCCCTCTCCAATATTTATAAACAAACCTAGGAAGAGAAGTCCTGTTCCAGACCTGCAAAACCCCCTGGGGCCAAGAGAAAAAGAAGTCTTGGCTGCCTTTGGAATGGGAGCTGGAACAAAACACAGATTACTGCATCCACAGTGCTCCTGCCATAGCTGAAAGGGTAAATGGCTAGTGTTCACCTTCCATTCTTGCTAAGTGTCACAGGAGTGTTGAGAGGCAGTGTTTTTTAGTCATTAAAAATGACTAAAACTATCCCCAAGTCCTTGGAAATGTAGCCTAGAATTGTAATTTGCGCTCCTTGTTAAAAAAAAAAAAAAAATTTTTGTTCTAGGGAGCTTGCGACTCAAAGCAATGTCTCGTCTGTGGGCCAATGGCATCTGTGGCCTGTTAGAAATGTAGAGTCTCAGGCCCCACCCTAGATCTTCAGAATGAGACCCTGCATCTGAACAAGTTCCCCAAGTGACTTGCGTGCACCTTAAAGTTTGAGAACTGCTTCTCTAAATGATTTTTTTCCCTCCCTTTTTTCTCTTCCATTTCTCAAACACAAGGCATAATCTCTGCATGACTTACCCTGAAGAAACCCCTCCAAATGAGTGATGAAAATGAAGCTTTCTGAAGGGGCTTCTGTTTCTGCTGCAACACTTGGACAAAAACTGCACCACAACATCTGGGATTAGGTAACCAATAGACTTCCAAAGAGAAGAGTGTTCACATGTTTCTTCTGGAGGGAACAAGGCATAGTTGCACCCTGGTTCCATGTTTATGCTGCTAATTTTATTAAACTGTGTATGGAGGGACTTCTGAGCTCGGATCACTAAGCTGTAATTTGAGAAATGAAAGGCCAGCATTTGGTCCAGATCCCAAATACAGCTTACTGATTGCTTACTACAGACAGTAAGGAAAACGTCCTTTGAATCAGGGTACAAGCAGCTTTCCAAAGCCATTAGACTTGCAAAAATTGTTATCTGGCCTATAAAATTTACACTTGGCATTTACACTTTGCAATGCCAGTTTACTTTCTAAGTAGATATCCCCTTCTCCTATTGTCCCTAATGTTAACAGCCAAGGATCAGGAATATTTGCCTGTTACAAATACCTAATTCTTCCTCATTTTTCACCCACAGTGGAGATTAGAGAAGAAAAATAGATTAGGTTAACTTAAAAAAAAATCACTTCCACATTTCATAGCATTTAGGTATGTCATTTATTCACCCATTCATTCATTTTTACTTCTGTCCACTTTCAGGTAGCTTGTTTTTAAGGAAATTTTGTATCTTCAAAATAATGTCAAAGTCAAATACCTGAAATAATTTACAAGTGATAAATTTCTTATTTTTGAAATGATGCACTCCAAAGTACATAGCTTTCCATAATGGTGCCTGGTATAAAGTGCTATTAAGAAATACTTGGTTTCCTCATTTCTTAAAAACATTTATCAAGTGGCTGTTTTGTGTCCAATTAGTTATCAAACATAGATTATGCAATGTAAGAGGCAAGGGTTGTGAGAAGTAAAAGTATAAGGCAAATCCCCATGCTCAGATAAAGCCAGCTTCGTTGAAAGAGCCAGATTGGAACACACCCACAGTGGACCAACAGCAAGGATGAGTCAGTATTAGCAGAGCATTACTAGAGGGCCTTCCCCAAATGTTGCATGATGATCAACTAACCAGGGTGGTGATGTGGTTGAGATCACTGAAAGTTGGAACAAATTGGGAAACCTACATGGATAAAGTAGTACTTAAAGTGGATCCAGGAGGATGGCTGTGTAGAAGTTAGAACAAGAGAAATGCCAAAAGGCACAGTCATAGAGAATATTATGTACTTATTTTGATTTTGAAATAGCTCTGTCTGAAATAACTATAAAATAAAATAATTTCTTCTGTGGAAGAACAATTTGGAAATGAAAACCTGCATTTTGTGACTAAATGAGGCCTAATTTGCAGAGGGTCTAGATACCAATCTTATACCAATAGTAGGGGAGACTTTAGGGGCTGCACTGCAAGCTGGGTAGTGAGAATTTCTGACCAGGGATCATTACAGACAACATGTTTGTGAGGCTCTGGACTCTTGATGGAACTCTCTCCTGGAAGGTACAGTTCTTATTCTGAGAGCAAGTACAGTTCTAATTTAATCCAGGAAGGATAAACGGCTTCCTAAATTCTATCAAATGCCTTGAGCTGAAATTACTTTAAATGGCCAGAAGTTTTATAATATTATTAAAAATCTAAAGCAAATAACAAAAATAACACCACCTAGTAAGTTAACATCAGGAAAATATCTGAGCAATAATTATACAACCTCAGAGGTTCCCTGGTCCGGGAACCAGAACCCAGTCGCTAGCAAATATAATCCTCAGTATTGGTCTCTCCATTCTTCCCATCATTACTTATTACAGTGCTGCCTGATGGAATCACCATCTCACACTGCACAATTAAGTCAAAGTCATTATAAGATCTTGGCTTCTGTTCAAGGAATGTTTTTTTAATTTTTAAAGGTCAAAATGCCAGAAAAGAATTTTATCTTTATCCTTTGGGGCTATGTCTTGTGAAAGAATCAAAAACAGTTGTGAAGAGTTTCTAATACTTATCCTCCATGTGTGGCAAATCACCAATAATTGTGAAAATTATTAATGTTATGACAAAATTAAATAGCTTTCCAAGCACACTTACTGGCAGAACATTTCTGAGAAATATTATGCCTGTGACTTCAGGTCATTTCAATGACATAGCTCATCTTCTCAGAGACTTAAGTGGAATGCCTCTTTTTCTTTCGAGTTTCCTTAAATCATAACACTGTGGAAACCCAAACTGATATTTTGCTCCAAAACTGTTTTTGTAGTGAGACTTAGAGGTATTCATTCATTGCAGAGGCAGAAGAGCTAACTCTGTGTGAATGTGTTCCAGACTATTTAAAAGCTAAATACTTAAATGTGATGAATTTTCAGTCAGTCCTATCTGAAAGGAAGCAGATAAGCTACTGTTTCTCTGGCATCTCAGAAACAGCCATATTAAAACCAATACCCTAATAATTTAGAGACGATCACACCATTTGTGACTCTTAGTAAAGACATTTGTATCTTTCCATTCCTGTTGCCTTCTTTACTATTCTTATCTGTACCTCTAGGGTCTTTTGGTTCTTCAGCTTTCATTCAGGAAAATAATTTCTCATGCCAGCTAAGCACAATATTTTTTTTCTCAATCAAAGTAACAAAAATAAGTGACTTTGCTCCATTTCCATGTATCCCCTCCCTGGATGAGAACTTTGGCATTTTGGAAATTTTAAATTCACATAGGCAGAAATGAAGACATTCTGTGGCTTCACTCTGCACAGTGACGGGCACATAGGTATTGAATATGGAAAAATCATGCTAGCTGAGTGCTAATAACCACTTTCTATGGGCCACTTGCCATGTTAAGCACTTTACAAAGATGATCTCCTTAATTCCTGAGACAACCTCACAAAGCTACTGTGTAAGTGTTATTAACATCTTTTTAAAGATGTGAATAGTGAGGTACAGAGAGTATAACTCACCCCAAATCACAAGGTAGTAAATGGAGAGGCTCTAGAGCTCATACACTTAAACCCTACAATTTAGTTGATATTTCCTTCAATGTTTGTCTATGAATCCTGTCAGGTGGATCATCACCAGAATCTGACAGCAGCAGTTCAGGTATGACCTAAATCAAATCCCTTATGATTATACAGTGAATGTGATAAATAGATTCAAGGGATTAGATCTGATAGAGTACCTGAAGAACAATGGATGGAGGTTCATAATATTGTACAAGATGCAGTGATCAAATCTATCCCCAAGAAAAAGAAATGCAAAAAGGTAAAGTGGTTGTCTGAGGAGGCCTTACAAATAGCTGAGAAAAGAACAGAAGCTAAAGGCAAAAGAGTATAGGAAAGATAAATCCATCTGAATGCAGAGTTCCAAAGAATAGCAAGGAGAGATAAGAAAGTCTACTTAACTGAACAATGCAAAGAAATAGAGGAAAATAATAGAATGGGAAAGACTAGAGGTCTCGTCAAGAAAATTAAAGATTTCAAGTAAACATTCCATGCAAAATGGGCATAATAAAGGACAAAAAGAGTATGGACCTAACAGTAGCAGAAGATAGTAAGAAGAGGTGGCAAGAATACACAGAGGAACTGTACAAAAAAGATCTTCATGACCTGGATAACCACGATGGTGTGATCACTCACCTAGAGCCAGACATTCTGCAGTAGAAAGTCAAGTGGGCCTTAGGAAGCATTATTATGAACAAAGCTAGAGGTGATGGAATTCCAACTGAGCTATTTCAAACCCTAAAAGATGATGCTGTTAAAGGGCTGTACCCAATATGCCAGCAAATTTGGAAAACTCAGCAGTGATTACAGAGCTGGTAAAGATAGTTCTCATTCCAATCCCAAAGAAAGGCAATGCCAAAGAGTGTTCAAACTATGGCACAATTGCACTCATTTCACGTGATTGCAAGGAAATGCTCCAAATGAAAGTAGCAAATAAAATAAAAGCACTGAAGGCTGATGTTGGAATGGACCTAATTGTTAAATGGGTCATAATTTTAGAGATGAAATAACTGGGTCCCAAAGTAGTTAAGGGACTGCTCAAAACCTCACAACTAGTTAGTTGGACTGAAAATGTAATCTAGGTCTCCAGCTTTGTCTGTAAGGGCTCTTTCCACTGGTCCATGCTCCCAATTCCTGATCTGTCTCTCCTCCGCCAGGTTATTCCTCTGTTCCCTGCAAAACTCAGGACATGAAGGCATTCAAAATCATAAGCAGAAGTATGAGCTGCAAATTAAGTAAAACCATAGAACTAAACTGGTGCACACTTTATTTATTTCAGGGTTTGCTTTCTACTTAAAAGCTACCATTTACTGGTACTCTCTTTGATAACACTTTAATGAGAAAGTAAAAATGAAGGAATAGGTATAGATACACATATGTATTGGCTTGACTATTAAATGAAAATTTTTCACTGTTCTGAAAACTGTAGCCTTAGATTGGGTAATATGGATAGCATGTGTGTGAGGACTGAAGTTGAGAGGATGGGAGACAGTGATGTAACAGGGACAGAAATGAACTTCAAAGTAGTTCAAAGGCAGTGGCAACAAGTACCTCTTGCCCAGGAGATGAACAGAGGCATGCTGGGTAGAATTTCTAGTATTTACTACAGAATGGAGATTTGCAAACATAATGTCAAATTTTTTAATATTTAAAAAACTTGGCAGATATTAACATGCATTCAATGTTTAGAGGCAGAAGAATAAAGTTACTTTTAGGTTGATTCATCTCTTGTCCCAAATGATGTCCTAAACTCTTGTTTCCAGGAATGGTTTAGGTGACAAAAACCAGAAGCTGGGTAATGCTCATTTTGCCATTTTAAAATAACATGTATGGCCTCTCTGAAAAGTGAAACTTCTGAAGGGAGTAAGATCGGATGTGATGACACAATTTAGGATGAGGAACATTTACCTACTGGTGTCTCAATACACTACAGTGTGAAAACTGAAGTTCTTGACTTAGTGAAACTCAGCCTGTAGTTAGAGCTTCCTGTAGGAAAACAATATGACACCATTAAAATACTCTTCATACAAGGGAAAGGTCAATATCAAGATAAAACTTTTTTCTCTGGATAAAACTTTGAAATGAAAGTCCGAGATGGTAGCTTATCAAAAATACATCATGTTCCTTCTCTTTCCTTATTTCCCTAAGTCCCTGCAAAAACTTTCTTAGCCCAGTACTGCTGTCTAAGACCTTTCCTCCCCGTCTCCCCACCCTCCTTCCCTCTCTCCTTCCTTCCTTCCTTCTCTCCTTCCCTTTTTTCATCCATTCATTTATTTCTTCTTCACAGAAGTTGGAACTGCATTGCAGTCTGACAGCTCTTCCGGTCCCCTCAGTTTCTTCCCCTCTTTTCCTCTCAGGCATTTCCTCTAATGTATCTTCTGCATATCTAATCTCCCAGGAAATCCCTTGTAGGTCTGAGTCTCAGAAAACTCAGACTAACCAAGGAGCCAAAATGTACATTCCCAGGATCATGAGAGCTTGAGGAAAATAAATGCCAACTGGTCAGCCGCTAACAAGCTGAAGAGATCCCAAAATACCATACCATGGGCTTATGAGCCACTTAGTTTTGTTTCTTCTTCTAAGAGTGAACCGTATGATCTGAGTAAAGAAGCTGTCAAGCTTCACAATGAAGAGAGAGGCTCAAGGACTGAAGGGCTTCAGGCTCAGGTCAGCCTCACTGCTGACGGGGCGCTTGCCAAGGAGGACCCAGAGGCTGGAAGAACCCAGGTAACCTTGGCCTCTAGGACCTTTTCTTTTACTTTTCATTTCCCCTTTGAACGTGCTTTCCTCTGTACTCTTAGGATTTATGTCTGGTCTTCTTGTTTTAGAAATTTCTTTCCCTCTGTTGATACATGAATAAAAAAAGAAGAGTAACTCCTATCATACACTTATAATATACTTCCTGCCGTTCAAGGGCCTTCCTGAGAGCCCTGCCTGTCAAGAACTTTCACGCCTCCTGCTTACTATTTAAAGCCATGTTTGCGTTTTAGATACAGTTGCTAAGATCACTTCATCTTCCAAAATTTCTCTTAATCATTGGCTCATTATTTTCCCTTCTTGAGCACTGTAGCAAATGATGGAGAATGTAGATGGTAAAGGGGATTTTGAACTAAAGGAGGTTAAGATTTCATAGGCTATCTGAAATGAATGAATCTTGAGAAAGCAAAAGATAACTGTGTTCACAATAGAGCAGAAATGAATCAGGCCAATTGTGTCTCCTTTTAATCTACTAATTCATTTCCTTCTTTGAAACTGTGATCTTGAATCTGTTGTGTTTACTAATTCAATCAGGTCACTTCATTCTTCACTTTATTCTTTAAAGAAGTTCTGGTGGGTTGACACTATTGGTTGGCTACTCAACAGCCAGGAACCAAATTACCCCAAACCCGTGGCTAGATTGGGATTAGTCTAAACGAGTTAAGGTATCCCTTGCCAGATGTTCACACTTATGACACCCTTTGCAACTGGAGGTGCAGGTGAAAGAATTCTGGCTGAAGAGACTATTGTGAAAGTTGGCTGAAGACATCTGGAAAACCTTTAGACACCCTACAAAACAGACAGATGTAAAAGAAGAGCTTGCTCACACCACAACCTCTTCTGCCTCCATGCCTTGAATATGTGTGTGATGTCTGGGACTTCAGCTATCATCTGGCCTGTAAGCAGTGGCAATCATGAAGTTTGTGAAGCCAAAAAGTCATCACACTAGGGGTGGAGCAGAAACCCAAGAAGAGCCTGATGACACCTGTAAGCTGCCTAACCAAACCTGAGACCACTTCCAAATTTAAGTAAGCAGTAAATGCACATATGGCTTGAGCCACTGTTAATGGGATATTCTGTAAAAAAAAAATTTTATGATGCAAATCCAAGTCTCCCTCTTTGCTTCTGTTTCTGGCAGAGACCGTGTTCCACCATAACAGCGCTGGTCTCCTGGCTCTTCTACTATTCTGACTCCCACCTGGGATCTAGCTTGCTATTTTCTCCACTTGCTTTTAGGCAGGAGGGAAGTAGAGGCTCGCAGTTATTGCTAGCTTTGGATTTGTCACCAGGGATGGACTGATTAAACTTATGAATCTGCTGTAAAGAGACACATCATTATGCTCTCTCTACTTAAACTCTTTGCATATACCATCTCTTTCTGCCCTGGATTTTAGACGATAAAATGGATTTCTATACATACTGAGCTTTATTTTTGATTCCACAATCCTGATTGAGAGTTTTAAAAATAAGCAACTTAAAATTGTCCAGAAAACACAGGGCAAGATGAGTTCTAGGCAAGTAGATTTTAGTGGAACAAACAAAGCAATTCTTTACTTTTTACACTGGGTAGAAGAAGTAAAGGTAGAATTTGAGTTTCAGCAATAGACAGGAAAAAAAATGCAGATATGAAGTGAAAGTGAAGTGAAACTGAAAGTCACTCAGTCGTGTCTGACTCTTTAAGACCCCATGGAATATATGTTCCATGAAATTCTCCAGGCCAGAATACTGGAGTGGGTAGCCATTCCCTTCTCCAGTGGATCTTCCCTATCCAGGGATTGAACCCAGGTCTCCCACACTGCAGGCAGATTCTTTACCAGCTGAGCCACAAGGGAAGCCCAAGAATACTGGAGTGGGTAGCCTATCCCTTCTCCAGGGGATCTTCCCAATCCAGGAACTGGGGTCTCCTGCATTGCAGGCAGATTCTTTACCAATGAGCCACGAGGGAAGAATATGTAGTACCATGCCCTACTTCACCGACTCAAGGGACATGAGTTTGAGCAGCGCTGGGAGTTGGTGATGGACAGGAAAGCCTGGTGTGCTGCAGGCCATGCGGTCGCAAAAAGTCGGACATGACTGTGTGACTGAACTAACTATGCCGTTTCATCATAATCTCATGTTAATAGTGTAATTTATCTGAAAAAAATTTTTTGGTTTAATTTGAGGATTTGAAAAAAATGAGGACTGAAATGTTTTGTATTTTCAGTACTGTAGTATAACCAGGGCTTTCAATCTATGACAACAATCCAAATACAAATTTGACCCATACATATAATATATAACTGATGGTTGATTGTAAAAAAAACACTAGTTAGGGAGTTTGGAATCGACATGTACACACTATATTAAAAATGAATAACCAACAAGGGTGTACTGTATAATACAGGGAATTATATTCTGTATTATGTGACAACATAAATAGTAAAAGAATTTGAAAAAGAATAAATACATGTATGCCTATAACTGAAGCACTTTGCTGTACACCTGAGACTAACACAATGTTGATGATCAACTAAGTTGCTGTTCAGTTGCTAAGTCACGTTTGACTCTATGATCCCATGAACTGCAGCATGCCAGGATTCCCTGTCCTTCATTGTCTCCCAGAGTTTGCTCAAACTCATGTCCACTGTGTTGATGATGCCATCCAATCATCTCATCCTCTGTCACCCTCTTCTCCTCCTGACCTCAATCTTTCCCAGCATCAGGGTCTTTTTCATTTCTTTTTTTTTACGTCCATTTATTTAATATTATATTATTATTATTTTTTAAAATATAAATTTATTTAATTGGAGGCTAATTACCTTATAATATTGTATTGGTTTTGCCATACAGCAACATGAATCCGCCATGGGTGTACACGTGTTCCCCATCTTGAACCCCCCTCCCACCTCCCTCCCCGTACCATCCCTCCGGGTCATCCCAGTGCACCAGCCCCAAGCATCCTGTACAGCTATGGGGTTGCACAGAGTCGGACACGACTGAAGCGACTTAGCAGCAGCAGCAGCAGCAGCAGCAGTGAAACCGTATGTCATGATGTTGGTTTTCTGATTGTTGAGTTTTAAGCCAGCTTTTTCATTCTCCTCTTTCACCCTCATCAAGAGGCTCTTTGCTTTCTTCCATAAGGGTGGTGTCATCTGCATATCTGAAACTGTTGATATTTTTCCTGGCAATCTTGATTCCAGCTTGTGATTTATCCAGCCCAGCATTTTGCATGATGTACACTGCATATAAGTTAAATAAGCAGGGTAACAATATAGCCTTGATGAACTCCTTTCTCANGCTTTCTTCCATAAGGGTGGTGTCATCTGCATATCTGAAACTGTTGATATTTTTCCTGGCAATCTTGATTCCAGCTTGTGATTTATCCAGCCCAGCATTTTGCATGATGTACACTGCATATAAGTTAAATAAGCAGGGTAACAATATAGCCTTGATGAACTCCTTTCTCAATTTTGAACCAGTCTGTTGCTCCATGTCTGGTTCTAACTGTTGCTTCTTGACCTGCATACAGGTTTCTCAGGAGACAGGAAAAGTAATCTGGCATTCATTCCCATCTCTTGAAGAAGTCTCCACAGTTTGTTGTGATCCATATAGGCTAAGGTCTTTGTGTAGTCAATGAAGCAGAAGTAGATATTTTTCTGGAATCCCCTTGATTTTTCTGTGATCCAGTGGATGTTGGCAATTTGGTCTCTGGTTCCTCTGTCTTTTCTAAATCCAGCTTGTACATCTGGAAGTTCTCAGTTCATGTACTGCTGAAGCTTGGCTCGAAGGATTCTGAGCATTACCTTGCTAGCATGTGAGATGAGCACAAATGTACAGTAGTTTGGACATTTTTTGGCACTGTCNCTGGTTCCTCTGTCTTTTCTAAATCCAGCTTGTACATCTGGAAGTTCTCAGTTCATGTACTGCTGAAGCTTGGCTCGAAGGATTCTGAGCATTACCTTGCTAGCATGTGAGATGAGCACAAATGTACAGTAGTTTGGACATTTTTTGGCACTGTCCTTCTTTGGGACTGGAATGAAAACTGACCTTTTCCAGATCTGTGGCCACTGATGAGTTTTCCAAATTTGCTGACATATGGAGTGCAACACTTTGACAGTATCAACTTTTAGGTTTTGAAATAGCTCAGCTGGGATTCCATAACCTCCACTAGTTTTATTTTTAGTAATGCTTCCTAAGGCCCGCTTGACTTCACACTCCAGGATATCTGACTCTAGGTAAGTGACTACACCATTGTGATCATCTGAGTCCTTAATATATATATGTTTTTTGTATAATCAACTATACTCCAATATAAAGTAAAAAGGTTAAAAGATGAAAAAAAAAAAAACAAACCAGTTGAGCCTTACTTAATTTTGTGATTGCTACTTGTAGTGTAAAAATCTGTATGGAAACACAAAAGACCCTGAATAGCTAAAATAATCTTGAGAAAGAAGAACAGAGTTGGAGGGATCATACGCTTTGACTTCAGACTATATTACAAAGCTACAGTAATCAAAACAATATGGTACTGGCAAAAAGTCAGACACATAGATCAATGGAACAGTATACAGAGCCCAGAAATAAACCCTTAAGCACTTATGGTCAATTAATCTACAACAAAGGAGGCAAGAAAATACAGCAGAGAAAAACAGAGTCTCTTCAATAAGAGGTGCTGGGAAAACTGGACAGTTACAAGGAAAAGAATATAATAAGAGCATTCGCTAACAGCATATACAAAAACAAATTCAAAATGGATTAAAAACCTAAATATAAGACCAGATACTATAAAATTCATAGAGGAAAACATATGCAGAATACTCTGATAAAAACTGCAGCAATATATTTTTGGATCTGTCTCTAAAGTAATAAAAGCTAAAAAAAAAAAAAAGCCTATGTTTACCTTATCAGACTTAAAAACTTTTGCACAGCAAATGAAATTATTAGCAAAAAGACAACTTAGTATGTGGAGGGAAATATTTGCAAATGATATGACCAATAACAGATTAATATCCAGTATCTGTAAACAGCTCAAAAAAAATCCAATTAAAAAATGGGCAGAAGACTGTTTAAGCATTTTTCCAAAGAGAAAAATGCAGATGGCCAACAGGCACATGAATAGATGCTCAATACTGCTAATCATCAGGGAAGTACAAATCAAAACCACAATGAGATACCACCTCACACTTGCAAAATGGCTATCACCCAAAAGAATACAAATAACAAATGTTGGTGAAGATGTAGAGAAAAGGAAATCCTTGCACACTGTTGGTGGGAATGTAAATTATTGCAGCCACTGTGCAAAACAGTATGCAGGCTTCTCAAAAAACTAAAAATAGAACAATAATATGACCAGTAATTCCACTCCTGGGTACATATCCAAAAAAATAAAAAACACACATTTGAAAAGATTCATGCACCCTAATGCTCAGAACAGCATTATTTACAATTGACAAGATATGAAAGCAAGCTAAGTGTCCACCAACAGGTGAATGGATAAAGAAGGTATGGTACATGTCCACAGGGAAATACTACTCAGCCATAAAGAAGAATGAAATTTTACCATTGGCAGCAACATGACTGGACTTGGAGGGCATTCTGCTAAGTTAAATACATTAAGGAAGGACAGATACTGTATGGTATTACTTATATGTGGAATCTAAAATATACAACAAATTAATGAATATATCAGAAAAGCAACAGACACAGAGAACAACTAGCTGTTGCCAGTGAGGAGAGCTGAGGAGCAGTGCAGGGGTTGGGAAGGGGAGGCATCAGCCATTCGGGGTAAGACAGAATGCACTGTATGACATGAGGGAATAGAGCCAATATTTTATAATGACTATGAATGAATTGTACCCTTGAGAAGGAAATGGCAGCCCACTCCAGTATTCTTGCCTGAGAAATCCCATGGACAGAGGAGCCTGGTGGGCTATAAATTATGGGGTTGCAAAAAGAGTCGGACATTACTTAATGACTGAACAACAAATAGATTATAACCGTAAAAAATTGTCTAAAAATAAAAATGAATAAAANGAGAAGGAAATGGCAGCCCACTCCAGTATTCTTGCCTGAGAAATCCCATGGACAGAGGAGCCTGGTGGGCTATAAATTATGGGGTTGCAAAAAGAGTCGGACATTACTTAATGACTGAACAACAAATAGATTATAACCGTAAAAAATTGTCTAAAAATAAAAATGAATAAAACAAAAATATATTCATCTTTAAAACAAAAAACATTGCACTTAACTTTTTAATGAAAGACTCAAAATCAAGGACATAAAAGTGTGATCTAGTGGAGAGGGTAACAAAAACACTAACATTTGTATTGTTAAATATTTGAAAAAGAATTTCACATTGACTGATATAATTTAATAGCCACAATAACCCAGTGATATAAATAAGGCTCTCATTTCCATTCCTAGATGAGAAAACCAGAGCTCACAATCTTTAACAATCCACTCATGTTCACACTGCCAAGAAATACAGATTTTCATCTTTTGATGCTCAATTCCTAACTCTTTGACTCTAGAATCAGCCCAAACTGTAGTTTATAAAGTTAATAACCTCAGTTGTAAAGCAATAAAAAAAAAAATTGCCTCTTTCGCTTTTCCAGGAAATCTTGAAAGTAGATTGAGGGGTTGGATGTTCTCAACACTTGAAATTTTTAGGAGAAAGTTACTAATAACTTCTTAACACTATCAAGCCTCTGCTATTTTAATCTTTCTATAAACTCTGTGCCTCTAATATTGTTCCTATGCTGAAATAAGCCTCTTCTATTCCATTTCATTTGTTTTTCCACAACTCACTCTCTTCTTTAACACTCAAGGTAACTTCTCTTTTCCATGCAGTCTTCCTGACCAACTCCTATCCACCCTGCCCCCTTTCAGTTTTCTGAATTCTACTGTCACTTACATATTCAATAGAAGAGCATTTAGCAACTTATTATGGTGCCTTTCTTTGACTTTATGTGTGTCAGGCTCTTCTTCCTGACTAGACTGTACACTGAGAGTGCAGATTTTTATGGCTGTATAATATGGACTACCTACTTGGTGTGTTCAAGAAAATGCCTAGCTATTAATAAATGCCAGACTTATTTTTAAACTCTGCTTGCTTCTTTCCTTTCTTTTCATAGGTTTCAAAATTTAAGACAAGAGACAGAACATTTTTGAGCTATAAATTCTATTGAAAACAACCTTTAACACATACATTTTCATTAAAAGTTTATGAGAGGAATAAAGAGCTGAATGAAAGAAAGAATAAGAACCAGCATGACTAAAATAGTAACAGGTTCTTTAGTATTTGACATCTAAGGGCAATTATATCATGTATCTTTAATATAAAATTGCAATAAATCAGATTAGATTTTAGCAATTAATGACATTAATCCCATCAGGGATGAGAGAAGGGAAGGAAGTGGTAGGAAAATTCCACTTGCATTAACACTTCAATGAGATTTTGGAAAATAACAAACCTATGATGAGTTTGGGATTGTGATTTCTTCTTTGGGACAACTGCTTCAGACCCACTTAGAAAAATATATCTATTATTGGGTTAAAATCCCTAAAATCCATTTTGCAGTAAAGTGAGTTTTTCCAAATGCCTGGATCACCAATCCTCTGAATAGATAAAAATTAAATAAAAGTAAAAAGTTGCACCAGGAATTGTACAAACCAGAGCTGAAGACATTTGATTATTCCTTGTGTGGTAAACATGGTAGAGTTAGAGTTTCAGGAGAAAGAAAAAAGGAAAGATTCTGGTCCTTCTCAAAAATTATTATTTTTTAAGGTTTAAAGTAAGATATTATAAGAGTTGATTCATATTTCTGAACACAGAATGGTAACAGTTTGATGATCTAATACTATGTGAAGATGAAATAATTTCTGTAATGACTAAATAAGTTGCTGTAGTAAAGGGGATAGAAAGTATTACAGCATCAAACTGCTCTCTTAGGCCAGAACTTGTTTGATCCTGAATTAGTGCAACGAACTTAGGCACAGCCTTGGGTAACATACAGGAAAGGGTCACACCCTGTGTCTAGAGGCAGAGTTGATATTTGTCACTGTACAGCTGCTGGCTGTAGGGGCCACTATGGTGTGCTGTCCAGACCCCTTCAATGAAGGACTTATTGTTCTAGATGCTGGAGGTGCTTCAGGCCAAGAGCCTTCAGTTCTCAGCCCCTTTCAGGGACTGCTTCAGTAGCAGAGAGTTGCCTCTGCCAAGGGCAAGACCATTCCTGCATTCAGTGACTGATCCGTGTTGGGGTGGTTGGCCAGGTCATCTCAGCCCCATGGGAGACAATTATGAAGGGTCACCTCGGCTCCTGAGCTTCCTGTGGGGACAGCTGAGGCTGTCCCTGGGCCTGTTCTGCAGCTGAACTTCCTGCTCTGCCCACCTTTCCCCCCACCTTTTTGTTTGATTTGTTTGAATTTTGAAATAATTATAGATTCACAAGAAGTTGCGAAGATAGTATAGAAAGATCCTCTGTATCCTTTACCGAGGTCTTCAAGGTAGTTATATCTTACATAATTATAAGACAATACTGAACGCAGGAAATTGACATTGGTACAGGGTATATGTAGAGTTCTGTGTCATTTCTTCACATATGAAGATTTGGGTCACCACCACTGCAGTCAAAATGGAGATTCCATCACCACAAAGGTCTTTCTGCTGCCCCCTTTTCTGCTCTGCCCACTCATGTTCCCTTTCTTTCTCTTTCACAGGGATTGATTAAGAAGTAATCTTGGGAGGAGATATATTTATACATAGAGTTATGACTGATTCATGTTGCTATATGTGAGAAACCAACACAACATTGTAAAGCAATTATCCTCTAATTAAAAAAAAAAGAAATACTGTTAATAAACATGCTGTACTTCCATGCAAGTTGGTAAAAAGCTACCAACCCAAGCTCCTGAGGGCCCCACTCCCTGAACTGCCTCCCCAATTCCTTCCTTGGGACCTCCTAGACCTCTTTATGGCCCAATAATTAGAGGGATCATGTCCAGCCTATTGTTGTTCAGTCGCTCAGCTGCATCCAACTCTTTGCAACCCCTTGGACTGCAGCACACCAGGCCTCCCTGTTTTCAATATCTCCCAGAATTTGCTCAAACTCATGTCCATTGAGTCAGTGATGCCATCCAACCTTCTCATCCTCTGTCACTCTCTTCTCCTCCTGCCCTTAATCTTTCCCAGCATTGGGGTCTTTTCCAATGTCCAGTCTAGCACATTCATATTCTAGGATTCTGTGCTGGTGCTCAGGCCTAGTTCATGCTGACTGGTATCTGACTGCCCATGTAATACCTATTATTTAGTCTTAAATATTTGCTGGCCTACTGAAGCCAAGTAGGTAGCAGAAATGTCTAAAGAAGACTGGAGTGGGTAGAGTTGGGTGACAAGCAGAGAATGTCTGCTCCATCTTACAGGGCCAGTGGTTACTTAGGCCCAGATAACTGTCTTAACCATGCAGGCTCAGACTTGTTTAATTAGTCAGAGAAGGGAGAGAAGTAAGGTGTTTTTTTTTTTTTTTTTTGCTAAATAATTCAAATTTAGATGATATCTACCAATATGACTTTATAAAAATGCTGCCCGGGTGACATAAAACATCTGGCCTATGGATATCAGTCTGTGGGCTTTGTGGCAAGATCCAACTGGTCCACATGGTCCTAGGAGGCCAACTCGAGTAGGGTATTTGGTAGCTTGGCTGGATTTTCTCATTTCTGCCTGATATGACATCTGTGGTATGTGGAAACACTTCAGTTTATGCCCCAACTCATATTACCAGGCTGGGATCAAGGAGTTTAACCTAAAACCCATCTCAGAAAGGCACTGCATCCACTGAGGAATGTGCCACTGACCCAGTCTGCCTTAAAGCTACTCATCTCTTTCAGAATAGCTTCACCCACTGTCGCAGCAGTGGTCACACATAGACAGCTCAAGAACTCAACTGTACATTTGTTTTGAACTGCAAAACTGATTAACCCAAAGCTTTGAAACTGTGCCAGATACTTTGATTTTAAATGAAGATGAGCTCTCCAGATGCTCCTGCCTACACATATTTTTCATATTGCATATTTGTATCTCCATTGATATATCTATTTTTTAAAGCTTTTCTTTTATTCTTGAGTAATTTGCCCTTAAAAGAGAAAGGTTTTAAGAGGCTTTAGGCAATGTGTATTTTTTTCCCCAAATTCTCAGTCCAGATTTACAGGAATATATTTCTTGAAGATGACAGGTCAAAGAAAATTCTAGAATTACTGGCAGAAGTTGGGTCCAATAAATTTAAAATGCAAGCATAAAGAGAGTTCCAGGGGCTTATAGTTATTTATGTGCATCAGATTGTCTTTAAAACTGAAGTAGCTGCAGTAAAGAGCTACTTAAATGATGAAAGATTAATTCTCTTAACTAAAGATATATTGTTTTTCAAATTTACCTTTTGGAGAGAAGTAGAATAACTTTAGATATAAAGACTACTGTTTTGGCAGTGAGCAAACATTCCCTGTAAGAACAGGTGATGGCCAGGCCCTGAGAGGAAGCCTCCAGGGGTACCCATGGCCTGTGTACTGACTGGGGAAATTTCAACCAGGATCCCCGAGTAACAGAGCAGTGCTCCCAAGGGTGTTTCCAGACTTCTTCCAAAAACATATGTAGATTGAATCATTTTGCTGTACATCTCACACTAATACAACATTGTAAGTCAACTATATTTCAACATAAAAACAAAAATTATATTAAAAATAAATCCCTCCTACCGTAAACTGTAAAGCAGTTCCCTGCTTATTCCAAAGTCATTCTATTACTAAAGGGAAAAAAATTTGAACTCTTCAGCAAGACATAAAAATGCCCCTGACAACCTGGTCCTGAACCCCTCCCCACTCTGATCTCTCCTTGCTCTCTGGGTGAGAGCACTTTGGAGCCTCTTATAATTCCAATCGTTCTGCCTCATGACTTCATCACCCCTAAAAGCCCACGCCCTACTACCATCGCCTTGGGGATTTGAATGTCAATATATTTGAATTTATTAGAATATATTTGCATTTGAATTTTGGGGGCATACAAACATTCAGACCACAGCAGCCCCCTGCCCAGGTACCCAAGTAGGCACCTGGGCAATACAGAAACATTCTATCAGCCTTCGTATCCCTACCCTTTGTGTGCCTAGTTTCCTCTGCAAAGAATACCCACTCTGCCATCTTTTCCGCCCACTTCCATAATCAGTCTTCTCTAGTCACCACTAAAGACAATTCAAATATTCCTTTCTTCACATTTCTTTGACCCATTTCAGAGCTATACTGATTTCTCCTTTATTTCTTCATTCTGTCTATCTAATACTCAAATCCCTCAGGAAAAAAAAACAAAAACATAAACAAAAAAAAAACCTGTTACTCAGGTTGTCTTGAATTTCTTGGTGGAGTCCTCAGTGAATGTGTCACTGGGTTTCCCACTTAGTACTGGACATGGCAGGACTTCCCAGGTGGCTCCCTGGTGAAGAACTTGCCTGCCAATGCAGGTGACACTGGAGATGTGGATTCGATCCTTAGGTTGGGAAGATCCCCTGGAGGAGGGCATGGCAACCCACCCCAGTATTCTTGCCTGGAGAATTCCATGGACAGAGGAGCCTGGTGGGTTACAGTCCATGGGGTCACAAAGAGCCAGACATGACTGAGCACGCATGCAGTGGATATGGCAGGGGGACAGAGCAATCATTCCAATATCTCCTAACATCATCACTCTGCTCTCAGGGCCTCCCAGCAAACCTATAAAACAGCACCATCCAGTACCACAAATGAAACTGACTGTCAACCATGGATACCAGGACCTGAAGCTAAGTTAAGTAATTCAAGACAACTTACTCTTCCTTCAGAATGTTTCCTGGGCCATTGGAAGAGACCCAGGAGCAATGGTGCAGGGCTTAGTTATTATTCTTTCCCTGATCAGCACTGGAGCCATGGATGCCAGTGTTGGCACCTTTCCTGGCAGAACAAAGTACTTCTTTCAGATTGTTCTCACCGAGTAGAATGCTGGAATCAGCTTTTACCAGTTCATGGGGGTGAGTTGGTGGTCACATTTTTAGGAATTGTGTGAGCTAGTTATTAAACATAGGCATTATTGAAAATTAAACGATATCACCTTAAAATTAAATGCATTGTATTAAAAACAAATCGAATCAAGACAAAACTCATCACAATTATTTCATTACATTTCATTACTCTCTATGATCTTGAGGTTATTTATGTCTATTGAATCTGTCTGGTGAAAATACTACATAACAGTAGACTACTGTGCCTTTCTTCCCAGTGCTACTTTGTCACCCTGGTAGCTTGAAACTGGCCGTGAGGGGGGTGGTATTTACACCACAGAAATCAGCAAATACTGCAGTTCACTGCTTCCCTTCTCCCTATCACCAAGAGCAGTTGTTCAACATTTAATAGCACTGCACTGCACATAGCCCTTGCCAATCCACCTTAACAGAACCCAACCAACAGGCTTTTCTAACCATCTTCCATAGCAACATGGCTATGTCGCTGATCAGCCTCCCAAGTCTTACAAGTTGGAGTGAAGAGGTCACTGGCAGTGTAGAGTACCATGCTTAAGGGCTGCACTTTCAATCATGTTGGTGAACTGAGAGTTAAGGACTCATTTGCTCAAGACTGATCTCCCTACAAGCTGGCCTCCAAGAAAAGGAGCTGGCTTCCTGCAAAGCTCTGCAAGAGTTCTTACCCAATGTTTAAGGCAATCAGTTCTATTCATCCTGAAGGTCTGGAGCTCAGACACTTGATCATGCCAGGAGAGAGGCCAGTGCTCCCTGCAACCACAAGCACTAAGCCGGCAGGATTAGGCTGGAGCCAAGGTTCTGACATATATGTCTACTGTACCCGGCTCCTGATCACTCCAGGGGAGGAGCTAATGCTTTGCTCATCAGGTGACTTAAAAATCCCACAGTCCAAGGGCCCTGCAAGAAGGTTTACGTGCTTCCCCGGAATGTGAAATGGCAGTCCAGGAATTACACATCTGCTTCTGCTGCTGTCTCTGTTCCCCCAGGACTTCAGCTCCAGTCTTTGTGCTGAGAATCCTGCTTTTCCTTGTTCATTAGACCCTTTCGGAGCGATTTATACATATTTCACTTTATCTATTTATTTACCTGCTTCATTTTCCTTGGAGGCAGGGACCTATTTCATTCATCTAAGAACATTTATGAGGCACCTACACTGGGCTAAATACCATGGTAGGCTCTGTACATGGTGATGAATCAAGCAGACCTCGTAAGAAGTAAGCAGTGAATTCTACCAGGTGACAGACTTAATTTTCTTTGGCTCTAAAATCACTGCAGATGGTGACTGTAGCCATGAAATTAAAAGACACTTTTTCCTTGGAAGAAAAGCTGTGACAGACCTAGACAGCATACTAAAAAGCAGAGATGTTACTTTGCTGACAAAGGTCCATATAGTTAAAGCTATGCTTTTTCCAGTAGTCACGTACGGATGTGAGAGTTGGACCATAAAGAAGGCCTAGTGCTAAAGAACTGATGCTTTTGAAATGTGGAGATTTCAAAATGCTGGAGAAGACTTGAGAGTCCCTTGGACTGCAAGGAGAGCAAGCCAGTCAATCCTAAAGGAAATCAACCCTGAATATTCACTGGAAGGACTGATGCTGAAGCGGAAGCTCTAATGCTTTAATCACCTGAAGAGCTGACTCATTGGAAAAGACCCTGATGCTGGGAAAGACTGAAGGCAGGAGGAGAAGGGGGTGACAGAGGATAAGAAGGTTGGATGGCATCACTGACTCAATAGACATGAGTTTGAGCCAGCTCCAGGAGGTGGTCAAGGACAGGGGAGCCTGGCGTNTCATTGGAAAAGACCCTGATGCTGGGAAAGACTGAAGGCAGGAGGAGAAGGGGGTGACAGAGGATAAGAAGGTTGGATGGCATCACTGACTCAATAGACATGAGTTTGAGCCAGCTCCAGGAGGTGGTCAAGGACAGGGGAGCCTGGCGTGCTGCAGTCCACAGGGTTGCAGAGAGTCAGACACAACTTAACTACTGAACAGCAACCACTAGATGACAAAAGCTCACCGCAATGCAATGATTCCTCTTTGTACTCTCACCTGCGTCTTCCATATTTAGGTTTAGCTAGCCCTAGTTCTGTGTGCGCGCGTGTGTGTGTATGAATTTTCTCTTGATTGGCCTCTCACCATTCTCTACCTTCTCATTTATTTTAGAAACTGAGCAAAGCTAGCCTAGATAAATGATCCCCTCGGTCTAGGCTTCTCTTTATTGCCTCGTGCCCTTCCCATTCTTAAGTTTCAAAACTCTGCTTCAGAAACCAGCAGCTAAATTCCCAAGTAAGAAAATCTGTCACTATTCCAGAGCCTCAAGAATGGTTATCAGCCTACTCAACTCAGAAGAGGAAGCGAGGTTTGGATCAGGTCTCTGAAATCACCTTCTATTTCCAGCAAAGGGAATTCCCCCACAAGTGGAAAATGTGTGTGACCTCTCTTGGGCCTCTTTAAATTCCAGGCCCAGGCAAGGCCTTCCAGCTCCTGGCCTTCAGAAATACCCTCAGTAGGGCTGGTCCTTTGGTGGCCCTTAAGCACAGATGGCCTCCTTAGGAAGTAGCTCTACCAAGGTCAAGTCCAGGATCCAATTAGGGCAGAAAGACTGAAGTAACAGTGCCTCAGGCTTCTTCAGCTGTCCAGTGCGCAGCACCTTGAATATAGGCGAGGCCCCATATAATATATCCATACAGATATAGAATGTTCACCAAATCAGTTGAACGCATTTGTTTATGCAAAAATAGTTACTTTGATATCAATGTTGATATGCAAGAGCTAAGAGACAGCTTCCCTTGGCTTAACCCTGCATCCTAAGGAAAACAGAGACTGTCATACTGAGTGAAGTTAGAGAAAGACAAATATATGATATCATATATACATGGAATCTAGAAAACGGTACAAATGAACTTATTAAACAAAACAGAAATAGAGTCACAGAAGTAGAAAACAAATGTTTAGCAAGGGGGACCTGGGGGAGGGATAAATTAGGAGACTGGGATTGACATATACACACTACCGTATGTGAAATAAATAATAATAACCTACTATATAGCAAGGGCTTCCCTGATAGCTCAGTTGGTAAAGAATCTGCCTGAAATGCAGGAGACCCCGGTTCAATTCCTGAGTTGGGAAGATCCGCTGGAGAAGGGATAGGCTACCCACTTCAGTATTCTTGGGCCACCCTCGTGGCTCAGTTGGTAAAGAATTCACCTGCAATGCAGAAGACCTGAGTTTGATTCCTGGGTTGGGAAGATCCTCTGGAGAAGGGAAAGGCTACCCACTCCAATGTTTGGGCCTGGAGAATTCCTTGGACTGTATACTCCTTAGGGTTGAAAAAGTCACACACTACTGAGTGACTTTCACTGTATAGCAAAGGGAATTCTACTCGGTACTCGGTAATGATTTATATGGGAAAGGAATCTGAAAAAGAATGGATATATGAACATGCATAACTGATTCACTTTGCTGTACAGCAGAAACTAACACAACATTGTAAATCAACTATACTCCAAAGAAAATTAAAAAGCAAAATAAAACAAAACCCCCAACTGTATCAGTTCATTAAATAAGCTTTACACAAAGTATATTGCTAGATGCTATGTAGACTGATGAGATATGGCACCTGGCACCAGGCATTTTGCATCTAAGGAAATAACATGAAATCACACAGCTGAAATTTTCAGTTCAATATTAATTTCTACAAATGTCTTGACAGTATCTATTGCTTTGCAACAATAAACAGTGTTTGCATAATTAAATAGCATTTTCACAAGAATGATGTCCCCATCATTCTCTGCTTCTAAACTATATGTTTATAATAGAACTGTAAGGGTAGAGGCCAGATTTTCCACTTGGAAAGTGCTTTGTCTTCATGGAGAATCTTTGAAATAATTTCCTTTGGATTGTTGGCTTCTAGAGGGCAACTGGGCTTCCTAGGTGGTTCAGTGGTAAAGAATATGCTTGCCAATACAGGAGACCCAGGTTTGATCCCTGGGTCAGAAAGGTTTCCTGGAGAAGGGAATGGCTCCCCACTCCAGTATTCTTGCCTGGAGAATTTCACGGACAGAGGAGCCTGGCGGGCTATAGTTCATGGGGTTGCTTAGAGTCAGACATGACTGAGTGACTAAAACAGAAAAAGCAGAGGGCATGTATTGCCCTTTTCTAACTAACCAGACTAAGCTCTCTCTCTTTATCAATTCGTCCACCTGGCATGACTTCATATTATTTGGTTAACAGAAGTTTTCTGCAGTTTAACAAATCTACCGGTAAGGATGTCAAGGGATATTTTCAGGTTAATTGGAGGCTTGGTTTAACAACCTGAAATAAACTGGTAGTCAATACAATACCTCTTTAATTTTCACTGATTTTCAATAAACTCTGGCAAAGAAGACGCTTTCAAAGACATAACTGAACTCTGTATCTTTAAGAAAACATGGGGAGCTAGATAATGTATTTATTCACTAAGTATGACCCGAGGGGCTGAGGGAAGAATCCTCTGAGTCACCAAAATGTCCATACCAGCTGGTGCTGGAGAAGAGACATTATACCAGTACAGATTTATTCATTTGGATGAATCATAGTCCTCTATCAAAATGCATATACCCCTGAGGGAGCTGTCAGATTCAGAAGACTCAGCTGGGCAAACACTTCAGCATGAATTATTTTATGATTTTTGCATGGGCCATCAGTTTGGGGCATATCCAGATAGGTTTTTAGGTGGAAGTTCCAAAGTCTGGGGCTCTTTTGGGAGGGTGGGTCTGTTAGGAATGCAGAGGGATTCTCTGGTGGCAGGCACAGTATGGCGGGGGGCAGGAGGCAGGTGTGGTGGGTAGGAAACAAGAGAGAGGGGGCTCTCAGAGAGAGAGCTGTGGAAGATTTACATGCTGAAACAACCTTACCAACTGCACAATTCTCCTTGGTGAGCACATCCGAGATTTACTGCAATGGTCTTGACGTGATTTCTCACCCGGGGGGAAGATGGTGGACACTGGAGGATGGTGGGAAGTAACAGTTCTCAAGGCCCATCCTTCCTCCCTTCAACTGCAGCTACAAGTACATCTAGTGGTGATGAGGGTGAAACAATTCAAAAGCCAAAGATCCTACCCGCTGGTTCTGGAGGAGAAACTTAGTCTAGGAAACGGCAGAACACGGTCCATGAGAGCAATTTGCCTCCAATAGGGTCAAAAGTTCACTTCCTGACCGGAGTTGCTGCCACTCCTTTGACCTAACTCGGAAGGTCTGCTCTGTTTCTGGGCATCCTAAGTGCTGTCAACAGCTTGCACAGCTCCTACAGACAACCTCTGACCATGTTACAGCTGTTTTCTTGCCTGCCAGTTCCCTTAAACTTGCAAGGTTCTCTATTCTTTCAAATCAGGGCTGGAAGCTATAGCTAATGTGGATGCTTCAGGCCAAGTGTTTCTCATTTTGACTGCAGAACTGTACATTTGCCTAATGCCGAATGCATCCACACAGAGTTCCCTTTTAGAGCTTGTGAGGTGGGTGGCCAAAGGGGAGTTCTCTTCTAATCAGATTTTACTGTGCGTACTGAAAAACAAGTTGCTAGGCTTACAGCAAGGAAATCTGCCGTGGCCTCTGCAACACACACACAGCTGTCTAAGGAAATCCAATGGGGAAGGCAAGGAGTCATTTCACGCCCATACTCCCTGAGAAGAGTCTTGCCAGTTGTAGGCACACATACTGGGTTTCTGATCCTACAAACCCATGAGAAGTCAGTGGCTGGAATGTCAATGCACGTATTTACTGTTATGAGCAACACTCCTTAATATCAAGATTACCACTTTTAATGCTGGTGTATAGTTGCATTTCCCACAGCAGAGTTTAAGTAGCAAAAACCCAGGGATAATTGGTTCTAAGAGAAAACTTCTTGGCATTCTGTAGCTGGTTTGCAATCTGAATTTGTGGCAAAATCTGATGCTCTGTGGTTGCTTTCAGGGGAACAGAAGCTCTTGAATATTGAATTTGTGTTTCCATTTCCCTGATCACATCTCTATTGTGCTGCCAACACAGCAGTCTCCCCTACACTATAAGTAAATATGGAAAGGAAGGAAAAAAAATGAAAAAAGCATATTTAGTAGTTGAGCAGAAAACTCTAGTCTTAGAAACTTTCCTCACATAACCGTCTCTCCTTCCTTTTGGACTCTAATCTTAAGCCTTTTTAAATGGTAACAGACTCTTTGGGGATCTTTTTTATTATTTTGAAGCATTATGTGTTATAATAGAAGTTGTCTACAGCTTATCACTGTAAGTGCTTGGCTGTGTGTTCAGGTAAGCATAGCCAGCTGTAATTGAAGGCAGAGGATGATTGTTTCTCATATATTCTCACCTTCTTTTTGTGTGCTTCCCTCATCCTTTTCAGGGAAGCTAGGGTGATGCCAGGCATGCAGCAGGCTCTCAATAAACACTGACGAATGAATGAGTGAAATAATTGGTTACTGCTGCCTTTCCCTCTCCCAACTTCCCACTGACCTCCTGCTGACCTCTAGGGGCCCAGAGCCATTCTCCTCCAGTTGACTCTGAATTTCTCACCACCATCCCTCTCTACCGGAACTTAATGATCTTGGGTTTCGTTGCATCTTGCCAAGTATTGGTACAAATCTGATGATTTGCTATGTTTAGATTATAATTTGGGGACTTGTTACATATTCCAGGAATAATAATTCAAAGGAATCATCTCCACCTTAAAATATACCTCATGCATGAGTAGACTCTTAGTCCTCTCATAGGTAGCACAAATGACCTTAAAATATTCAGGATGCACTGAAAGAGCCAAGTTAATACTCAAAGAAGTATACGAGTACACATATATGTGTGTATGTCTACATACATATATATATATATATACACACACACATATTTATGTGTACAAACACAGAGAACGAGAGACAAGGAGACTATAGACCATTTTTTAAAAAGCTGATGCAATAATTGATAGTTTAGAACTTTCACACTTATAAGGTAAAGTTCTAAATTGAGACATTTTGTCTCTTCTCACAAAACTATAAAATACTATGAAAACAATAAGAACAGATAACTCAGAAAAGAAGAAAGCACAGGAAAATTTGTATAGAATTTTCTTTTTCTCAGTGAAGTTAATAAAACTGAAGTCTAAAGCCAATGAACAATAAGCATAATCCCAAAGCTAATGGTGAGTTCATTTATGAGGATCTTCAGAGGAAAAAACAGGATATTGCAAAGCTTCAAGAAGTTAAAAGGGCACATTCTTAACCTATACCTTTAGCTTCAATCCCCAGCAACATGCTAGAATGAATTGTTGGTTTCTGAGTATCCAGAAAGGAAACCATGGGTCACTTGGAACCAGCATGGATTCATTAAGAACAAATCATTATTGGAAATGCACTTCACTTCCCTTCATGAAAGGATTATCTGGCTGTTTAGGAGAATGTTGTTCATCAAATGTTTCTCAGTTTCAGTGAGGCAAGGGACATAGTCTCTCACGCTATGCTGTAAGTAAAAGCTATTCCTGTTTTCTGAATAATTATAAGTGAATTCATACATGGTTAAACAAATGACCCAAGAAGTGAATTACAGAATTCTAAACAGCCTGGGTCATGATTTTCAAGGGCAGGTTGCAAGGTTTTGAATTTGGTTTTGCAATAAGGTTTTGGTAGAAGAGCCCCCGCAAAGTGGGGACATGCATACGGATTTATCCTGTCCATAGATGAAAAATAATTGGTAATTCTGTTCTGGAGGAAAAAAGAAGGACAGGGTTTCCAATATAACAGATCTCATTAGATTCAACTAATGGACTGAAATGAACTAAAATTCTCCAAAATTACTTGGAGAAAAGGTAAAGTTCCCAGTTTGCAATTCTCTTGCAAAAGTACCCCTTTACCAGCCTGCCTCACTGCCTGACATCTCACTGGCAAAGCCTGGGCTCAAACTTCCCTGACTCTCTGGAAGCTGCATCAGTAGGATCTGACTCCAAGCATCATTTTGATTTCAAAAATGAGATTCAAAGCAGGCAGCAAATTATCATGATTTCTGAGATTCAAAGCAGACAGCAAATTATGATTTTAAACAATACACACTTGAACACTGAAAACCGTACTCTCTCTAACTCAGTCCTCTCTGGCAAAGACAGGTATCTATGCAAAGAGAGAAGACAAGTGCATTCACATCTTAGAAGATTGTCCCTGAGCCAGTGGGTTACCCTCCTGGGAGATTAAAACTCGCAGTCAGGGGTAGACATAACCACAAGGTGTGGTGGAGATGGAGGTGGGGTAGGGTGGGGAGGAGGTGATGGTGGACAGAGAACATGGTCCAGCCCCAGGGAAAGGCATGTGGCCTCACTTGTCTAAGCAGCTCATCCTGTTCTTTAAGTAGCTCTGGTCTTCCTGTGCCAGGGAATGGATTTATGGGAACAAATCTGTTTCTTTAAAAAAAAAAAAAAGCAGCAAAACATATCCCCCAAAGTTCACATTCCCAAATTAAAAGAGAAGGGAGCAAAACCTTTGCCACTGAACAGGAAGACCAGGCAGTTGTGTTTGCACAAGGTTCCCAGGGAGGAAGCGGGAGGGGTTCGACTAGTGATAAGATCACAGCTTCCAGCCTCTGAGTGGCCCACCCTGACCCTCTGGTCTTGGGAGTTTTGGAGCAGAATTCAGATCCCTTCTGGCTTTGACAAGGGAAAACAAAACAAAACCAGAAACAGAAAGGGGCAGAGAAAAAGAAAACTTTCCCAAGTCACTGATCTTTTCCCCTCATTCCTTCTGTCTTGAGTCCATCCGTCCTCCTGTGATGATGCTTAATTTGGAGGAGGAGGAGACCATTTTAGTAACAGCCCTAAATATTTCAGTTTCTGCAGCCTTCTAGCCTTAGACCATGCTCAGAAGAGCACGTCGCCTTTCTGGGGTTTGTTTCTTGCTTTTGTTTTCGTTTGTTTTGAAATGATACCCATGTTTTTCAGCGTATTCCAAATAAAAGCAATCCTCTTTTAAAATGCTTACTGCCAAACTTATAAACATCTTGATAAGAAAGAGAGAAGCCTGTGTGGAGTTAATTTACTCAGGAAGCCCATTTTTTTTCCAGTGTGTTATCACTTTGGGATTTAGTATTAGAAAAGATGTCCCTCAAGGATCAGACAGCAACTCAATATGTTGACCCTCTTCCCTTTCCATGTTATTTATAAACCATTTCTCCAACAAATTTATCTGCGATACCCAATGCCACGTGTTCGAGCTTTTTTTAGTCAGACATTTTGCACCTTCATTCAGCTTTGGCTGGAATCCCAGCGCTCTGGCTCAGACGAACTTTACGGCCTGACAAAAAGGGCCCTTTGAGGTCAGTGGGGCCTTGGTAAGGAAGGGTGAGGATCTCTGCCACTAGGGAGAGACACGTGGCAGGCACTGACGGCCTGAGGGGTAACTCTGCTCTTAGATTTGGATTTCCATGGTGCTTTCTTACGAACAACCTGTACAAAATACAGCAACAAAAGCAAAACACTGACGAAGTAAGACAAGTGGGCTTTCAGAGTGAATGTCTCTCCTAAAAGCACGGTGACGGGCCCAGGATGTTCATCTTTTAGATATCTGAGTCCAGCTGTCCTATTTTATCACTGAGTCCATCAAAAAGCTAAACCCATTTCTTAGGAAACAAGCCTTCTGTTGCCATCCAGCCCATTACTGGTGGAGGCAGCCACTCTAGCTGAAAGGTACACTTGATTATCAAAAAGCTTCCTGCCCTCCAACTGGCACATCTCTTCTGTTCTTCTAAACGTTTTTGCTGAAAATTCTTAAGTTGAAAGGAAGAGAAATAGGCAAGGGTGTATTGGGAGGGGAGCAAAGTGGGATCAGAAAAAGGCAGAGGAGATGGAAGAAAGGAAATATGATTAATATTTCACCAAACCATATGACTTTTGGGTTCTCTTCCTTTAGCTTCATAACAATAAGAGCTTATGTCTATTGAGTGTTTATGTGCTAGAGAGGTTTTAAGTTCTTACATGTATTAACCGATTTAACGTTCACAATAACCCTGTATGTTAGGCACTGTTATTGTCCCCTCTTACATGAGGAAACTGAGGCACAGAGAGGTGAAGTAACTTCACTGAGGTCACACAGCAGACAGGTGCTAGAAGCACTTGTGTTTACGTGCTTGGTTGTGTCTGACTCTTTGCGACCCTTTGGACTGTAGCCCACCAGTCTCCTCTGTCCAAGGGATTTCCCAGGCAAAAATCCTGGAGTGGGTTTCCTCCTCCAGGGGATCTCCCCGATCCAGGGCCTGAACCCTCATCTCCTGCGTCCCTTGCCTTGGAGGAGATCAAATGCACTCTGTTCTCTGCACAGTCTGCTTGACGGGCTCCATGTTACACAACCCCCGTGATACAGGGCAGGTTAGGTCGGCGAGCTTATCTAGACACAGCATCCCCTCTCTTTCAACCTTACTGACCACTCTCCACCTTTCTTTTCAAGTTTGTGACAGCACAAAGGAAGATGCAGCTCAGAGAGCTGGAAAGACTGTGAGGAATCCTTCAGATGAGCCTGGTCAACTGACTATATGCAGTAGAATTCTGGTTTTACCAGGCTCACTTTGGTTTACTCACCCTGCCAAAGTAACAAAGTTTTAAAGTGCAGGACAGTAGGGAACTGGAGTCCACATCCTAAGTATTGTTCTTTCCACACTATAATTCTCTTATCTACACAGAGCTGTATTTTTCTATCATTGCAGGGGAAAAGGCAGTTCAGGGTGGGTGTGTGTGTACATACACATACCTTCCAGTTAAGATGTTCCAATAATAGTGATATACAAGGGACAGAAAAATGAGTCTAATGAAATCTATTGTTTTGTCCCTTAAGAAAAATATTGATAAAAAGATCACTTACCAAGATATTCACAATCAAGGTTAAAGAGTGGAAAACCACCACTAAAAAAGGGGTGCATTCATGCTGATATAGCACTCATGCAGGATCCTATGGGAGCTGGATGGACACTCACACACATAGAGATTCTATCAGTGTTTGACCTCTGAGTTCTGCTCTGCTGGTTAACACAGACAACTATTTAGTTTCACTGAGGCCTGCAGGAGTATACTGTATCTGCCCTGTGATAGCCAATCTCAAATTTCCAACACTTTTGTGGCTTTTGCTGTCCTCACCTCCTCCCAAACTCACCCACCTGCCAAGTTCCTTTGCTAAATAATTCTAGAGGCAAGAGTACTGACATGAGGAACTGAAGATGGTGGAGGGATACATTGATTATTAAACATTCATTAAAGGAAAAGAATGAACTTACTATGAATACAGTAACATGAGATTATTTTTCTGGGCTCCAAAATCACTGCAGATGGTGACTCCAGCCATGAAATTAAAAGACCCTTACTCCTTGGAAGGAAAGTTATGACCAACCTAGACAGCATATTCAAAAGCAGAGACATTACTTTGCCAACAAAGGTCCGTCCATCTAGTCAAGGCTATGGTTTTTCCAGTGGTCATGTATGGATGTGAGAGTTGGACTGTGAAGAAAGCTGAGCGCCGAAGAAATGATGGTTTTGAACTGTGGTGTTGGAGAAGACTCTTGAGAGTTCCTTGGACTGCAAGGAGATCCAACCAGTCCATTCTAAAGGAGATCAGTCCTGGGTGTTCATTGGAAGGCGTGATACTGAAGCTGAAACTCTAATACTTTGGTGACCTGATGTGAAGAGCTGACTCNTGATGTACTCTGTATAGAAGTTAAATAAGCAGGGTGACAATATACAGCCTTGATGTACTCCTTTTCCTATTTGGAACCAGTCTGTTGTTCCATGTCCAGTTCTAACTATTGCTTCCTGACTGAACAGAGTATAACCTTTAAAAATGGTGAATCTCACTGTGTTGTGCACCTGTAATTTATATTGAATATTTACTATACCTCAGTTGAAAAACTAAATCTATATCATAAAAGTTCTGAGAGAGCAGTCCTGATAAAAAGGAAATTCTATAACTAAGACAGGCTTAGGTTCACAGAAGAATGAAACTTACATGAAATTTGGGTGTCTAAGAAGGGGACAAATATTGGAAGCCCATGGAAAAGCAATTGAGTTATAGGGGAAAGCATGGCACAGGAAATCTGTGGCCCAAGAACACCTTAGAGTCTGAGGCACCTGTACCGGTGAGTATGGAGACCAGAGTGAAGGAGTGATGTGTGCGGAGCCACGTTGCCTCCCTGGAGGTGATGCCACAGTGCCTGGAGGGCAGGTCAGCATAGCTTGCTCTCTTGGGGACCTTTGTCAGCTGTGGACTGGTGGTTCCTGAGCCAGCATCATGCCTTGATTCTTTTCCCAAACTCTTGCTGTCACTTGTAAGGGTCAAGTCTCCCTGGAAATGGTAGACTAGATTAAGATAGGAAAGACAGGAAGTTAAAAATTGCCTTTAAAGTTGCTGGCTTAACTTTAACATCTTAACTTGTTAGATGAGCTTTGACACTGAAATTTCTCCCAAAAGTTGATAAATAAGCTTTTATGCACAAATATTTTAGACCTGGTCACTACCATTGCAGGGAGTCCAGCAGACGAATTACCTGATACACAGCCTCGCTTTTCCAACTGAGGCAGCTCTGAGTGTTTCCTAAATCCCTCCTCAAAGGATCGCTGTCAGCTGGGAAGCCCAGTTGCCTAGACATCCACTTTGCAGGATTTGAAAAAGCCAACAGTAAGCAGAGCAGCCCAAATCTTTCTCTGGTTTCCAGACAGAGGCTATGATTCTCTTCTGACCAATACCCCCTGTCTCTTATACACATCTAGATGTGTATAAGAGACAGGGCCAAGAGAAGGGTACTTTATATAATTGAAAAAAGGAGACTACTATTATACAATATCCATTATCATCTTTTAAGGCTGCTATGTAGAAAACCTTTATACAATGTAATTAAAAGGAAAAAAATAATGCAGATTAAGCATTAGGACTAAAAAGGGTGTCTGCACTGCTTGCAGAAACATCATGGTGTACTCTGTGTTCAGAACAAGTGTTTAGAACTAATGAACAAATATGCATTCAAAGGGATTTGGTAGCTGAGAAAGTTGAAAATGGATTCTGAATTATTTCTCTTGTAGGTCATCTATATTTAATAATTGCTTTTAGGATATCTAATTAAAATATTGAATGACTATCTTCCAAATCTATGTTCTTTGTCCTAATTTTTATTGTGGACTCCAGGCTCATGTTTCCAATTAGGTGTTGGACAGCACTCCCTGCCTGCCCCACTGGTACTTCAAACAAATCCAAACTCAAATTCACCATCTTTCCCTTCCCACCCACAAAAACTAATTCTTCCACCCATTCTTCTTATTCCTCTCCTTAAGTAAATCTTAAAGGTTTAAGCAGGCAGAGTTTAAACAAGATAACAAGCACCGATGAAAGAACTGTATTTTTCTAGTCTTCTATCTAAACAAATTGACAGTATGGAAACAAAGGAGACTCAGAAACATTGCTGAGAAAATGGGGTATGTGGATTTCCCTCCCAGGTTTTCTTCCTTTAGGGACCTGCCCTGTCTCCACCCCTGAGGTTTGTTGGGACTATCAATCACATCTTGATCATACTGGTCAGGCAGCCTTACTCTAGGGACATGGCATGTGGAGCAAGGGCATACAGACAGGCAGTTGAAGCCAGATCATTCAATGACCCAAGCATTTCTCAAATTCCTGGAACTGGCCCGGGTATTGCTCTTCCCAACATCTGGGGCTACCCTCCTTCCACTAAGTCTATGCGCCCTCACCCCAGAATCCTTTCAATAAACCCTTTTTACTTGCTTCAGCGTCTATTCCTACAACCAAAAATCAAAGAATTTCAATACAAAGGAGAACGGAAGCATACTCAAATATAGTCTCTGATCTTTAAAGTTGTTTTCAAAGTGGCTAGAGAAAAGATAGATATGAAAGTTTTATGGTGAAATTCAGGAAGGGAATAATAGATTTAACAAAGAGTGGAAGAAAGAGAATTCTGCCTGAATTTCTCTCTCACTCTCTCTCACGTGTGTGATCAAAGAATTTCAATACAAAGGAGAACGGAAGCATACTCAAATATAGTCTCTGATCTTTAAAGTTGTTTTCAAAGTGGCTAGAGAAAAGATAGATATGAAAGTTTTATGGTGAAATTCAGGAAGGGAATAATAGATTTAACAAAGAGTGGAAGAAAGAGAATTCTGCCTGAATTTCTCTCTCACTCTCTCTCTCACGTGTGTGCGTGCACACACACGTGTCCATATACACAGACACAAACAATCTGAAAGAGAAAGGAAGGAAGAAACATCTATAAAAAACACCATGAACATCAAAGAGTGCTAGGGGAAGTCCTTATTTTTAGAAAGTATGTACAAAATGGAAGAAGGGCTTAGAATCAAGGCCAAATGCAGAAGATGCTGCATGAATAGGATCTCAAAGCTCAGGTCAAAGTAAATCTTGTAGAAAATGCTGATATTTCCAATTTTGCTTGGAAGGTGGGAAAAGAGAATTTGAAGGGGGAAAATGAACATTTATTGAGCGGTTACTGTGAGCTTCTGTTCTAGATACTTTACATAGACTGACTCATTTCTTTAACAAACAAACAAAAAAAAAATGGCAGGTGGTTGGGGATATATGGGGAAATTCAGTTCAGTTCAGTTGCTCAGTCATGTCCAACTCTTTGCGACCCCATGAATCGCAGCACACCAGGCCTCCCTGTCCTGTCCATCACCAACTCCCGGAGTTCACTCAGACTCACGTCCATCGAGTCCATGATGCCATCCAGCCATCTCATCCTCTGTCATCCCCTTCTTCTTCTGCCCCCAATCCCTCCCAACATCAAAGTTTTTCCAATGAGTCAACTCTTCGCATGAGGTGGCCAAAGTACTGGAGCTTCAGCTTTAGCATCATTCCTTCCAAAGAAATCCCAGGGCTGATCTCCTTCAGAATGGACTGGTTGGATCTCCTTGCAGTCCAAGGGACTCTCAAGAGTCTTCTCCAACACCACAGTTCAAAAGCATGAATTCTTCAGTGCTCAACCTTCTTCACAGTCCAACTCTCACATCCATACATGACCACAGGAAAAACCATAGCCTTGACTAGACAGACCTTAGTTGGCAAAGTAATGTCTCTGCTTTTGAATATGCTATCTAGGTTGGTCATAACTTTTCTTCCAAGGAGTAAGCGTCTTTTAATTTCATGGCTGCAGAAATTAGTATAACCCTAATAGAGTTTTCTTCCTCTAAACTAGGGGCATTATAATGACTTGTCTGTATCCTGACACAGGCTGAGTAAACAAATATAAATGAAGGCCATTCACCATATGTCTAAATATTTAAAAGTTGTATGACAAGCTTGGCTCAGGCCCAGCACAGGTTTCCACCTGGTGGTCCATAACCATCCTGGGGATTTGCCTTGAAATCCCAGGCTAACAGAGTGGTGATCTCTCCTAATGGTGGCACAGATCTACTGGGGCAGCAGGTGGTACAAGCTGGTCCTGAGCCCAGGAGCCCAGGAGCCCAGGGGAAGTACTAGGGTAGGGATGGACCTGGTCACTACCATTGCAGGGAGTCCAGCAGACGAATTACCTGATACACAGCCTCGCTTTTCCAACTGAGGCAGCTCTGAGTGTTTCCTAAATCCCTCCTCAAAGGATCGCTGTCAGCTGGGAAGCCCAGTTGCCTAGACATCCACTTTGCAGGATTTGAAAAAGCCAACAGTAAGCAGAGCAGCCCAAATCTTTCTCTGGTTTCCAGACAGAGGCTATGATTCTCTTCTGACCAATACCCCTCTCATACCCACTACCCCATCATGCTCTTAGCCTAGCATCCTCCACTAGCAGGTGAGCCTTAGGTAGAGTCTAGTGCCACATGTGTCCCTTTCCCAAAATTCCCATTTGATCAGCCAATTCTAAACTTTGAAAAAGTATTCTTAGGAGACATAAAGGGGTGAAAAAAAGGTTTTCTGTATTGAAGTTTATGACATGTGTGTCCCTGACAGGTATGAGGATGATAATGTTTGTATCAGGAAACCTCTTAAAATATAGCATACAAAATTGAACGTGCCATACACATATAATCTGATCAAGGCAATATAAATATATTGGTGCCATTACTTCTATGATCTTGACACTGTCCTAGATGTGTGGGCTAAGACAACTAGCTTTTTTATCTGTCACATCACATTGTCGGCTCATGTTAGGTTAAGAATTAATTTCAACTCTCAGGACTTTTTCACAGGAACTCCTACCAAGTGAGTTCTCGCCTGTACACTAGCTGATGTTTTGAATCTAAATGCAGGATTTTACATGCATTGCAATTACATCTCACCTTGTTAGCTTTGAATTTTCTCTTTCATTTGTAGTGTTTGCTCTCACTTCTATACTTCTGTCATGGGAAAAATTAGTATGTTTCTATTTTATATCTTCCTTCAAGTATTTGATGAAAGTGGTGAGGAGGGTAAACAGCAGATGTAGAATCAATGAGAAGAGCTGAGAGGTAGCTTTTTTTGAAATGTTATTTTTAATAATGAGTTTTCCAACAGTGGAATGGACTTTTTAGGAAAATAGGGAAAGAACTCAAACAAAACGCAGATGGGGCTAGAGAAAGAATTTTCAGCTTCATGGACTCCTGAAGACTCCTCTAAATCCAGGATTCTGTGATTATATGGTTCAAAGTCTAGAGTTATAGGAGAATATTTCAGCATTCTGTAAGCCAACTCAAATTCCTATAGGAAACTTTCCTGTTCCCCCAACCGACGTGATGGCTCCTCTAAGTCCCCACCCCCACTCCATCCCCTTTGCTGTTCTTATCATATTTCACATTTTATTATAGTTGTTGACATAAGGGTCTCATTTTTGCCATTAGATCCCTGCATTCAAGAACTACATTTTATTTATTTTTATTTATCTTGTATCTGTAGAGTCCAGCTTGTACATGCATGTGTGGATGCTAAGTAGCTTCAGTCATGTCTGACTCTTTGTGACTCTATGGACCAGAGCCCACCAGGCTCCTCTGTCCATGGGATTCTTCAGGCAAGAATGCTGGAGTGGGTTGTCAGGCCTCCTCCAGGGGATCTTTCCCACCCAGGGACTGAACCTGCATCTCTTGAGTATCCTGCATTGATAGGCAGGTTCTTTACCACTAACATCACCAAACTGGGCTTCCCTGGTAGCTCAGCAGTAAAGAATCCATCTACAATGCAGGAGACTTGGGTTTGATCCCTGGGTTGGGAAGATTCACTGGAGGAGGAAATGGCAACTCATTCCAGTATTCTTGCCTGGGAAATCCCATTGGCAGAGTAGCCTGGTGGGCTAAAATCCATGGGGTTGAGCACACACACAGGTAGAAAAAAAGAAAAGTGTGGGTTGGGGTTTTGAATCCAGGAGACAGGTTTAGAGCTCCAGCAGCAAGGATAAACTTGACCTTGGTCTCCCCTGACTGGGCACCCCCTGAAAGCAGAGGCCATAGCCTGTATCTACTCATTAGAAGTGAACAGTGTTTAACATATAATAGATATTCAGTATCTGTGGAGTGATGAATGAATTGATAATTCCTCCCAGAAGGAGTTCAGTTTGTTTTCTAGATAGGGCTACAAGAGGAGAGAAAAGGCAGAGGGGTGCAGAGGGACGAATGGTAGAATTTGGCATTGTTTTGAAAGCACGACATAGACACCAAGGCCTGGATTATCCTAATTGTTCTAGGATCTCATTGCTAACCCTGACTTCAGACTTCCCAACTCAGAATAACCCTCCGATTAAAGAGCCCCTGGTCTATAACTCCTTCCTCCTACTGCCCCCTTTGGATCAAACCCCATTTTAGATTAGTCTTGCCAAATTTAGCAAATAAAATCACAGTACACCCAGTTAAATTTGAATCTCAGATAAACAACAAGTAATTGTTTTTTAGGTTAAGTATGTTCCCTGCAATGTTTGGGCTATACTTATACTAAGAAAGTATTTGTCAGTATGTGAAACCTAACAGGGCATCCTGGTATATTTATTTTCTGGCAACCCTATTCTGGGGAATGCTCTGGATATTCTTTCCCTACAAATTGCCTTTTCCTAAGCTGTTAGAGGGGCATATTCCCTCAGTTTCATCCTCTTGCACACCATTAAATCCAGACTTATGATTAATATTGTGAAAGTAATATCAAATGTCAAAGCGCCATTCATTAGCGGTCACAGAGTATTTGATGGAACTTCTGATCCAATTTAGCCCTTGCTTTCAGGTTAGAGAGAGAATAGAAAGAAAATTGAGTTCCTTTCTTTACTTTTCACAGCAAGTCATTGTTAGAGCCATAATTATGATATAAGCCTCTGAATTCAGAGGCTCAGTGGATTATACTGCCTCCCTCTCTGTTGAGGACTTTATTCGCTTATATAGCCCTTCATCTCTTATGGGTCTTAAAAGTGCTTGGAAATTCCCTGGGGGAGGCAGTGAAGGGTTGGGAAAGGGAGAAGCAATGGCGCTGTTTAAAGGAAAGTGTCCATTACACATGAGCCTTCCAGCAGGCAGGTTATATAAGCTAAGACATCTGAAGCCAGCTGGAGCCCACCCTAGCACCAGTAGGCTAATTCCAGAATGTTCCTTTAGCAGTACCCGAGGCAAGAGAACAAACACAAACGACTTTCCTGCTGTCAGGCTGTGTGCGTCTCGGTCTTGTTCTCGGCTTACAGAGATTACAAAGGGAGAAACAAGGAAGGAAGAAACTAGCTCTGGGTCAATATTTTTTTCCCCTAAGTCTCTTAGATACTCTGGCTAAAACTCACAAATGGATTAATTTTTTTCGAATTTTTGTGTGTGTGTGCCAAACGACTGGATGTTTGATGCCTTAACTCTGTGGCTCTCTCTTCAGCCCAGCCAAGACTCAAATTGTTTTTCAGTAAAGCCACCTGTTCTGTAATATATTTGGACATCTTAAAATATGCACAACTCAAGACCTATCTTCTTATCTAGACTATGAATACATCTTCTTTGGCCTGGGTTTCTTGTAGAAAGCAATTCATAAAATATCACTTATTATTTAGAAGCTGGTCTGTGGCTGGCCCAATTTTATCCTTTGCCTGGCTCATCATTCTAAAACACACTGGTATGGAAAAAGGTTATTAGCTTCTTAAACTTTTAGATGTAATACTGTGTGGGAGTCATTCCATTTCATGGCAAAGTAAAAGAGACATAACCTCCACGTGAATGTAATAGAAGTGTGCATATAGAATTGGACCAATTTTTCTTTGTTGGCAACTGTGTCCTTTCCATTATAGGGAAATAGAATGCAAAAGTAGGAAGTCAAGAAACACCTGGATTAACAGGCAAATTTGGCCTTGGAATGCGGAATGAAGCAGGGCAAAGACTAATAGAGTTATGCCAAGAAAATGCACTGGTCATAGCAAACACCCTCTTCCAGCAACACAAGAGAAGACTCTACACATGGACATCACCAGATGGTCAACACCGAAATCAGATTGATTATATTCTTTGCAGCCAAAGATGGAGAAACTCTATACAGTCAACAACAACAAGACCAGGAGCTGACTGTGGCTCAGATCATGAAATCCTTATTTCCAAATTCAGACTTAAATTGAAGAAAGTAGGGAAAACGACTAGCCCATTCAGGTATGACCTAAATCAAATCCTTTATGATATACAGTGGAAGTGAGAAATAGATTTACGGGACTAGATCTGATAGATAGAGTGCCTGATGAACTATGGACTGAGGTTCATGACATTGTACAGGAGACAGGGATCAAGACCATCCCCATGGAAAAGAAATGCAAAAAATGCAAAATGGCTGTCTGGGGAGGCCTTAAAAATAGCTGTGAAAAGAAGAGAAGTGAAAAGCAAAGGAGAAAAGGAAAGATAGAAGCATCTGAATGCAGAGTTCCAAAGAATAGCAAGAAGAGATAAGAAAGCCTTCCTCAGTGATCAATGCAAAGAAATAGAGGAAAACAATAGAATGGGAAAGACTAGAGATCTCTTCAAGAAAATTAGAGATACCAAGGGAACTTTTCATGCAAAGATGGGCTCAATAAAGGACAGAAATGGTATGGACCTAATAGAAGCAGAAGATATTAAGAAGAGATGGCAAGAATACACAGAAGAACTATACAAAAAATATCTTCACAACCCAGATAATCATGATGGTGTGATCACTCATCTAGAGCCAGACATCCTGGAATGTGAAGTCAAGTGGGCCTTAGAAAGCATCACTACAAACAAAGCTAGTGGAGGTGATGGAATTCCAGTGGAGCTGTTTCAAATCCTGAAAGATGATGCTGTGAAAGTGCTGCACTCAATATGCCAGCAAATTTGGAAAACTCAGCAGTGGCCGCAGGACTGGAAAAGGTCAGTTTTCATTCCAATCCCAAAGAAAGGCAATGCCAAAGAATGCTCAAACTACCGCACAATTGCACTCATCTCACACGCTAGTAAAGTAATGCTCAAAATTCTCCAAGCCAGGCTTCAGCAATATGTGAACCGTGAACTCCCTGATGTTCAAGCTGGTTTTAGAAAAGGCAGAGGAACCAGAGATCAAATTGCCAACATCCGCTGGATCATGGAAAAAGCAAGAGAGTTCCAGAAAAACATCTATTTCTGCTTTATTGACTATGCCAAAGCCTTTGACTGTGTGGATCACAATAAACTGTGGAAAATTCTGAAAGAGATGGGAATACCAGACCACCTAACCTGCCTCTTGAGAAATCTGTATGCAGGTCAGGAAGCAACAGTTAGAACTGGACATGGAACAACAGACTGGTTCCAAATAGGAAAAGGAGTACGTCAAGGCTGTATATTGTCACCCTGCTTATTTAACTTATATGCAGAGTACATCATGAGAAACGCTGGACTGGAAGAAACACAAGCTGGAATCAAGATTGCCGGGAGAAATATCAATAACCTCAGATATGCAGATGACACCACCCTTATGGCAGAAAGTGAAGAGGAACTAAAAAGCCTCTTGATGAAAGTGAAAGAGGAGAGTGAAAAAGTTGGCTTAAAGCTCAACATTCAGAAAACGAAGATCATGGCATCCGGTCCCATCACTTCATGGGAAATAGATGGGGAAACAGTGGAAACAGTGTCAGACTTCATATTTTTGGGCTCCAAAATCACCAGATGGTGATTGCAGCCATGAAATTAAAAGACGCTTACTCCTTGGAAGAAAAGTTACCTAGATAGCATATTCAAAAGCAGAGATATTACTTTGCCAACAAAGGTCTGTCTAGTCAAGGCCATCGTTTTTCCTGTGGTCATGTATGGATGTGAAAGTTGGACTGTGAAGAAGGCTCAGTGCCAAAGAATTGATGCTTTTGAACTGTGGTGTTGGAGAAGACTCTTGAGAGTCCCTTGGACTGCAAGGAGATCCAACCAGTCCATTTTGAAGGAGATCAGCCCTGGGATTTCTTTGGAAGGAATGATGCTAAAGCTGAAGCTCCAGTACTCTGGCCACCTCATGCGAAGAGTTGACTCATTGGAAAAGACTTTGATGCTGGGAGGGATTGGGGGCAGGATAAGGGGACGACAAAGGATGAGATGGCTGGATGGTATCACTGACTCGATGGACGTGAGTCTGAGTGAACTCCAGGAGTTGGTGATGGACAGGGAGGCCTGGTGTGCTGCGATTCATGGGGTCACAAAGAGTCTGATATGACTGAGTGACTAAACTGAACTGAACTGAACTGAACTGTGCTACGTTTTCTGTACTACAATACTTTATGAAACCTATTAAAGACCCAGGATATGAGAAATGTCTAATAATCATACCAGAAGATCAAACCATATGTCCTTGTATTATGTGCTAAGTATTTAAGTACTGGTACCAACTGTGATGGCAAGCCCCCAGAGTGCATTGTTTCTTAGGATGAAAATATTTCATCCTAGGACTAGGTTGAACTGGAAATATCTTCTTCCTTTATGTGCCAAGGTGCCTTGACAGATAAAGTGGATATTGTGGTGTAATGATGAGAGCAGCATTTTGAAGTGTAGGCTGACATCCTTGCATTTCTGCCAGGAAGGCAGCATGGTTCAGAAGAGGCTGACATCCCAGTTGAGAGCCCCTATCTGAGTAGGGACCCTTTGGGGTCAGGGTTCTGCTAGTGTATGTGTCTCAGAGTTCAAGATCTAAATAAATCACATCTGAATGGCTTTAGATGGTACTCAGTTTTGGAAATAGACTAACAATATTTAATATTAATGAGAAAAGAGTTAAGACTTGCCTAATATAGAGATTCGTACAAGTTTGAATATAAACAATGTAGGTTTCTGAAAGTTCTGGTGAGAATAAGACCTGAGGTAGAGTAAAAAAAAAAAAGGTGCTGTTTGTAAGTAGGCTGGCTAGATGAAGAATTTCTATTCAACAGCCAGCCAGGTCTGTGGGACAAAGGGAAACTGCATGATAAGCTCCAAATCACTTTGCTGCAGGTTCAAGAGGCAGGTTAGAGCAAAGACCGGGTGGCCGAGGTCCTTTCAAGGGATGACTTCCAAAGGGACCCTCTGCTGACAGCTCTGTCAAAGGGGAATGATCAGATGCACTTAAAAATGAACATCTTCATTCACATCTTCTGTGCCTATGGCCAAACCTATCCTGCGATCAGCAGACTTGAGGCAGGGCTCTCAAAATAAGAAGCAGTTATTTTCTGTATCCACTGAAGGTGGATTCGTATGTGCCTGTGAGTACAATCTAGTTTGCAGAACACAGCTCAGCTGGTATTGGGCAAGATGAATGCAGAATACAAATGTGGGGCTGAGGAGGGGCTATGTAGAGCTGGACACTGACATCACCTCCAGAAAGGGAAACATTGGCAGCCTGCCTCATGGTCTTATGTTTACACAACTCAGCTTGGGGCATATTGATTTTGGGATCGTTACACCAAGCAATCAAAGAAATAACAATCCTAGCAATACAAAAATCCCCTTCTGGGTAAAATGTTTTAGTTTGCAAATGGATGTGAGACAGGCTCAAGATGAACCAAACCTTAGGATGTTGTGGGGGTTTCCTCACCACTCTGCCTCCTCCTCCTGCTAAACACTGGCTCCTTGGAGAGCTGGAGAAATGTGTACCCACCAAGGCACCACACCCCAGCCTGGAGCAGTCCTAGACAGAATCAACGTCTGTGCACGGCACTCACTGTCATTGTGTGAGACCCACTGATCTCAAGTTCATCTCAGCATCTGTCTGAAGTGGAAGAAGATTTCCCTCACATGGCTATTCCGTCTTGTCAAGACACTTGCTGAATTGTTTGTCTTTTCAAATGCTATCCTGAGTGCTTAAAACTCCCAAGGTGAAAACAATCCCCCCCATTCTGTATTCAGTTCACACATAATGNACACACACACACACACACACACACACACACACGACAGCAAGGCCTTAGACCCTCCAGCCGTGTCTTTGGTGCTCCAGGAAGCAGGAGAATGGTCAGTGGTAGTCTGTGAGTGAGAAAGATGAAGGAGGGCGCAAGAATCAGGGGTCACACTTCTGCAGCTGGCCTGCCACAGAGGAGGGCAGAATGATTTCATAAGGGTCTTGTCGCAACCCAATTCACTCATCGCAGAATCTTCTTTCTGCTCTTGACCACTCTGTCCTGAGGGTGCCACTCAGCCTGCACCTTTAAGTGTTTTAAATTTTGCAATGTTTCAAAACAGATTTTCAAATAGATTTCACCAACTAGGTTGCTTGCCATCAAAGGCTAACCTATGGAGGGACATGCACTAAAGAAGGAGCCTGCATCTCGGCCCTGCTCCTGTTGATGACTACTGGAACTTTGGGAAAGTCATTTCACTTTTCTGGGCCTGGGCTTCCTCCTTAATAAACAGAGAGGGTGTGTGCTGTAGCTTCTAGACAAGTCCATGAGGACATGTTTAGTGTCAAATTATTTTTGAATAGATTCCTAACATTTAAGCGGTTTCCTGGTGGCTCAGACAGTAAAGAATTTACCTGCAATGCAGGAGACCTGGTCGGGAGGATCCCCTAGAGAAGGGAATGGCTACCTACTCCAGTATTCTTGCCTGGAGAACTCCATGGACAGAGGAGCCTGGCAGCTACAGTCCATGGAGTCACAAAGAGTTGGACAGGCCAGAACGATTAATACTTTCACTTACATTTAAAACAAGAGATTCAGATAAAAATATTTCAAGACCAACTTTTGGCTACACTCTGATGAAGAACAAATGGAATGGTTTCCCATAGCCCTTTCTATCTTCTAACATACTAGATAATTTAAGTATTATTTTTATAGCCTATCTTCTGCCTCACGCACCCACATACCTTCTTTAAAACACACACATACAAAGACATCCTATTAAGGAAAGCTTGTGGTAAACGATGCTTTATATTTCTTGTTCACTGAAGCATTCTAAGCACCTATTAAGACTAGTGCCTGGCACATAATAAATGCTCAGAAAATATTTACTTCTTTAAAACCCTCTTTAATTGAAGTAGAGTTAATTTGCAACAAAAATACCTGTTGACTCAATTGCTTGTAATTTTATGAAAAGTATGGTTTTCTCAAGTGAAGGAAGCTAAAGACAATAAGTACAATTTAGAGATATGAATATATCCAACAAATTCCTGATTTAAAGAATCATAATACAGGCTTGGTTTTCACTGTGAGTCATTAAATTAGGTCTGCTGATACATGCTATATACAATATATACAGTTCTCTTAAATACAATCAATTTGAGACTGAAAAAAAAAAACAGTATTGGGGGAGTTTACACAAGAATTCTGAAGGTACCACGAGATCCATCTGTCGATTGTTTGTTTCACTCGTAATGCTTAAAAAACAGCGTGGCATGCTATTCTAAAGCCATGTGACCAACAGCTCAGTATGCAGAATGTTCCATATTAATGTGACCTTAAATGCGGAGACTGATTTCTCTGGTGGTAAAAGGAAGGTCTTAAGACTGATGAAATGTAATTTTACACCAATTACACTGATTTCAACAGCTGGCTTTACAGTTCCCATACTTCTTTTCCTAAGTGCTCAGGGTTGTCTCCCAGTTCACACCACCAGGCTCTAATTTTCAAAGCTGTAGAGGGAGAAGTGACAGGAAGCATTTGTCGGAAGCACTCAGATGTGGCTGTGCACACAAAGGGATTTGTTAGCTGATGCCGAAGTTGTTGCATTCCCCATAAACAAGCATGAGCGGCAGGCTTTAAGAGTGATCTTCCAAAACAAACGTGACTCAGCATCCTTAGGGCAGTCCAGGCTCAAGCTAGCAACTCGGGCTCTAGTCAACCGGCATGGACCTCTGCAACAAGCAGTAGCAAAAATTGCAGGCAGGCTGAAAGGGGGGAAATACTTTAAGGTAAATGTAGCTTCATCAGACACAGCAGTTTTTTTTTATATGGAGCTTCCTTGTTAATGAATATTTAATGTAGAACACTTTGGAATAAAGTTTGGAAATTCTGGTACTTTCATAATGGTCAACCTCATCTCTATGGTACTAACTCAGAATTAGTTCTACTTAAATACACAATGTCAGATTTAGACCTTAAAACAGGTATTCATGATTCTAGGAATGGGTCTTCTTGAATCAACAGACCTCATATGAATTAACTGAGGTTTATCTGAAGAATATACTCAAGATTGAGCTTCCTGTATTTGTGGAAGGAATATAGGAAGGAAATCTACATAATGAAATCTGGATTGAAAGGTTTGTCTTTATTTTTTTGTTGTTGTTGTTTGTTTGCTATCATTGGAGCAGGTATGAAAAAAGGAAAAAAATAAGAGGTGTCTAACTTCAATTAAGTTGCTCATTCAGAGTTCATACTCCTCTAAGTGTGCCCTAAAAAATGATTAACACCTTAACAGTGCTGACCATTGTCAGCATGCACCTTAAATACTCCTGGCAAAACTGCACGAATATATGTCATTGTATGAAGAAGCATTTGTCACAATTAGTTGAATGGTGTTATCACAGAGCTTGGACTATGCAGTCCAACTGGTTCCCTTTGGTTTCAGTCAAAGGCAGCCCTTCCTTCCTTGGGTTTCCCACAGCATTTTGTGCATATTATGTATATTCATTATGGGATGTCTTCTAGGATTATTCTCTTTCTTCCAAGTCCTTTGTTTATTTGGCAAATCTTTAAGGTTCTCGAAGTTTATTTATTATTTAAAAGTGTCCTTCACCTGGCTCAAAATATTTTGGATGAACAAATGAACCAGTGAAAAGATAAGGGCTGCATTGTAACTACACACACACACATTTTTTTGTTTCCCTTTAGAAGTCTATAAACATGCTTTGTCTAATCTGACCCCTGCAACAGTCCTGAGTACTGTCAGGACAGCATGCAAGCTCCTGATCTAGGGCAGTGGTTCTCAGCTGTGAGTCATTTCCCACCTCCACCACTCCCTCCGCCCCTCACCCCCATCCCAGGGAACACTTAGCAATGTCTGGAAATGTTCTGGTTCTTACAGCTGAGGGTGGAGGGTACCATCTAGTAGCTAGAGGTCACAATTCTTTTTAGAAAGCATGGAAAAATAACATACCAAAAATGTAGACTTTGGGAACCAAACCTATGCATGTAAAAATTTTAGCTGTATCAGTTTCAACTCTGTGACTGAGTTATTCAATTTCTCAGCTTGTTCATTTCTCATCTTGAAATAGAGGTAATGATACCTTGCTCAGAAAGTCATCCATGAAAGTTAGGTGAGCTGGCATGTTAAGTACTTGGCACAGTTACTGGTAAGAGTTAGGTGTTTAGTAAAGGCTAATCTCTTCTTTGTTTCCTTCAAGAGGGGAAGAACAAGGACAATTAGATCGCTTTTCTAGAAAGTACTCTATGTCTATTGCAATTATCCCAAAGTAGAATGGGTTCCCAAGTCATACAGGTCTGGGGTTAAAGTCTTGGAGAGCAGTGCTGAACTGCCAAGGCACTCTCGTGCCCCACTCTTAACCCAAATATAGCTTGAAGTCTTAATTTTGACTTCTACACAGTAAGTTTCCAGGTATGATTTTGTGTGAATGAATAGTTCATCAAATCTTTAAAAGGAAGAAAATCAGTGGATACGAAGATTCTTAAGATGTCTTTGTTCTCCCTGTTCTCTGCATGTCTGTGTTGTTGGGACTGATATTCACTATAACATGCATGATCCTGCTGGAGACAGAGTTAGAAAAGATCCAAATGTGTTCTTTCACTATGCGCATGAAATTTGGGAATCATTTTTGCAAGTTGTAGAAAGATATTCAGTTGTAATAAACAAAAGGGACTTCTAGGCCCCTCTTTATAGTTCTCTTTTCACTGCAGTACTATGCGTTCCTGCTCACCCCACCCCCTAGTCAGGTATAATTTTCTCAAAGGTAAAAGGTGTAATTAACTTGCTGGTCCCTGGTAGCTCAGATGGTAAAAAATTTGCAAACAAGAATTTATGAGAACAAGAATCTTCCACTCACTGAAATTTCTTTTTGTGTTACTCTTTCAGGATAAAGGGTCATTTGTCAGACAAGAAAACTTTATTAAGAAATTGTTTAAAAACAAATCTGTAATGTCTTTCTTTCCATTAGTGATCCTGCCTAATGGTATAACAGGAAATAAACAAGGACCAACCACCAACACTAAGGGGCTTCCCTGGTGGCTCAGAAAGAAAGAGAGTTGCTCAGTCATGTCCAACTCTTTGTGACCCCATGGACTATAGCCTACCAGGCTCCCCCATCCCTGGGTTGGAAAGATCTCATGAGTTGGACACGACTTAGTGACAAAACCACCCAGACTTTGTGATTGGTGGTAGTGGTGATTTTGTCACTAAGTCGTGTCTGACTCTTGAGGCCCCGTGGACTGTAGCCCGCCAGGCTCCTCTGTCCATGGCATTCTCCAGGGGATCTTCCCAACCCAGGGATTGAACTCATGTCTCCTGCATTGCAGGCAGATTCTTTACCACTCTAGTACCTCTCGCCTGGAATATCCCATGGACGGAGGAGCCTGGTGGAATATATTCAATGAGTGGATGATTCTTGTTATCATAAATTTGGTTTCTCTTCCACTGATTTGTATGGACAAATCTTATTAGAAAAATGGTGCTGATAAATCTATTTGCAGGGAGGAACAGAGATGCAGATGTAGAGGACAGACTTGTGGGCATATTGGGAGGAGAGGGTGGGACGAACTGAGAGTAGCATTGGCATATATACACTACCATGTGTAAAACAGACAGCCAGTGGGAAGTTGCTAGGTGACACACAGAGCCCGGCTCAGTGCTCAGCAGAAGCTAGCATAGCTGCTGCTGCTGTCGCTTCAGTCGTGTCTGACTCTGTGCAACGCCACAGATGGCAGCCCACCAGGCTCCCCCGTCCCTGGGATTCTCCAGGCAAGAACACTGGAGTGGGCTGCCATTTCCTCCTCCAATGCATGAAAGAGTGAAAGGGAAGTTGCTCAGCTGTGTCCGACTCTTAGCGACCCCGTGGACTGCAGCCCACCAGGCTCCTCTGTCCATGGGATTTTCCAGGCAAGAGTACTGGAGTGGGGTGCCATTGCCTTCTCCGACTAACATAGCATTGTAAAGCAATTATCCTCCAATTAGAAAATACATTTAAAAATATTATTCGACTCATTTAAAAACACTTCTGATGCAAATGTTGTGAGAAAGTAGGACTCTTGAGAGGATAGAGAGAAATACAAGATAAGAGAAATATAAGCATTGTTTTTATCATTGTCTCTGATTTTCAATAAATTAACAAATATTTTTTGGCTCCACCTCTACCTCCCCCCAAAAAGAAAAATGGTGTAGGAACAATGTTACACCCAACACAAGTCCAAGGTACAAAATAGGGAATGTTAATCCTGTGAAAATGAGGAAAGTTTTACTAAGGAGGTACAGACTTAGAAATAGGCAAAAAGTACATGGTATAGAGTGAATGTGGAATAATTCTCTAGGCATATTAGTAGAGAGGGGAGATAGCTTTCCTTTACTTTGATGGCTTCTGCATTCATGGAGAATCCAGGAATGATAAGAAGAGAAAACCCAGGGTTGATTTCATAAGACAGTTCTTGCACTTCCTTGGAACAACATCGGGAGAGCCTTGTAAATATCAGGGCTGCACAGTATCACACAGTATTGTTCAGTGGCCCAGTAGGTACCTATTAATGATTTTTTTTCAAAAGAAGCGGTAGGCTCCTGTCTCCACAAACTTGGCTACTGAGTTAGCCTCAGGAAGAGATGCCCATTTGATTTGAGGAAAATTGCCCATACGGAGAAGGCAGTGGCAACCCACTCCAGTACTCTTGCCTGGCAAATCCCATGGGCGGAGGAGCCTGGTAGGCTGCAGTCCATGGGGTCGCAAAGAGTCGGACACGACTGAGCGACTTCACTTTCACTTTCCACTTCCATGCATTGGAGAAGGAAATGGCAACCCACTACAGTGTTCTTGCCGGGAGAATCCCAAGGGCAACGGAGCCTGGTGGGCTGCCGTCTGTGGGGTCGCACAGAGTCGGACATGACTGAAGCGACTTAGCAGCAGCAGCCCATACCTCATCATAAGTCTCATATATAAGTATATGGGATATTTATATATGAAGTAACAAGGTACACACAAAGTCAAAGTGCTACATTAAACCGAACGAATCTGCAACCCAGAGAATTTATAGAAGGAGTTCAAGCAATTGCCTCTTGTCTCTTTGGCATAATATAACTATGATTCTTGACCTAGGCTGAGCGAGTAAAACACATGCAGCTTCTAGACTTCAGCTGAAATCTCTGCAGAGTGAGAACTACAGTTCGGTAAGCACCGTGGGGACCCTAGGACACGTGTGAGGCAATGCATTGTGCACTATGGGGTCAGACTGTTTGGGTTGGACTCCTACTTTGGCCTTCGCCAGTTATGTAAGTTAGTTACATAATTATTGTTGGTGTCCTTACCTAATGCAGGTAATAATGGAACTTATCTCTTATTATTGCTGGGAGGGATTAACCAAGGTTACAAGCATGAAGTACTTAAAACTAGGTCCACTAAAATGCTTCAATTATTATCACAGTGAACTGGTTTTAATTTACTCTCTTCATATCCCCGGTCCACCCAGTGACCAGCTTGGGAAACTGGGTGGGCCTCACTCCTCTCGGCCTTGTATTTGCCATATGCAAATACTCAGAGAATGTTCACTGAAGTCAACCGACTCACCCAGCACCACTCCCTGAATCAGTGTCACCTTACTCCAGACCCACTTGCTGGATTGATCAGATTCAATTTTATTAAAAGTATAAGAACCAGAGAACTAAGATTTGATCAAACTTGTCCTCTGAGCATTTATTGTTAAAACTATAACTATAGAACAGTGTCCAATCCCCTAACAGTTTATACCATCAGGTCTTAGTTCTATTGTTGAAAGCACCTTTAACATTAGAATCATCTTCTAGACAGTTTTCTGGATTCATTGTTAAAATTATCTTTAGCTTCCAAAACTTCCTTGTGTAACTGAATTGCTCCTTTAAGGCATATATTGTTATAATTCAAGTTCTTCATGTCTGTTTAGTTTGAATGTTTAAGGCCTCAGGGTTTGTAGTTAGTCAACCTGAGGTTGATAAGAGTTACCAGTTCTTGAATACTTGGGGGCTTTTCCTGTGTCATCTCAGCAGGTGCTTTTTTTTTTTTTTTTTTTTTTACTATTGTTACTTCCTTGATGGTTTTAAACAAGTTCTTTTCCACCCATTTAACATAAGAGAAAACTGAGGCTTAGAAAGTATAAGCAACTATAAAAGCCTTTGCAGAACATATTGTCAGTGCTCTACTGATGCAGAGCCCATATCCATATCTGTACACATGAATTGCTTCTGTGCCTTCACTCTCAACACCAGGCATCTGGACCTGCACTGGAAGAGCTGGGAGCCTCTAGGATTTGATGACCTCCCCTGGTCATCCCATGATCAGTCCTTAACCACCAACTGAAGGCTGTTCTGGACAACCTGAAACACTATTTTAGAGGCGACTAGGCCAGATATCATCCCATCATTCACCCTACCACTGTGGGTAGCACTGGATATTGAATTCTTGCTTCTTTTTTTTTTATTTTAGCCTTTCCCTTGTCTCATTTCCCTACTCTTTTTCAGTTTTCCCCTAGAATATTTTTCTAATAATCCACTTTCATTTAAACCCTTGCTTCAGCATCTGGCTTCTGGGGAACTCAAACTAAAAAATATCACACCACTCATAAGTGACAGAACTGGGACTCAAACCCAGTTCTGACAAAGTTGGAGATCAGTGCTCTAAAATCCCTAATCTAGACTGCTTCTCCTCACAGTGGCAGAGGAGACAGAAGCAGGAGTCAAGTGGCTGGTGCAGAGACTTGCCTACTGATCCTACTCCCTAAGCATTTCTGTATGTTCTCCAAATACCGGCCAAGGCCATCTGACCAGCCTTTCTCCTTTCCCTGTGGGAGTTCTTCCACAAGTCCCCTTTCCCCTCTGAGGGTCTAGGCCTCTGGTGATTGCTGCTGTCCTGTGATAGCCAAGGGCAATATCATAGAACAGGAGGGACATCATGTATAACCAAAGCAAATGCAGATCAAACTGGGCTCCTAGCAACTAATGCAGAAATCAGTTATCACTCTACACGGTATTTACTGAATGCCAACTGAGGGCTCAGCGACCGACACAGTCCCCTCACATCAGCCTAGAATCTCAGTCTTTTCCTTCCACCTTCTGCTTTAAGGCACCTGTCAACTCTCCCCTCTGTCAAAGGCTTCTGACTTCGGGTTTACAGCAGCCTACTCTCAACCAACATGGTGGAGGGTGCTGGAGAAATCACCACCCTCTCCAAATTTGATGGCTAGGAAACAGTTTCACTTTAGATGCATTTCATGTTAATGAAAGTGCTGCATATTCTTTTGTCTTTAATAGTCTTCTATTCTTTCCTTAAAGTAAGATTTCAAGACTTAAAAATATAGGCTTTCAGTATTTATCCACAGAAACAAGACAAGACAGGTCACCCACCCTAGGGAGTAGCCACATTTTTGCCTCTCACAACCATCATGGCTATACAAACACAAGTTTGACAGGTATATATGGCCAGGGAATGCACAGGAGTTAATCTGCTGCTAAGTCACTTCAGTCGTGTCTGACTCTGTGCGACCCCACAGACGCAGCCCACCAGGCTCCCCCGTCCCTGGGATTCTCCAGGCAAGAACACTGGAGCGGGTTGCCATTTCCTTCTCCAATGCAGGAAAGGGAAAAGTGAAAGGGAAGTCACTCAGTCGTGTCCAACCCTTCACGACCCCATGGACTGCAGCCCACCAGGCTCCTCCATCCATGGGATTTTCCAGGCAAGAGCACTGGAGTGGGGTGCCATTGCCTTCTCCAGAAGTTAATCTAGTTAACTTCTATTCCTCGATAGGAGCTTTCCAGGAAGTCAGGTTTAGTGAGAGCTATAAAGGGAGAGAGAGCTAGTCAACCATGCCTATGAAATTCAGAGCAAACATCCAAAGACTATGGTGTTGGCACAGCTAACATGGGAAGTCAGGCACAGTCACAGACTCGTTTGTAAACTCAGCCTGGGCTGTCTAAGCACAGCACCTCAATACTTCACTGCATTCTCTACCCCAGAACCCTGTCTGGCCCGACTGTGCCCTGACACAGGGCAAGGCTCTTTGACTGGCTCCCCTAATTTCTGACTGCCCCCTCTTCACAACACATTCATTCATTGTTAGTTATTGTTAGAAAAACCATGGAGCTTCTTTAATTTTTTTATTTTAATACTGAAAACATTTTGGATTAGGGTATAGCCAATTAACAGTGTTGAGGCAGTTTCAGGTGAACAGCAAAGGGACTCAGCCATACATATAAGGCAGGTATTTCTTGCTTCAATCAAGGAAATAGCTGGGCCACTAGTTGGGCAGTGGAGGAAAAAGGAAGGTCCTGAATGTTAGGCAGCCAAAAGGTCCTTTCCTAAAAAATGAGCTCTCAGTTTGGGGGAAGCCACCAGTATTCTTTCCTGGGAAATCCCATGGACAGAGGAGCCTGGCGGGCTACAGTTCATGCAGTCACAAAAGAGTCAGACACAACTCAACAACACCAAACAAAGGCAAGGTAAACATCACCAGTTCAATTTCCACTGATGTGAATCCATTAACACTGGGTTGGGCAAGAAGCTCATTCAGGTTTTTCCATAAGATCATATGGAAAACCCTGAATCAACTTTTTGGCCATCCCAATACTTGGTAACACAGGACTGTCCACAAGTCAAATATTCTGAACATTATTTCAAATCCTTCCCCAAATTTGCAAGATTTTATTATTACTCTGCTGACAAAGGTCCATCTAGTCAAAGCTATGTTTTATCCAGTAGTCATGTATGGATGTGAGAGTTGGACCATAAAGAAGGCTGAGCACTAAAGAATTGATGCTTTCGAACTGTGGTGTTGGAAAAGACTTCTGAGAGTCCCTTGGACTGCAAGGAGATCAAACCAGTGAATCCTAAAGGAAATCAACTCTGAATATTTATTGGAAGGACTGATGCTGAAGCTCCAATACTATGCACCTGATGTGAAGAGCCGACTCATTGGAAAAGACCCCGAGGCTGGGAAAGACAGAAAGCAGGAGAAGGGGACAACAGAGGATAAGATGGTTGGATGGCATCACTGACTCAATGGACATGAGTCTGAGCAAGTTCCAGGAGATGGTGAAGGACAGGGAAGCCTGGTGTGCTGTAGTCCAAGGGGTCACAAAGAGTCGGACATGACTAAGCGAGTGGACAACAACTAAAAGATTAAAAAATATAATTTTTTTTTCCTATTCAGGGGTGAAGACTGTAGGGTTTTTATCAAAATGACTGACAATTTTGAGAGTTTCATACTTTCAGATGAGCTCTCACTGGAAAACTGGAAAAACCTGATATGTCAAGGATGAGGCAGGGAAAACTGATCAGCTCTCCATAAGATCACTCATCAGGGTCTTTCATAATCAAAAGCTCAACGTCCAAAGGGTCAGAGACAACTTGGATCTGGAATCTGAAACCCTCATGACATCTCTCTGTCTGTCAATATTTGAGGCAATTTAATCAGGGAGGTGGGGCACAGATAAAGGTGGTTCAGGGGTAGGTGCTGGGTGACTGGTCTATTCAACGGAGGATGTTGGCCAGTGGCTGGTATATGGGGTACAGAGTTCAGTCACCCTGGAAAAGGTTGGCAAGACTTAGACATGGCATCAGATGCCCAGGCATTGGTGGGTTGGGCAAAGTTCTGACTCTAGAGGCATCTGATGTATGGAGCAAGAAAACGATTCTTCTGCCCACAAATCAGGGCTTTGTGTCAGGCACAAGGAGGCTTGGGGCTTTCTGGAGAACAGTTTCTACAACTGCACAGCTATTTCCAGACCCTTCCTACTGAAAAGGGGTCCAGATCCAGCCTCTGCCCTGGTGAGGGCTGGGCATAACAGAGTTATAGTGACAACTGTGGACAATGAATAGGGAAGTCCCAGGTCAGGATTTAGAAGCTGATTTCCCTAAAGAAAATGAAGATCTACTCCATGTCTCAGAATGCTACAGGATGGGGAAACAGGAGTGAACAAAACACTCTTCATCAATCTTTAGGTCTACTAAGTTTTAACCTGTAACTATTTATTGTAGAGTTTGCAGTGATCATTTTGTAATCTTTTGAAAACAAATTGCATATATTTCAAGCTCAATCCAGAATGTGACACACAACTTAAAACACAGATGTCATGACAACTTCATTTAGCAGTGAAAAGTGAAAGTGTTAGTCACTCAGTCATGTCTGACTCTTTGCAACCCCACAGAGTATAGCCCACCAGGCTCCTCTGTTCCTGGAATTCTCCAGGTAAGAACACTGGAGTGGGTTGCCATTCCCTTTTCCAGGGGATCTTCCTGACCCAGTGATTGAACCCAGGTCTCCTACATTGCAGGCAGATTCTTAGAAGAGAGACATGCAACAAATGTTCTCTCTCCCAGCCCTTGATCCTCTGCCACTGACTGCCCTTCTAGAAGCCCATCCCTCTGTCCTGTGTCTTGGTAAAGTTTCTAAAAACAATGAACAAGATGCTGAAACATTCCCTCTGTGTGGACACACTCCTCCATGCTCTAATACTTGCAACCTTCCTGTGGAGATATAACACTGACACTGTAATTAGTTAAGGTTAAAGCCTAAGGCTGGTGAGTTGTTTCATATAGAGAAACAGAGATTCCTGATAGATGTATCTGACAAAATATAGCAGATTCATTTATGGACAGATTTGGGGAACACAGACCAGAGAAAACTCTGATTTCCAGCGGAGGTTTGAAGAAGCACTCCAGGCTCTGGGGCCTCCTGGTCTGCATGGTGCTGGCCAGACAGGGCACCATGGAATCCTCTCTGTATGATTGGCTGCCTCGGATTTCAGACAGTGTTTATGCCACACGTCATTGCCACCTTGGTGCTGCTAACTAGAGACGAGGAAGGAGCTGTGCTCTGGGTTTGAGGGATGACCCTGTTGACAGCATGTGAGAATTTCTCGAAGAGCCAAAATGGGACCATGGTGCCTGCTGCTTGGGAAAGCTCAGGGTGGTCCTTGGTCTGTGGCTACTGGTGACTCTGCCTAATGACCAAGTTATAGACATACATGACTATGGATAAGCAGGCAATTCCAAGGAGCAGGGGGTGGGCCCCAAAGATGTCTTTGTGGATGGCTCTGAAACACCTAGAATTCTTTATAACAGAGTTTAAGGTTAAGGCTTTGAACTAAACCAACTCCGAGAAAGTAACGCAATAACTTAAAATCAGGGTGAGAGGAAAACCAGCCCCCACAGGATCTTCCTAAGAGGGTTTCCTAGGGAAACCTGGGTGACAGAGAGATCTGGGCCCCTAGCTATGACAGGTGACATCAGCCAGAGAGAGGCTGGCCAGGCCAGTCCAAGCCAGTGTGGACTTCTGCACACTTAAACTTAGGTGAGCCTCTGCCCGAGGCAGGAAACCAGGTGTGTGGATGAACGGGAGCTGGTGGCCAGCATCATCAGCAAACACATTTTGTCCACCGCATTCCTGACCCCACATAACAGGAGCCTGAGTGTGGGCTACTGAACCAAAGGGGTTTGTCAACATTGTGCATAGAAGCTCTTGTCCTGTAATGTTGGCATCTAAAGAGGAAGACTGGACGTATAGTCCAACACTGGCGTGTGGGACCTGAACGTTCAAGGTTTAGACTACTCTTGGGTGGTCCCAGTCCTTTTAACACTAACCAGCTACGGTACATGGAGAAGGCAATGGCACCCTACTCTAGTACTCTTGCCTGGAAAATCCCATGGACAGAGGAACCTGGAAGGCTGCAGTCCATGGGGTTGCTGAGGGTCGGACATGACTGAGTGACTTCACTTTCACTTTCATGCATTGGAGAAGGAAATGGCAACCCACTCCAGCGTTCTTGCCTGGAGAATCCCAGGGATGGGGGAGCCTGGTGGGTTGCCATCTGCGGAGTCAGACAAAACTGAAGTGACTTAGCAGCAGCAGCAGCTAGGGTACAAACCTCATCACTCACATGGCCAGTTGCTTCACAGGGGTGAGTCACGTAGCTACTGTGGAAGCCTCATCGACCTCCCAGATTCTGCTCAGTGCATAGCTGTGCTGCCCTTGACTCGTCCTGAGTGTATTTTATTGCATTCCATGAGGTAAGTGCAGACTCTAGGGGTGATCAAATATCTGGGGATATGTCAAGGTCTTAGGATTGAGTCATGAATGTGCAGAGACAACAGGGAGTCAGGAGTTCAGGCCTTTGTTCCTGCTGTGGACCCTCAGGGCTCAGTGGCCAAGCAATATCACAGACACGTCACAGAGGGGGAGTAGACGGCTGTGGGACCCAGGCTGGGCACAGGCAGGAGGGGTTCTGGTTAATGGTACAAGAGAAAGCTTGCTTAGATACTCCGTTGTCATCAGTCTCAATGTTGCCCCTAACACAGAGCTGTGCTGTGCAAGTACCACTCCACTGCTTATAGGCTGAGCTGTACTCCAGGGCTTCACTCTGTGACAAGTGAGTCACTGCTGATGCTGGTAACATGAACTCAAGATGCAGAAACTTTGAAGTGGATGGAGTAAGAAAGCTCTGCCAGTTCCCAAAGTCAAAAAGCCACATGCAACTGGACTCTAAGTGCTCCTCAGCATCTGTCTGTAACCCATCTATTTGTTCTTTTTGATTACCACTGGCACCTTTGCATCATCTCTCTCAACCTATTGCAACCACCTTCCCCCACACTCATCTCTCTCCAATTCACTTTTAATCTACTACAGCCATTGCAACTTTCAATCTACTACTACAAACATTGTCACTGTTTCCAAAATGACAATCTATCAGTAGTGTTACCCTGCTTAAAACTCTTTAGGGACTTTCCTGGTGGTTGAGTGGCTAAAACTCCATGTTCTCAACACAGGGGGTCTGGGTTTGATCCCTGGTGAGGGAACTGGATCCATGTGTTGTAACTAAGAGTTTGCATGCAGCAATTAAAGATACCGCACGCCACAATGAAGACTGAAAACCCCTAATGCCACAACTAATACCTGGCACAGTCAAGTAAAATCATATATATGTTAAAAATCTCTTTAGTAACCTCAGAGGACCACAGTTACGTTTACTTGTCTGGCTTCTATAGCCCATGAGCTCCTTAAAGGCAGATAGGTAAATTCAAATTTATATTCAATAAAAACTTGCTGAAAGACCTCATCACCCACAGAAGTCTCTGCATATCTTCCATTGGCATCACCCAGGTAGACGAGACTGGAAACTCCATCACCTAGCCTGCCAGGACCTGAACTCCAGCGGCTTAGCCATCTGTGATACACCAAGAGGACCAGGTGGCATAGGGCTGCTGATGCCCACAGCGCCAGAAGGGACTAAGACTTCTCGTCTCTTGAAGTAAAGACAGCAGGAATCTCACACTCCGAGCCCTTCTCGCTAACTTCTAGGGTGAATTCAAGGAAAGCCTTGAACTACTCCTTCTTGAAAACACTTTTAACAGGTACACCTTTTACTGTTTACCAACTACAGCCATGACTCTAATACATGGGTGAAATACATCCTGCATGACCTGAAGCTCCCAGGGCTCTGTGGGGCTTTGCCTGCAGGCAGGCATGAAAGAGAAAGTTTTTTTAAAAAAAATAATGTTCTTGCCATTGGGTCATTATTTCCTATTGTCAGCAATTAGATCAGAGCTGTCTTTTCTTTCACAAAAGTGCTGTGTATGTTTGCATAAGTTTATGAAAATTGTCCAAAGATAGAAAATATTATTTGAGGGATCTTGGTTCCTTTGGGACATGGCATCTCACTCCTAGTGTAAGTTATCTAATGGAATGATATTTAGAGTGATAAGATACTAACGATGTGCTTTGTCTGCAAACCACGCCCTATACACACACACACACACAAGTATGTTTATATGTAAGTTTTGGCCAAGTTGCACAACTTATAGGATTTTAGTTCCCCTACTAGGGATTGGCCCCAGACGTGAATGCGCCGAATCCTAACCACTGAACCATCAGGGAATTACCGATATATGCTATATATAAATTCTACACACACAGACACACGCACACACACAAAATGAACACTTTCACCTGGCCAGAATTTAAGAACTATAACTTGCTGGATATGGTATGCTGCTGCTGCTGCTGCTGCTGCTAAGTCGCTTCAGTCGTGTCTGCCTCTGTGCAACACCAGAGACGGCACCCCATGAGGCTCCCCCGTCCCTGGGAGTCTCCAGGCAAGAACACTGGAGTGGGTTGCCATTTCCTTCTCCAATGCATGAAAGTGAAAAGTGAAAGTGAAGTCGCTCAGTTGTGTCTGACCCTCAGCGATCCCATGGACTGCAAACCTTCCAGGCTCCTCCGTCCATGGGATTTTCCAGGCAAGAGTACTGGAGTGGGGTGCCATTGCCTTCCCCAGATATGGTATAAGCCTCTCCAAATACTACTCATCTTCCTGGCCCAACAAGCCTTGCCTTTTCCATGAAGCTTTTGCTATCTCTAGACTTTCTATAATTTATCTTGAATTCATCAACCTAAGTTTACATAGAAAGCGAATAATTACAAATACAGCATTCACATAGTGTACACTTTGACCCAATTAATTATACGCCTTCCACAAAGGAAGTGCTGAAAAAACATGTTGGATGCTGTGTGTGTGAACTAGAACCACTCACTGCCTAGCACAGTGCCCTGCATGCAGTGCAAACCCAGGGACCGGATGACTTGCTCTCCACGTGTCGCATAGCTACACCTGAGCGCTTCTTTTCTGTCGCTCCATCACCATACATGCTACTTCTGCAGCCACGCCTGCTCTTCTCAGTCTTTCAAATCTTAACCCAGTAAGAGCAGAGGTACTACGACATATAACAGGGGCTCCTTAGAAGTATGTTTGTATCCATAACATCTTGAAGCGTATTTCTCATTAAAATCATTATCACAGGAGCCAAAGTTTTAAGGCAGCCAGTTGACAGTTCAACCCTGTGAAGCCCTCTGAAAATGGGGCACTGTTGCTCATTTCTGATTTTGAAATAAGGAATTCTCCCTGAGAACCCTCTTACATAGTTGGTGGGAATGTAAATTGGGGCAGCCACTATGGCACAGTATGGCATTTCTTCAAAACACTAACAATAGAAAGACCATGTGATCCATCAACTCCATTCCTGGGTATACATCTGGAAAGAACGAAACACTTATTTGAAAAGACACAGGCACCCTGATGTTCACAGCAGCATTATTTACAATAGCCAAGACATGGAAGCAACCCAAGTATCTATCAACAGGTGGATAAAACAAGATGTATATACGTGTTAATATACAATAGACTATTATTCAGCCATAAAAAAGAATGGAATTCTACCATTTGCAATAATGTGGATGGCCATGGAGGGTATTATGCTTACTGAAAAAAGTTAGAGAAAGACAATTACTCTATCATATCACTTATTTGTGGAATCTAAAGAATAAAACAAATAAATGTATATAGCAAAATAGAAACAGACTCACAGAGAGAACTAGTAGTGAACAGTAGAGAGAGTGAGAGAAGAGGGGCAACATAGCAGTATGAGATTAAGAGGTATAAACTACTATATATAAAATAGAACAAAAAAATAAATAAAAAATAAAATAGATAAGCCACAAGAATACATTGCACAGTCTGGGAAATTACAGCTGTAATTTTACAACAACTTTAAGTGGAATATAATTTATGAAAATACCAAGTCATTATGCTGTACCCATGAAAGTAATATGATATTGTAAATAAACTATATTTTGATTTAAAAAGTTAAATTACATCCAGGAAAAAAAAGAAATTCTCCCTAAGAGTAGGTATACTGCCTTGAAGATCAGATATAAAGACTAATATTAACAGCTAATGGATCAGAGACCTATTAATACAACTTCTGTTACCCGAATATTTTTGACCGGAGTGTGTCAATATTCACTTACATAACACATCGCTAGCACAGGCGTTAGTTCCTGCAAAACCCCCAGTCAATCATGTATTAAGGAGGAAAGACAGAGAAAGCAGCCATTCCAACACTGTGGCTAATACAATGGTGGCACTGTTCAGCACTTAGTTCTCATTAAATTTCCAATAGGCCAATTAGATTTAATAAAAAAATTCTCTCAGGGCCAGTATATTTTCAATTGCTCATCTGCCCAAGCAAGAAAAGCCCTGCTCAAGGCTTCAGGTGCCAACCTTCCCTGGGCATGCAGATCCGCCACCTTCTACCAGCCTCTGGGCAGCTCTTCTCTAGGTGACACTTCCCAGATCGCTTGCTCAGCAGCATCACCTCTTCCACTGACCAAACTAGATTCAGTGAATGGCTGGTGAAACTAGAGAAACATCTTTTTTTCCCCCAAAGTCCTCTCTTACACTTTTAGTCTGCCTTATACAATGGGAGAGAAAATAAAGTGATCTGGGTACAATCCGGATCTCGCAGGAAAAAAAAAACAAAAAACACGTGGCCCATGAAGGTCATCTGAGATTCAATTCATGTCATGTCAGGAGATCACTCTGCCTGAACTGGCAAGCACCACACACACACACAGACACACACACACTTGCTCATGTTCAAACATGCTCATCTGTATCTTCTTATATAAACATCATACCCTGTCCTTAACAATCCTCAGGCCATTTTAAGCTAAGAATTCTGGAGTAGCCACATATTCCAAAGGAATTTTGGTTAGCCCACTAAGAAAAAAAAGAGTAACAACTTTTTTTCTTCCCTTTGCTTAATTACTTGGTATGTGCAACTACTGTTAAACTGTAAGTACTGTTGAATATACAATTTGTATTTACTATAAACTATTGCATTTTCTTATTCTGTGCTCCCCACAAACAAAAAACTATCAAAAAGCAAAAAAAAAAAAAAGAGCAGACATAAAACCAACTAATCATTTTGTTTCCTCCACGAAGTTAAAGGTTTACTAAACTGTCAAAGCAGCTGAAATATATGCTCTTTGCAGACTCTCTAGGTCAAAAATGTAGTTTGAGTTCTAGTCTTTTAGCCAGGCATACATTTTAAATTTTCTTTAGCGTTCCTTTGCCATACTTTTCATTTCACAAGCCTTTTAAATTCCTCAAGCCTAGCCCGGTAGAGTGAAAGTCATCTTAATGAAGAAAGTAGAGATTAAACCACCATGACTCTGGAATGGCACAGGATCTCAGCTGTAAATCTTTGGCTCAGAACCAGGGTCTAAAACCAGCCATGGGAAAAGCTGCTGACATGGAGGCTGTGATTCCCTCCATGTTCGACTTGCATAATGTTGACATTATAACACCAGAGAGATCCCAAAATATTTCAAACAATTGTGACTTCTTTTCTATAAATATTTTTAAATTGTTTTAGGAGATAAAATAACATTTTACCCTTCTGTTTTCTTAGTTACTCTGGTTGCCCTCTGCAGCTCACTACTAGGGATTTATTTTTGGCTCGAAGGTCAGGGAGGACATTTTAAGGCACTACTTCTGTTGCTAAACTGTGTTTTCCAACATGAGTTGCCTGGTAAGTGGGGAAGCTGGCTGCTCTTAAAGCCACAAGTGACTGTAGAATCATAGAATAGGAGAAACATGATCCTTTCCTTTGTTGAAGCTCAGGCAAGAAAAAAATATCAAGTGTTCAAGATGATATTTTAAAAAGTCTCCCACTTTGTTATAAGCACGGTTTTCTTTCAGGACAGAAAAATCCTTTTCATTCCCTTTCATTACTCGCCTATCCCAGTTATTACTGTTTGAGTCCTAAGTTTGAATATATGACAACTTTTCCAATAGGAAGAGAGTATAAAGAAGAAGGGAGAATTACAGAGATGGCCAAGGAAATTAGTGACATCTGAGCACATCATTCAACTACTTCAGCTGTTTCTTCCTTTTAACTTAGCCAAATGGTAACCATCCAGTGAGTGAGAGGTGAACTTTATTTGAAATCTGAAATTTCCACTCTCAGAGAATATGATTAAGAGGCTTTAAGTCTGAGCTCTGGAAACAGGCTTTGGTAACCCTAGTCACAGATGAACTGAGTGATCAGTTGGTGAATAACCCTTCAGTGCAATTTCAATCTTTCTCCCAGAGCCTGAGACCAAGAGACCTGGCGTGCCTTCACCAGAAATGTCCTCAGCATGATTTGCAGCATTTATTTTTGATGAAGAAACAGCAGCTGTCAAAGCTGACTACTGTGTTCCTCCTAAAACATCCCCAGAGATGTCCTCCTAGTTTGCAATTTTAAACCTACCACAGGGTTTCTATTTACCACTACTTAAAACTTACCTCTTTTAATTACCTCACCCAAAGAGCTTAGATTTCACAAATAAAGTTCAGTGTGGTTTCAAAATACTGCGAATGGGAAGCAGAACTCACCTTCACTCCCAGAAAAAGCATCACTGGAGCCTGCCACTGCCAAGGTCAACAGCAGCTGCCAGAGATCCATACCTGTAGGACCTGCAATCATACAAAGAAAAATAAAATTAAGCTGAGCAATTAAAAGCAGACCATGTTCATCAAAAATTGTTTAAATACTGGCTGAATCAGGAATGAGTTGACATGCACATCAGCTCTAGAAGCAATCTTCCTAAGTCTTTTGCTGCCCTATAGTCTCACGTTGCCACACTTTTCATGAGAACAAACACCAGGGTGTAATACATTCTACTTCCAGTGGGTGCTCGCCTTGAGAAAGAACATGGACACTAGATTTCCACATTCTTGCCAACAGCCATAGAATGACCTCACAGCAAACGACCCCCACACGTTGCTTTCATGACAGCGCCAGCATGGTTCACTTTAATTTGACCTGGAAATAGGAACTCCTCAGCTATATCGCTAAGCAAGGGACCTTGGGCTAGANAGATTTCCACATTCTTGCCAACAGCCATAGAATGACCTCACAGCAAACGACCCCCACACGTTGCTTTCATGACAGCGCCAGCATGGTTCACTTTAATTTGACCTGGAAATAGGAACTCCTCAGCTATATCGCTAAGCAAGGGACCTTGGGCTAGACAGGCCAAAAAAGGAAAAACAAAACAACCCACTTCAGGCATAGTAAAACTTCTCCAACGAGTCTCCCAGTGAACAAAAGAGCTCAATTAACACTCAAAATACTGTGCTAATGAGCCATAGGAAGGAGGCTTAACTAGAAGGCTGCAGAGAGAAAGTGGCAAGTGGAAAGGAAAAAAACATCAGTGCTTCCTAGGTGGCCTCCCCTGGGACACCTGGTGTCCTTGTGGGTTTTAGTTGCAGAAGGAATGAGGTCTCTGAAAAGCCCAGGAATGTGAGCACCTCAGATTCTAGGAAGGGTCAGCTTGCGGGCTAGCCATTTGGAATCCCAAGCTTGGCCACACCTTGGACCCTTCAGTGTGATGAATGGGGGAACAGGTCAACATGCCTCAGCCAGCACACACTTTACCTGGAGGAAATGAAGCTTCTTCGTAATAAATAAACCAGATGTCCACCTCCTTGATCTCTAAAGAGACAAGTTTAGGCTGGCTTAAAATGAACTCGGCAGACTGCCCTTTGGAGAGCTGTTGCTACATCTGACGACTAATGCCAACTACTTTAAATCTTAGCTGCAATATTTCCATAAAATTATAGCTCTTTACAAGTTATTCAGGCAGATCTGATCATCATGCTGGGAGCTCCATCAGTGCCTTTATTGGACTTAGTCCTTCTCTTACCCCTAATCAGACTGAAATGATCAACACGGATGATTGTTTTCATGGGTAATGGAAGGCTTTGAGCCAGGTAATGGCTGTGTAATTCTGAATAGGTATTAAACATCTGATGCTCTACATTTTCATTTCTAGACAGTGGATGATACAACATTTTAAAAATTCCATATCATTTTTTTATGTTCTTAATTCTAAGAAAACATCTCTAGGTGAACAGAATCTCTCGTGTTCCCACACGCATGAGAACAGCTCTCATACAGTGCCCCAAGCATCATTCATAGGACTGAGTGTGACATCATAAAGGAATACACTTTACCAACAGTGAGAGTTCACACTAATGTGAGTTGGGGTCATTATGACACCCGTGTTTTAAATTCTTAACCTGGAAGGCTCTGGGCTAATGGCTTTGCATCATCCACATCTACTTTCACTGAGCCTCTCTCCCAAGATCCTTTACTCGTAGATGAAGAGGCCACTGTATTCATAATTTGAGGTCTCCAGCAGAAATATTAGTTTGGCCAAGAAGTTCGTTCGGGTTTTCCCATAATATCTTATGGGAATATATAAATAGGCTTATGGGAATACATAAAGAGGCTAAAAACAAACATGTTATAGGTTGAAAATGTTACCCTCTTGATAGCTGGGTACTTCCTTTAAAAGTTTATTTCAAAAGCCTTTTTTTAAAGGAAGAAAAGCTTTGGGGAACTGGGCTCTGTACCTAGTGCTAGGTGCACTCACCGCGCCTTACCACACTGTGTCAGGTAAAGAAGCCTCCCCTGGCACTTGCTCCTAACAGTGACTCCCATTCTGAGGCAGCACTCTACGCCCTGTGACTGAACAAGGATATGAACAGGCTTGCATTTCTCAGAAGGATGCTTCCCTGGTTTGGAAGCCACCTCTCCACACTTCTCAAAGAGTCTTGTCAGATGCTAGAGACAAGTGAGTTTTGCTTCAAATGAAATGTAGTTGGCCTCCACCCATCCCTAAAACTTTTCAAAGCTGCTGCCTACAAATGAACTTCACTTCCCCCAAGTAAGGAACTGATGATCACAGTTCCTTTAGGAGCCAAATCCATCTCTAACAGGCCACATTCTATCTCACGAAACAAATAGGAATCCACAAAGCAAAATGAACCAGAAACCTGTTGGCACACTCACACAGCAGAAAAGGAGGTTATTTAAAATAGCCATCCTCCCACATAGAGGAGTTCAGTGCCATAGAGAGCGGAGCATAGGGACCCCTCAACTCTAGGGCTCTAACAAGGGGTGGGAGCAGAAAAGAAGATAAGGCAACGTGGCTGGATTCCAGGAAGGGCTGTTTCCTTAGAGATTAATGCCCCCATTCCACTGTTGCTGGCTCAGTGGGGATGACTGCAAAAGTGGTCCCCTTGTGCACTCCCCTCCTTCGCAGTCCCCTAGTGAACTCTCTCTAATGCCTTCACATGAACAGTGTTAGTTGGCCTGGGATGATTCAACTGTAAGTGTCCCCCTTCAACTATGCAGAGCTCTGCATGGCAGCTTCTAAATGAGAGGATTCTTTCATTAGGTCCTGGAGGAGATAAAATGTCACTGGAAGAGGAGAGAGTGCCAAAACACAAAGTTTGGTACTTTAATCTATCAGTGATGTGCCAGATGTGAACAGGAGTAAATCCTTTATTTCCCTTTCCTAATATAATAGTCTAACTAGAGGCAGGCCTTGTTCAGAGGCATCTATTAAACTGTACCTTCGTCTATAGGGTTTTTGAAGTTTGCAATATTTTCCTAGGGAAAACCCTTCTCTAGATTTCTAATGATATTTATGCATTCTTTGGCAATAGCCACAGGCATGATTTTCACTGCGGTGGGGGAAGAAGGAGCTGCTATTCCTGCATCAGGGAGCTCACATCACTTATTTGGAGCTCAATGCACCTGAGGCATTTTGCCTGTTCCCCCTTCCTCGAGGGAGAGCCAGTTGAAAGCCCTGTGATCCAGCTGGCATGCGTTTTAATTCTGTAAACTGCCTAGCAAAGGAGGCCTCCAAATCACAATGTGACCAGTGATATAGTTGTGTTCCTTGGCTATAAAACAGTCCATAAACACACAAGAAGAGATGGAGATTAAATACAATATTTTTTCCCAATATGTTATAACCAACTCCAGGCAAAGGAAGCCACTGGTTCAACTCTCTTTCACTTAAAATTAGCAAGTATTTGTTGAATCACCAGTACCTGCTAGCATTATTCAAGGCACAATGGAAAATATAAAAGTAATCCAAATCATTGAGAAATCACTATTGGATTTCAGAGATATCCACACAGAAATGATGAGCAGCAGGTCAATTTCAAGTGAAGATTAAGACTACTTTGCAAAGAGTCCCCATGTCATCTTTAGGAGGGAAGATGTGGGGTGGGAGGAGGGAGGGGGGGTTCATGTTTGGGAGTTCGTGTAAAAAAATAAATACAAAAAATATATATATATAAATAAAAAATAAATAAATTAAAAAAAAATAAAATAAAAGTAACAGAAAGCTATAAAGCCATACAGGAAAAAATATCCTCATATCTGGTTAGTAATTTACCAGAGATATGAACCACTACCAAAACCACCTAAACTCTGATTTGCATCATGTATTTAAAAGGAAAGCAGTCAAAAGCATCCTTAGAAGTATGATGTTAACATTTTAATAAATGGGAGGAGTAAAATAACAGACTTGGGAGCTTGTAGTCGTGTCACAGCCAAGTTAGGAAGAATATCAAAAGGGTGGCTTGATTGGGCAGAAATAAGTTTCCCCAAATTTCTGTTTTACTGATCTAGTGATTCTGCTCTGCAAGAAGTGAAAGACAGAAAGTGAAGTGGCTCAGTCGTGTCCAACTCTTTGCGACTGCATGGACCATGGCCTGTCAGGCTCCTCTGCCCCTGGGATTCTCCAGGCAAGAGTACTGGAGTGGGTTGCCAGTTCCTTCTCCAGGGGATCTTCCCAACTCAGGGATCGAACCTGGGTCTCCCGCGCTACAGGCAGACTCTTTACCATCTGAGCCACCAGGGAGGCCCTGGAAAAAGTGAGGGTTGATTAAAAAAAAAAACCAACAGAAGCAGAATTGTTTATATTGCAAAACCAAGACTCCAGTTAGATAACCTAATAAATGTGAACTTTCTGATGCTAGTGTTGATTACTAATGAAGTATTGCAAAACTGAATCTCATTGATTTCTGGTGAAGCTTTTCTAAGAACTCAGCACTGAAAAAGGAAGAGGTTCATCCAAAAGGGTATTTGAAATAATCTATTCTAATTAGCTTCAGGCATTTATTTGAACAGTTTGTACCTAGAGTTCTTGTCATTATCTACTTTTTGGTGATGGTCATTTGAAAATCTGTCAGACACAAAATGCCTTAGGTCAATTTATCTCCTTCCTATCAGTGAGGGAGAAAAAATGCACAGACATTATTGATATAACTACTTTTGCTGAAATTTCTCTCCCTTCAGGGATCTGATAGGGAATACAAGATGGGAAAGTAATTTAAATAGATAAGGTGTGGGAGGAAAACTCCTTTGGAAGTGGTATATATAGTAGGTCTCCATTTTTATTAGAAAAATGTAGAGCATATATGGTGGGTATTAACACTTGTGCTAATTTAGTTACTACCAGTCAACCACTGAATATTTCAAATGTGGCTAACACAACTGAAGAATTAAACAAGCTTAATTATACTTAATTTTGATTAAATGTTTCAATTAAGTATTAAGTGTATATTCAGAACAGGTTGGGTATGTAAACCTTTTTCAACAGTACATTTTATAAGATTTAAGCACAGATCAAGTATATTTCAGATGAAAAGTTAGCATCTAAATTGAGATGTACTCTAAGTGTAAAATATATATGGACTTTGAAGGTTTGGTACAAAAGGATACAAAACATTTCAATAATGGTTATGTTGATTACATGTTAAAATCATATTTTTGGACTGTTGAATAAAATATTAAAATGACTATCCCCCATTTAAAATAATTTATTGAGAATTAGTTAAATTACATATGTGGCTTGAATTATATTTTATATTCCTATTTGACAATATTGATACACACTCTTTATGGCTTGTATGTCTGTACCTGCATTCAGAAACATTAGCCTGCTACAGGAGCATATCTGCTTTCATAACAAAAACAATACACAAAATAAAATTGTATATTTATAGTGACATATGAAATCATAATGGTTAAGCCTTTAGAGGTCATCCCAAATGCAGAATGATGTGGACAAAAGATTTACTGAAGATTTAGGTATGATTATATTTATGGGAGCTTTTTAGGGTACCCACTGTGCCTTTGTTTACCTTTAGAAGTATGATAATTCACAGTGTATCTCTGAGTCATAGCGTGCTGCTGCTGCTGCTGCTAAGTCGCTTCAGTCATGTCCGACTCTGTGTGACCTCACAGACGGAAGCTCACCAGGCTCCCCCGTCCTTGGGATTCTCCAGGCAAGAACACTGGAGTGGGTTGCCATTTCCTTCTCCAATGAATGAAAGCGAAAAGTGAAAGTGAAGTCGCTCAGTCGTGTCCGACTCTTGGCGACCCCATGGACTGCAGCCCACCAGGCTCCTCCATCGATGGGATTTTCCAGGCAAGAGTGCTGGAGTGGGGTGCCACTGCCTTCTCCGGAGTCACAGTGGTGTACTAATATCTAACAACTGTCTCTCTGGAGTAATAACTTTAAAAGGGCCACAGTTTGTAGCATTTGCCAATCTCTGTGATATAAATACTTCCACTAAGGCTGATTTTAAGCTACCAAGTCACTTAACTTGGATTCATTGAATCATTGGCATCACTAAACATAGATTCCCAAGTTGGTGTAAGCTGGGCCTAGCACACCACCAGCTGGAAAAGCAGATGATGCTCTCTGGACTCCAGGTGAGGCAACAGGTACAAAGATTAAACAACCTGCTGACATGGGCACAACAGGCAGGGGACAGTGCTACTGAGTGAGCCCTGGACACCCAGGTTCATCTGATGCCACCTGTTCCACGTCAGATGGCCGTATGTCATTAATAATCACTGATACTTTTCCAGGGCTATAGAAATTACTATCAGACTATCATAGATGCTATCCTTGCCCTTCAACTACACAGGGTGAGCTTAGGGCTTCAGTGCACAAGTTCTGGAGTCAGGTTCAAATCCTTCCTTTACCAAACCTCAGTTTACTCTGTGTGTATCAACACTTGCTATTTATTACACTTTCTGATACTAGTGATTAAGTAAACCATTTTATGTTTCCATGGGGTTGGGAGAGGGGCCCTCATTGTAGGTCTTGGAATGGAAGCCTAGGGATGTGGTAATGCCATCAGCACAACAGGTGAGACTCCCCTCTTCAATCAAGCACTTAAATCACACGAGTGTCCAAGGAAGGGGAAGGATCATCATTATGTAACATGTGCATCTCCTAGGATAAGTAGGAATGCTGCTCACTTCTGCTTAGGTGTGCAGACAAACTAGGTTGATTTCCCCAGAGGTTGATTTCCCCCTTAATCACAATCTCACCTCCCGTAAGAATATTATATGCTGCTGTTTACTGGATCCAGATCATCTGTTTCATGAGTTATGGATTTTTACAGCTAAAAACTGGGTAGATTAATTCTAATAATAAGATGCTTGGTTTAAGGCCAGGAATCTTCCTGTGAGAATACAGAGAAGGCACCTGGGTTATAGGAACCTGGGCTTTCACTCTTTTCTTTCTGGAGGAGCGAAAGAATAAGGGCCATTTTAAAAGCAAATGCTTGGTGTTTCCCCTTTCCTGGTAAGCATGGGCTTTCTGTTGGGAGTGACCTTTCTTGGCGCATGGGACATCCTGTCTGAATTCAGCAGGACCCAGTGGCACTTTACAACCCCTGTACACAATAGCCAGACCGATGGATGAACTTCAGACTCACCCAGCCTGATAAACTTGGTGCATTCACTGGGCATGAGGCAGGTGTAACTCTTACATGGAAGAGAAAATCAGTCACATAGGTGGGTGCTCATTTGAACAGTATGTTCCATTTCTTTGTATATCTTACAGTATTGCACCTACAAAGTCATTTTTTTCCCTAAATCGAATTTGAGAAAGCAAACCTCTTACTGGATTTCTGGTTTCTCTCTTTCCATGAGTGGCTCCTCCCTCAAGATCTAATTTTTATTACTGTGACAGATCACACAGAACATGGAGAATGTACTTTAAACAAAGTTGAAGATGCTGAAGTTTCTTCCAAGACTCTCAGATGGAAATATAGGCTTTGTTTTACCTAATTTATTGGAAATAGATAAGTTGTTGAAGATCTCATAGGATGAAGTCTTCAAATAACAAAGATTCAGCATCTTGATAAGATATAATTTGACAAGGATTTCGACCATAACTCAGAGTATTCAAGGAGTCACTCACATACCTGAATCACATATAGAGCAAACGTTGGAAGAAACTCCTTTTTTCTTTTATCAAGTCCAAAACAGTGAAGCTGTTGTTTCAGGGTAAACAAGTTGAGAAACCAAGAGTGAGGCAATATGCTCTCCTGGGAAATACATGGCTAGAAAAGGAGTCAGCAATCCTGTGCCCTGGACGCAGCCCTAGATCGCCTGATGTGATGGCTCAGGCAGTAAGTTCATCACTGCGGGGCCTATCTCCTCACCTACCAGGCTTCTGTGATGCACCAAACCCTGTGCTGTGCAATGTAATAAACAGCTGTCAAGTACAGAGGGTTCCTCCTGTCCTGAAGCTGCCAGGCTCCTTGTCTTTCTCGTCCTTCAGCTGTGAGCAACCTGGAGGCCACAGCTGTGTGTCACTCACGCTTTTATCCCCAACAGCTAGCCCCGGACCCCACAGAGTAGATCCCCCTTCCAAAACCTGCCAGTGAATAAATGTGCCAAGTGCCTTATTATTTCATTCCTTCCTTGCAAAAGATCCTCATTTTAAAATAGGGAAAACAAAAGTTTAGAGATGATTTGAGAAGTGAAGGGAGTCCCCCAACCTCAGACGGAATACTTCCAGGTATGGACGGGAACCTTCTCCAAGGCCTGCTGTTGCCTTTCACGCGCCTTTGAAGATGCTACGCCAGGCCGACTAAACACACAAGTAGGGTACCAGTGAGGCAGCCCATACTTCAGGAAGCAAGAGAAAGGGAGGAAAGTCCAGATTTAAATCATGGACAGGGACAGGCACTATAGTATTTCCAGTCCCGAGGGCCTGTCAAGGACGGTGATAACTCATAAGTACTGACGTAGTTTCTTTAGGAGAAGAATATTCATCTCTATGTCTCAGAGATTCCAAGAGCACCTGGTCTACTTTTAGGCACATTACTTAAGAGCTATGCGGTGTGCCCTTTCCATGACATGAGGGCATCACCCGCCTCTTTGGAGCCTATATTATAAATAGAAAGAAGTCTATTTGGCCAGACTGACTGGCTGCCAGATAGATGGCAAACACAGGGCAGATCAATGTCACGTCTCATCGCCAGGAAGTTTACAATACACCATTTCACTTTTCAGATCATGGAAGGTGTAATAGCTTGATGTGGACCATCCATTGTTGATAGCTTTAGCAGAAAATGCTCTCCAAAGAAAATGCACCTTGTTACCGAAATATAATGCCAGCCACAAATGCCTGTTGTCTGTGCTGCCTGTATAATTTTAAATTTCCTAGTAACCACATTAAGAGTAAGAAATAGATAAATTTTAATTATATATCCTAATTAACCCAATATATCCAAAATATCATCAGTTCATCATGTAGTAAATAGGAAAAGTATTGAGATACTTTATGCACTTTTCTTTTCCCACACTGAGTCTTTGAATCTGGTGTGTATTTCACATTCACAGCACATGGCAACTGGCACCAGTCACATTAAAAGTGTTTAAGAGCCGCAGGCAGTGAGTGGCCACTGCACTGGATGGTGCAGTTCTGAGACTGGGGAGGTCTATGTGCCCAGCCCCTGGCTACTGCAGAATGTATCTGTGTAGACCAAACTGCTGAGAAGGGACTTTTAAACATATTTGGCAAGGTCCAATAATTTCTTAAGGTCCTAGAAAGAGTTTTTCTACTGAAGCGAGAAGCAGGCTTTTCTAGACAGTAACACTCATTTTGCATATAATTACTGAGCACTGAACTCTACAAATAATTAAACCATAAGACCAGAAACAGATCTGTCACTAGGTATGGAACTTTAAGTAAATCATTTCACACCCTTAGCCCCTTTATTTCCAAAAGAGTATGTTGGGAGCATATCAATAGTTCTTAGCCTTGATTGTATATTAGACCTTACAAACAAATGCCCTGGCTTTACCATAGTATCAAAGGTAAATGGGAAATTTGGCTTCCCAGGTGGCACAGTGGTAAAAGAATCCACCTGCTGATGCAGGAGATGCAGGAGACGTGGGTTTGATCCCTGGTGGGAGAGACTCCGTGGAGTAGGAAATGGCAACCCACTTCAGTAATTTTGCCTGAAAAATTCCATGAACAGGGGAGTCTGGTGGGCTACAGTCCATAGGGTTGCAAAGAATCAGATACAACTGAGCACGCGTGAGCAAACTGAAAATCAATGACCTATTGCAAGTCAAACGTGCTATGATTTTGAAGTCTGTGAAAATAGAGTCCAGCTGTTCCAAGCAGCCTCTATGGGTGCTGCTTGAGGGGTGAGGGGGAGGGGAGAGGGAGAGTAAAACATCATTCTCTCCCATTCAGCTGACCAATAAACATATTGTTTAACAATAACACAGAACCCTGTAAGCCAAGGGGTTTAAATGCTGAAATATGAAAAGTAGGATCAGAAAATATTAACCAATGAAACTGCAAAAGAAAGAACAGGTGTAAACAGATGAGACCAGTCATCCACAGATATTTGATCACTCCAATAATGATATAACATGATTTCAAAGTGTTGCTGATGAGACTGGATAGGCAGAATGCTAAAGAGTTTCCCCAGTTCCCCAAAGACAATCATATCTGGTTATTCTACCATTAATTAAGGTGCTGCGCCGGTGAGACTTCATAGATGTTATTAAGGTTACAAATCAACTGACTTTAAAATAGGGAGACTTCTGGATTGTCTGGGTGATTTACATTTAATCACATTAGTCTGTAAGACCAGGAGAGGAAGTTAACCAGTGAGATGCGGCAGAAGGGGAAGTCAGAGAGGTTAGAAACTTGAGAGGGACTTGCCCTGCATTACTAGAGGGGCCACACAGCATGAGGTGCAATGCAGGCAGCCTCGAGGAGCAAAAATGGTCTCCTAGCTGACAATCAGCAAGGAAATGGGGACGACAGTTCCGCAACGGCCACGAACTGAATTTGGTCAATAACGTGAATGAAGTTGGAAGCAAATTCATGCTTAGGACATCCCAAAGGTAATGCAGACCTAATGACAGCTGATTTCAGCCTTGTGAACTCTGAGCAGAGAATCCAGTTGCACCAGCCTGTGTCCAGACTTCTCACTTACAGAACTGTGAGCTAACAAATGGGTTTTCATAAAGTCACTCAATTCATGGTAATTTGTTTTAGAAGCAATAGAAAACAAACACGGTCTTTGAAAGTCTATTTTAGAGCCTGAGGTTGACATCCTAAACATTAGTCAGGAAGACAACTATCAAGCCGTGACGGAAACACAGCCAGAAGGAGAGGAGATTTTTACAAGAGCACAGAATTTTGGAGGCAGAAGGGGCTTTAGCGATAATTCAGTCTAATCAATTAATAATTGATGAAGAACCCTGAAAAAAATTAGTAAATAATTTATGGCTTTGTCTTGCCCAACTACTCAGGACCAACAAGAATGTCCTAAGACAGAGACAGGTACAAGAATCTTCCTTTCAGAGCCTGCTGATGCCCTCTCATGAGGCCACTCAGTCCTCTCCATTCTAACTCTACAACTGCCAAATGACCTGCCAATTCTTGTTTTCTGGATTCTCTCTGGAAAATTAATACAGTAACAAGCTGAAATGAAATTGCTTCACAGATGACATGGAAAACAAACAAATGTATTGGCATTCATCTCATGAGGCTGACCAGTGTAAGCTGGGTGCCTAGAACCTAATCATCTCTGGGTCAGTTGATCCAATTCATTGTTTGAACACATCAATCTGGACATGAGTTGATCAGTTGATTCCAGAGAAAGCCTGAGAGATCCCATCTAAATTAGTTTGCTGGCCTTGCTTCTCATTTTAACCTCATGTCAGACAGGAAATTTAAAAACTGTCAATGAAAAGACAAATCAAAATCAAGGTCAAAATCTATGAAAGAATAGAGTCGGGAGAAGATAAGGACAAGGCGCATGTATTTATGGAGGAAAAGGTCTTGTGGAAGGGAGGACAGGCTATCTTTGTAACATGTCCTTGTAAATCTAACATCTTGGCTCAGGAGAGCTTGTTTTCAGGACCCCTGAATGGAATGTTCATTTTCCAGGGGCCTTATTTTTACCACCCCATGGGACCACCACAGCATGAGTCAGGAAACCTTACTTAATGGTCTGGTCATGTCTCTCCTAAATCAGTTGGCTAGTGAATGAAGCTGAAACAAGAGGGCTGAGCCAAAGTCTGAATGGCTATTAATTCAAGAAGACCGTCCTCCTATCAAGAAATCAAAGGAATAGACACTGAAACACTTTTCATTGCAACCTGTTTGAGAGAAATCTGTTATTTCACATCTTGGAGAGCAGTAATAAAACATTCATCTTCCCATCAAACTGAGAAGTGATTCAAATGAATTTTTCACTTTCAATCACTTGTGATCATCTTATCAGTCAAAACTTTACTTCCAAATGGGGAAGAAAAGCTACAGAGAATCCCACTGTGGCAGTTTACACAGCTGCTGCTGCTGCTGCTGCTAAGTCACTTCAGTCGTGTCCAACTCTGTGTGACCCCAGAGACGGCAGCCCACCAGGCTCCCCCGTCCCTGGGATTCTCCAGGCAAGAACACTGGAGTGGGTTGCCATTTCCTTCTCCAATGCATGGAAGTGAAAAGTGAAAGTGAAGTTGCTCAGTTGTGTCCGCCTCTTAGCGACCCCATGGACTGCAGCCTACAAGGCTCCTCAGTGCATTGGATTTTCCAGGCAAGAGTGCTGGAGAGGGTTGCCATTGCCTTCTCCGAGTTTACACAGAGCATCATGTAAATGTTGAACCAGAGGGCAGGTGCCCTAGACAAAAGGAAACAGTCACTGGGATGTCCATAAGCCTCTGAAATCAGTCCTGTCCAAACTGAAATCAGCATCTCCTACCCGCCCCCAGCTTCCCACCTAACAAGAAACAGCTTCATCTCATACATTTTCTAACTTGCTTAATGAAGTTATGGCTCCCACATTAGCTGAACTATCAAGAGATAACTTGGTTACTCCATATACACCACGTGTAACTTGTCACCATAAGGGGGTGATTCAACTTCAGAATTCTCTCTGGCAGGTAGCACCTCCTTCCTCAAGGCCTGCCACACTTCTTTAGACTTAAAACAGCTGCTGCCATGGTCTCTCTTCCTTTACCTTCAAGGCTGCTGCTGGACAAACTCAAAATTTACCTATTCTTCAAAATCATGCTCCAATATCACTATCTCCATGAGGCCTTCCACACTCTCCTGAGACTTAACCTTTCATCCCTCTACTATAAAATGTGCCCTGACACAGAAGTCACAAGGTAACAAACCCCTGTGTGTGGAATGAATGGGTTCTCAGCGCCTGTGTTGTTTTAAGTTTCCTCAGGGCAAGATGCCATAGAAGGCGATGGCACCCGACTCCAGTACTCTTGCCTGGAAAATCCCATGGATGAAGAGCCTGGTAGCCTGCAGTCCATGGGGTCGCTAAGAGTCGGACATGACTGAAGTGACTTAGCAGCAGCAGCAGCAGCAGGGCAAGACACAGACTTTCCCCTCATCTATTTATCACTCTGCTATAGGAGTTAGTTTGGGTGAAAGAGAGCAGAGGGTACTTTGGAGGTTAGGGGATGGGCCTAGGGCTGATCTTTGGGCAGCCAGAATATCATCTGAGGATGCTGGATATAAGTGCAAGAGAATTTCACAAAGGCACAGAAGGTCATAGTTACTCAAAATTCTGCCCAACATCGACCTGAATGGCTGGCTGCTTATGCCAGAGGAAAGGCTTCACTGCTCCTCTGGAAGGAGGCAGACCTCACAGGTCCGTCTTCCCCATCAGTGTCTTACCTTAGTCCCCTCAGAATTCACAGCCAATCTCCTCTCTACTTTTACAGGAGGGACAAGCAGAAAAAGTCAAGAGAAAAAGAAGGAAGTCGGGTGCAGGGGGCTTCCTACTCCCCTTTTGCCACTGGCACAGGATAGAGCACGAATCACAATTCCTTTTTTTCTTTGGAAATTATTTCCCATGCTCACTAGATTATATTCTTTAATCTACAACTTCATTTAAGGAAATGGGTTTACTAGTTTCTCTAGAAAAAAAAAAAAATGTCTGGAAGCCTAACATTAGTGATGGTGGGGGTCGGGAGGACGACTGGGTTGACGGTATCACAATTAGAGAGCTCAGGCACTGAATGAGGCCCTAAGGACCATGCTACTGTACAGGTCTCACCTCACAGATGAGGTGAGCAAAGCCCAAAGGGATGAAGCAGCGAGTACCAGACGCCACTGCCGTTCACAGCCGAGCTGGGAGCGGCACCCAGGCCTCTTGTCCCCAGTCCAGCGGGCTGCTCAGTACTTCACGTTGTCTTCAACGTGTTGCTCTATTTTCAAGGAGCAGAAAGCCGGTTTACCCTCAGGCTCACACGTGCTATCACATATAATATCATGAATCACTAGGCATTCAGCACAAACAAATCCTAACAAGTGTGGAGGTGAGATGAGCCACGCTCTCCTGGCCTTTCCCAGCCCCACAGTGAGCTGCCCTAGCCACTTTCTGTGAGTTAAGACAAGAGCCCCGGAACAACCCAGAAATGAAATCTACTCACAGCCAGCCCTCAGGACTGGAGCAAACTGAGCCTGAAGTTCCAAGAATAATCTTGATCAGCACTTTGCAAAAATCTGTTCTCCACACTGACACCACACAGCTCTCCTTCCAAGTGCCGCTCGGCAGCCTGGTTCACTTTATCTAGTATCAATGATAATCCCTTAGCAAGGTCCTTCCAGTTCTGCGTGATCTCACCTGGACTCCTATCTTTCCATGTCCATCTTCCACCCCTTGCCCAAACCTCCCCCTTATGGAGGCTCAGAACCTTCTCAGAAGGCTCCAGGCTATTCACACCTTCACCCCTGTGTACCTTCCACCCTATTCCCACTTCATTCATCCCAGGTACTCCTTCCCCAAACCTCAGNCTCCTACCCGCCCCCAGCTTCCCACCTAACAAGAAACAGCTTCATCTCATACATTTTCTAACTTGCTTAATGAAGTTATGGCTCCCACATTAGCTGAACTATCAAGAGATAACTTGGTTACTCCATATACACCACGTGTAACTTGTCACCATAAGGGGGTGATTCAACTTCAGAATTCTCTCTGGCAGGTAGCACCTCCTTCCTCAAGGCCTGCCACACTTCTTTAGACTTAAAACAGCTGCTGCCATGGTCTCTCTTCCTTTACCTTCAAGGCTGCTGCTGGACAAACTCAAAATTTACCTATTCTTCAAAATCATGCTCCAATATCACTATCTCCATGAGGCCTTCCACACTCTCCTGAGACTTAACCTTTCATCCCTCTACTATAAAATGTGCCCTGACACAGAAGTCACAAGGTAACAAACCCCTGTGTGTGGAATGAATGGGTTCTCAGCGCCTGTGTTGTTTTAAGTTTCCTCAGGGCAAGATGCCATAGAAGGCGATGGCACCCGACTCCAGTACTCTTGCCTGGAAAATCCCATGGATGAAGAGCCTGGTAGCCTGCAGTCCATGGGGTCGCTAAGAGTCGGACATGACTGAAGTGACTTAGCAGCAGCAGCAGCAGCAGGGCAAGACACAGACTTTCCCCTCATCTATTTATCACTCTGCTATAGGAGTTAGTTTGGGTGAAAGAGAGCAGAGGGTACTTTGGAGGTTAGGGGATGGGCCTAGGGCTGATCTTTGGGCAGCCAGAATATCATCTGAGGATGCTGGATATAAGTGCAAGAGAATTTCACAAAGGCACAGAAGGTCATAGTTACTCAAAATTCTGCCCAACATCGACCTGAATGGCTGGCTGCTTACGCCAGAGGAAAGGCTTCACTGCTCCTCTGGAAGGAGGCAGACCTCACAGGTCCGTCTTCCCCATCAGTGTCTTACCTTAGTCCCCTCAGAATTCACAGCCAATCTCCTCTCTACTTTTACAGGAGGGACAAGCAGAAAAAGTCAAGAGAAAAAGAAGGAAGTCGGGTGCAGGGGGCTTCCTACTCCCCTTTTGCCACTGGCACAGGATAGAGCACGAATCACAATTCCTTTTTTTCTTTGGAAATTATTTCCCATGCTCACTAGATTATATTCTTTAATCTACAACTTCATTTAAGGAAATGGGTTTACTAGTTTCTCTAGAAAAAAAAAAAAATGTCTGGAAGCCTAACATTAGTGATGGTGGGGGTCGGGAGGACGACTGGGTTGACGGTATCACAATTAGAGAGCTCAGGCACTGAATGAGGCCCTAAGGACCATGCTACTGTACAGGTCTCACCTCACAGATGAGGTGAGCAAAGCCCAAAGGGATGAAGCAGCGAGTACCAGACGCCACTGCCGTTCACAGCCGAGCTGGGAGCGGCACCCAGGCCTCTTGTCCCCAGTCCAGCGGGCTGCTCAGTACTTCACGTTGTCTTCAACGTGTTGCTCTATTTTCAAGGAGCAGAAAGCCGGTTTACCCTCAGGCTCACACGTGCTATCACATATAATATCATGAATCACTAGGCATTCAGCACAAACAAATCCTAACAAGTGTGGAGGTGAGATGAGCCACGCTCTCCTGGCCTTTCCCAGCCCCACAGTGAGCTGCCCTAGCCACTTTCTGTGAGTTAAGACAAGAGCCCCGGAACAACCCAGAAATGAAATCTACTCACAGCCAGCCCTCAGGACTGGAGCAAACTGAGCCTGAAGTTCCAAGAATAATCTTGATCAGCACTTTGCAAAAATCTGTTCTCCACACTGACACCACACAGCTCTCCTTCCAAGTGCCGCTCGGCAGCCTGGTTCACTTTATCTAGTATCAATGATAATCCCTTAGCAAGGTCCTTCCAGTTCTGCGTGATCTCACCTGGACTCCTATCTTTCCATGTCCATCTTCCACCCCTTGCCCAAACCTCCCCCTTATGGAGGCTCAGAACCTTCTCAGAAGGCTCCAGGCTATTCACACCTTCACCCCTGTGTACCTTCCACCCTATTCCCACTTCATTCATCCCAGGTACTCCTTCCCCAAACCTCAGCTCAAGGTCAGTTCAACTTAAATACATTTCTAGCAACAATCCCCAACTCCCTACCAGGAGAAGTTAGGTGCCTCTCCTCTATCCTTGCCAAACCTCCACCATAGCATCCTGAGATGCCCACTACTTTCTTTTCTCTCCCCTGAGGGTCATCTCTGTATCCCCCACTGTCTTGCAATACCTAACACACCCAGCTTGAAATGAATCATTGCAGAAATGAATAGATTGCCCTGAATTTTAAAACAGATGTTTTTAAGGGCGTAGGAGCACATCCTTCCATTGAAAGTTCAGCTGAATGCTTTTCAATGAGATAAAATAAGTGGGATTTCCCATTGTATAAGGCACGATGCGTGTGTGTGTTAGTCACTCATTCGTGTCTGACTCTTTGCGACCCCATGGACTATAGCCCTCCAGGCTCCCCCAGGCAAGGATCCTGGAGTCGGTAGCCATTCCCTTCTCCAGCAGATCTTCCTGACCCAGGGAGTGAACCCAGGTCTCCTGCATTGCAGGCAGATTCTTTATTGTCTGAGACACAAGGGAAGTCCATGGCATGACAGGACAGCCCTAATCAGGTATGCAGGTAGGAACCCGAGACATCAAAGTAAACCAGCCAATGGGTACAGCTAGCAGTACAAAAAAACGTCTTGTTTTCCTCTTCGTCAATAATGTGGACCATCCCTAAGACTTTAGGAAACCTGGAAGAAAATGCAAAACAAATATGCAATTGTGGTGGCGCTTCTTCATGATACTCCTCTAAAATATAAACTGACTGCTGAAATGTAAAACATGAACCACAATTATAACCCCGAAAGGTCTCCTGAGTGCCAATTATTATTTCTGTCGACTTTCTCAAAATGTATCAGCTTCTTAAACATGCGGAAAACTAGCCTTTCATTCACAGAATAAACTTCAGAGACCTAAATTATATTATAATGGTCTTTGGACAGGGAGGAAGCAGTCTGAGGTTTTGCCTAACTGGAATATTTTAAAGGCTGATGGGCAAGAGAAAGAAGTTTCATTCAGAGTAGAAGGAGAAGAATGGAAGAGGAGGGCAAGGAGGGAGGGAGGAATTAAGTCAGAAGAGGGAAGAGCAAGGTGGGAGGAGAGGAAAAGCAACTGACTAAGTCAAGTGCAAAAGCAAGTTTGTTTTGTTTTTAAAGAGACTTGACTCTCACCCTTTTAAGCAAAGTGAACAAGAAGGGAAATACTAACCAATAGTCCGGCAGACACTCCTGAAACAGAGGCTGGATTTTCGTATGGTTTCCTCCAGGCTTTATGGCAAGGACGTTTAAAGTTCCTTATTCATTCAGTCAGGTATGGAAGCAGACTGCACTATGCTAATTTGGTTAAGATTTGGCAAACAATGTGGGGTTGGAGGAGGAATATGGTGAACGTTTCTTGGTCACCGCTTGGGAGTAGATTCTTGGTCTTGCTGCCTTCCTATATAAACCTTCCCCAAATCCTCCCCAAATCAATTACATTTTCTCTCTTCCTCCCTCCCAATCACACACACACACACACACACACACACAC